>MU228229.1:1199291-1219220 GCA_018584345.1 Thuja plicata
TAGAGTAGATCTCATTTTCATGCATTTGAATCTCTCGTTTCATGGTGTACTTGCATAGGCACAACTAGGTCAATCTGAGGGCCTCTATTTCATATATTTACACTCCATGACTAGAGAGCTATGGATCAATATTTGAGGCCTCATTCTTGAGCAACCTTGGATGGAATGATTCATAGAAGTGTGTCAACATTTATGCACACACGAGGTACCTCCCATGGATTGGATCATGACAGAGATCTGACCATTCAAACTTTGCAAGAAGTATAGGAAAGCATGGTCATCTGACGGTCTTACTGAGATAGGTATTCTATTCCATGTCTTGAGGAATCTATTATTGAAATCTGTCATATGTTCTTGAGGATCTCTCCTTATGGTTGTTATTTTCTCAACCAAAGATAAATTATCTGATTTATCTTCAAAGTATTTACTTAATGCATCTCCTAATCCATCTAATGAATTAATAGAACCAACAGCAAGAGTTCTAAACCATTCCAAGGCCTTACCTTTAAAAGAGGCTGCTAATAGCTTGGTAGCCACATCTTCTTCTGTGATATTGTGTATACTACAGATAGTAGTCACATCTCTTATATGTTCAAAATTTGTCATATGTCCTTCACCTATAAAATCAAGTAGACTCTTTAGTGCTACCAAGGGCACATCATGATGTTGAGCAAAGTTTAAAGGACTTCCTTGGTTGAAGGGTGCAAAGGCAAACTGTCTAGCCATTGCAAGAGCTGTGATTTGCTGAACAGCAACTATGTGAGTTGTATTTAAGGGTGTAGTTGAATCTTCTTGTATCTCTCTATTTAAGGATCTTCCTCTCCTTCTAAAGTGAAAATACAAAGGTCTCCTCTCTGAAGTATCAGGTGGTATAAATTGTACCCTCCTTGTAGGAGGTGTTCTTTAAGATGATCTCCCCTTATATTTTCTTGTTAAAGGCAGATACAAGAACTCAAAATATTTTGAGCTTCTTGTTTCAATCTTTCTCATAAACTTTGAACAGGACTGGATCTTCTGTTCTTCACCAATCGAGTCACCAGATATACTTTACACGAACAACCTCTTTAGGTCTGTATTATGTGATCAGTATATCAGAGATAGCATAACCTTTGAAAATAACTTCCTTTTATGGTCCCACCGGGCGTGCCAAAACTGTTATACACTAAATTTTGCACCCTAGGTCAAGCTCACATAGTCTTAAAAATCTAGTATAACATGGGAATCATTTTCAGGTTGTCGGACCTTTGCTAACTGAAATGAGACCTCCAGATTCTAGGCTGGTTCCTCTTGGATAATCACCCAAATTTTCTTCTCAACATGAAAGTAAACTCTTGAGGGGAAAGGGATAGAAGGAATGCATGAAGGGGAAATAACTGAATAAGAAAACTATCCTACTAGGTGATACACCGAAAGTAATATGAAGATAACACAGTGGCCACACTAGCATGAAGAATCTTAGATATAATATAACACAATCTTTTTGAACAGGCTTGCATAAGTATTTCACAGAGAGGTCTGAAATAGAAAGAGGCTATTCAAGGAAAGAAAAGATTTCACAAACAATAGCTTTCCTAAGAAATTTAGACATGGATTGTGACCTGCAAGAAAATGTTCACTTCAACAAATGGATGCAAAAATGAGACAAAATAGTTAAGGATGAACAAAATCCACAAAAATATCTAAATCAAATCATCTACAATAGCATGCAAAGATGCTGAAAAAGAGAAGGGCTCTGGAATCTAAGACTTCTCTGATATAAAATAGTGCATCGTATTCATTAAGAGAAAATACATAAAGAGGGAAATTAGAGGACGGAAAAAATGTCATAGATAATTCCCACAAAGTCTGGATTCCAACGAAAGATTAAAAATTGCCAAAATTAGAGGGTAGAAAGAATGCCTCAGATAAATTTTACAACTGGAAAACTCTAATTACCAACAACTTCTAAAACTATTATATACATCCTCCTTTTGCATGCAAGCTTGGAGCAAATCTGATTCCTAAAATTAGGGTTGCAATTCATATGCAATAGAATAATCAGAAACCCTAACTCTGACAACTCTGCTCATAAATGCATCATGAAATATCTAAAATGATCTCATATGCCTTTGAATATCTTTACTTTCCATTAATGCAGCTCTGAGAAGTCGGCCCAACCCATCTCTCTGTCAAATTCTTGAGAAATCGTGCCACCGCTTATGAACTCTGAGAATCAGATTTTTCATAATTTTAAATATTCAAATAATAACGGTTAGGTGGCGCAGGAGCTCGATGAACAGTTCGTATTTGAATCTCTATCCTCTTTTAAATTGTAGTCGTCAATATTTTCTTTATCATTACTGCCTTTGTCCTTCAACCCGCATCAGACTAACCCATGTGGCAGCATGGCGCAATCCCTCATACATTAAACAGACTGCATCCTTTCTTCAAGCCATAGCGCCAACCGTTGGATCCTTTCCAAGTTGCCCGTAGATTACCTCTGCTGACTGAGGACCTTCACTCAGCTTTGACTCATCCTTTAACCATGGTGAGCTGAATCCTTTATGTCTCTAAGTCGCGAGATCTTTTTATTAACTCTGGGTACATTTATGAGACAACGCGACCGCCACAAGATTGGACTGCATCAGACGACTATCGCTAAGTCTACAAATCATAAGAGAATATTCCATTCCTTCACGAGACTTATCGACTACCACGGGATTAAAATCTTATCAATGACGCTGATTAAAACATCCGCAAACTGGGCCTTTACCTTACTCAACTTTCTTGACCATGGTTGATCCGGAGACCTAGCAACTGAAAGAAAGCCTAACTCAACCAGCCTGAACTCAAGTTATATTTGCAGGGTTTGGAAATATACTAAGTTGTGAGATCTCATGATCTTTTATTAACTCTGAGTTACTTCACAAGATCACGCGACTATTGTTGGATCATAACATAAGATCAATGGCCAGCGTGAAGTCAGGAGAACTTTCAACTGGCCCCACCATCTTATAGAGACTAAGTGACTGAGGCAAAATAGAATAGGCAGTCTCCAAGTCTCATGATCTTTGTTGATGTCATCATTTCTTTCAGAGACTTAGCAACAACCGTAAGATGGAGAATATGAGTGATCTTGATCAACGGTGCGCAAGAAGTCTCTTGAGCTTTGGAGAATATTCCTTTTCTTACCGCGACAAGGAGACAAAGGGTATTATATTTGTGTACATGTATTTAGAGGGAGCTTAAGTTATCCAAAAAGGTAATGATAAAATAGAATAATCTCGAGATAACTAGCGTTTTCTATCAAGTTTGCATAGGGCTTTCAATACTTAGGTTATTTTGTATGAACAAGACAGACCAGAGGGCTGAAAACATAGCAGAGGACACAACCAAGACTAGAAAATTTAAGGTCTTTCTCACAGGCTGTGCTCTACCCTTGTGGGAGCCACATTTACTCCACCTGTAGCCAAAATTTACCAGATGAGGAAAATTTGGGTAACAATTCCCTTACAAACATTCACATACCAAAAATGTCAATATATAAACAAGAATTTGGGAGAAAATCAAGAACTCACCTCCACTTGCTCAAAACCAAGAAGTTAATCTGAAGTTGAAAAATCCTTAACCGATCAACATGAAAATTTGAAGGTAGAATGTATTTGACATGAGGAATCCATTGAAAAAATTTCCACTAAAATATTTCTATAAAATCCTTCCCCACAAGCCCATATTTGAATTTCCATATGAGGGTTTTCCAAAAACTTCATAAGAAAATAAAAGAGTGAGAATGAATCGATAAGTTAAAACATGAAATTTTCATCTGTCAAAAGACTCTCTTAAAAAATTATATAAACACATTAAAACAATCAACCATAAAATAAATTATAAAATTCAAATTCAAATCCAAAGAATTAAAATCCCTAATTAAGTAAAATGACCAACAATACTAGTCATATTGAGACTCCATCCAATGTACAAATACATAAATAAAATCACATGATACTAGAGACCATTACAAACATCACAAATAAAACCACATAAATTAATTGCACATCTCAACATTCCAAGCAAGGTAGTTGGTTGTTGCCACCTAGTAACTAGTTGGCCAAAATAAACAATATGGCAATGATCGCCCAAACTAGAAACGATAATTATGGATTGGGAAAAATAGTTGGCCATATGAATAAATCTATACTTAACCAATATCAGGGTTAAATTTTATTTGTATTTTGGGTATGCTCAGGTTGACCAATTTAGGCAAAGTCGATGCCTGGTACCTGTCCACGTTAGTACAATAGTCAAATCACATATATGTGTATAATATAAAGCAGAAAGGGGGCTTGAGACATCATGTGGACCTCACAAATAATTAACTACATCTTCTTCCCTCTTTGTACAAATACATTAAATGGGATCAACCATAACTATTAATATAAGCATAGTAGTAACTAAACATCAGTAGATACATGCATTAGTTCATCTATGATTCATAAACATGTAAGTAACCATCCTCCTAAAACATCATGGCATCTACTAGAAAAAAACATTGTGCATATATGATCACTAATAAAATGTCTAAATAATCAACATACAATATTTCATCTAAACTAACATATCATCCTAATCATTTATCAACCACAATTACCAAGTAACCATATTATTCAACAAGAGTCGTCAACATTTCTAGAAATCATTTTATCCACAATAACTATCTTTAGATTGATTCTCCAGTCATAAAAAAATAAATACATTAACACTAATACATTAGTATATCAATTATTCTTAGCTATTCCTTCATCTGAGATAAAGTCTAGAGATACATAACCTTCTTATGGAGATGAGGTTGGAGTGGCACTACATCCTCCCCCTAACCTCTTTGACTTACTCCTAGAAATCGGAAAGGTTGAAATATAAACACTTCGCACATTAATCATGTAATATGTTTTAAACATAATCAATAATACATAAGTTCCTTGGAATCCATGTGGAAAAATAGCACTATCCTCATAAACATAGTCATGCAATACCAAATACATCCATTCATCTTATTTAAAATTCTAGTCAACTATAATGTTTTCATCTAGTCTAATCAATAACACAAGTAAATACATGATTTTTTACTAGAAATTAAGTTATGTTTCCCAGAAAAAGTAATAATGCAGATTAATTTCTTGTAAAATAACTAACCATAAACACACTAAATCATACAAGTTTCACACACAAATTCACCAATAGCTCATATCCTCCATCTCCAAACATAGTAATGAACTAGAAATTTCCATTTGATTTCTAACAACAATGCACACATTGTTCCCAATGGATAGAAATTTACATTTTTTTTGTTAATTTGCACGTAAAAAGTACTCTGATTCACACATTAGTACTCAAATTAATGATCATTTTGTCATCTTTCAAGCATTGCATCAAATTAAATTACTTAATTCCCTTAGAAACATTTTAATTTCATATATTCTTTCCATTTCCAAAAGACATAAATACAAGGCACAATTTCAAATTTTGTAGTATGAAATAGCATCAATACTCACTAAGTATGATAACATATACTCTATTACAACATGTGAATCTATTTCTATATCTAATATGCAAAAATAAACATAGGAAGATATGCATTTCATCCAACACACTAGTCTACATCATCAGGGTTGCACAACACCAAACTCATGAGTGGGCATGTGCCTTCATACTCTAAGGTACACATTTAGATCTCAATCAAATCTAAATCCATAGCACTTACCCAATGGTTTCCTGCATCTGCTTCCTCGCATACACTCGCCAAGTCTGCATCATACATCCTTGGCGAGAAATTACATTACAACTGATGTAGTCAAGCAAGGAGAAATCCCCAAAGGAGATGTCCAACCTTGCAGCCTGAGTCAACACAGTGGAAATAAAAAAGAAACAAAGTGCTAAAAATTCAAATAACTATTTTTATTGTCATCAACAAGAAATTACATCAAATTGACTTCAAACATGTCGAGTTGTAAGGCCTTCTCGGTTACGAAAAAATACAAAATCTCTCTCAGATCCTAATTTTGATTTTCTTCACCTCATAAATATCATCCCCAAGTATGCTACTCCCTCCTCCAATATACCTTGACACATTACAACACATTACATTTATACATTTCCACCAACAGGTCGTCCCAAACAAAGAATTACAAGGAAACGTGTAACAATATTTAGGACAAGACCCAAAAATTGAAACATCGATCACCAAATAAGAACATAGGGATGCACAATCATAAATATAGGTCCACATGAATCCTAGTAACCAAGATCCATGACTGCACGCACTAAAACTCAATAATCACCAACCGCGCAATGAATTCCCTAGATCGGTCCAAATAAGAAATGGACACGTTGCCCACATCCACTAGATGAATCCAAACTCAAAAACCACAAACCAAAAGAGATAAAATCATAGGAAAATACTCCCAGAAAGGTCCTGAGAATCAAGGTACGATCACCCACAGAGATTCCACCCAGAAGATCAGGAAACTTATCAGAAGCATAATAGCCAACCGTAAAACTGAAGAATAGAATAGAACCGGACCAATCTTAAGATATCTTCCCCAAAATAGAACAAAACATGATGTGATCATAGACAAAGATTCTCCAATATTTCTAGAGTAAACCCATTCAAATGCATAAGATAAAGAGCCAAAAAGGGTGATTTCCACTTAAACACCAAAACTATCCAACTGGAACAGAACAACAAAAAACATGAAGGAAATCTTATTGGTTGATGCAAGATTGCCAATTTCCCTAGGATGATCCTGCATCAAACACCCCAGGTGAAAAATATGTTCCATGAGAGGAAATCATGAAAATCTAATGGGGTTCATAACATATATCACATACTTATTCTTGATCCACACATCCTCTTGTCCTGCAACCAACACCGTCTTTCCTATTTCCACTTTTTGATTTTGTAAGTTCACCTGTCTCGCACTCTTCTCTAATTTCCTATCTACAACCGATAGGAGTTGACCTCTACTATTCTATTTTTTCTCTCTGTTGCAATCATTTAGCTACCTTATCTTATCATCAATACTTCTCTAATAAACATCATCATCAGACTGGCTGATGAGATTCTTCTTCAATTCAGCACCATTTGTATCTTGTTGTCCAACACTTACAAGTGTCATCATCTATTGCACTACCATAGCCAAAAATTCCATCTTCATTTTCATCTCTACAATTTCCTCATATATTTCTCTCTCCTTAACTCTCTCTTTCAAATCTTTCTTCATTCCACTTATAGGAATAGGTTCATCAACTCTTAGCTTCTCATGTATGTCAATGTCAAAAGAGAACATCTGAAAAATTCCACATATTCCAAATCATTTTCCTGCAAAGGTATTAGTTTATTTTTGTATCCTCCCTTCCTTACCACATAGGTATTAGCATGACCATCAAACACAACATGCCTACCAAACTGCCAAGGTCTCCCAAGAAATAGATGACAGGCATCCATAGGCAACACATCACATAATATATTATCATAATAAGCCCCAATCTTAAAACTATCTAGGAATTTCTCTTCAATTCATCCTTAGATACATCTTGTAACCATCTAATCTGATAAGGAGTAGGGTGTTTTCTCCTTTCCAACTTCAATTTACTAACCATTTCTTCTGAAAAAAAGTCATCAGAACTGCCACCATCAATTATAACATTACATACCTTATCCTTATACTTCCATCTGGCTCTGAATAAATTCCTTCTTTGCAACCGTTCATATATACATGCAGCAACTCTTATATTGATAATAACTTCACCTTCTTCAGCAGCATTCATTATACTTTCCTCTTAAGGAAATGTAACCCCTCTATCCAAATGTGCAACTCTCATTTTAGGACACTAAAAATCCCTATGATCTTTCTCACCACACTGAAAACAAGTACCCATAAATTCACCTTTCCCTCTTCCTCTTTGTCCACCATTGTAATTCTTAGTGGTTTGACTACTGCTAGATCCTTGATTGGTCTTCTTAGGATTCTCCATCACATTACTCCCAGCAGTTGATTCACCGGTCTTACCACCCCAGTTCCTACTATTTTTTCTTCCTTTGAACCTCTTGTTCAGTTTCTCTTCAATTCTCAATGTCATCTGATAAGCATCCCCTTTTATTTTTACTCGAACTATAAGTAAATCCTATTTAATACTAGGTTTCAGGCCATAGATATACCTAGCAACCTTTTCCTTATCATCCTCGAAATGACCAGTTCTAATCATGATTCTATTGAATTCTTCAGTATACCCTTGTACCGATTGGTTAATCTGCTTCAACCCTTTCATCTTCTTGAACATTTCCAATTCATAATCCACTGGAATAAATTGTCTCTTCAACTTTTCAACCATCTGATCCCATTCAAAAATATTTTCTTTTCCTTTCTTATTTCTTTCCAATTGAAATTCTCTCCACCATATACTTTCATGATCTTTTAGCTTTACTTTTTGCAAATCGAACCTGATCAGGATCTTCCACCTCCTCATCCTCAAATTATTCCTCCATCTCATAAATCTAATCAATCAATTCCTCTGGTCTAAGGCTACTAGCAAATGTAGAAACTTCAACTTTAGGTCTCTTCCCAATCTTAGACATAGCTTTCACAAATATTGCCTCATCTGGATCTATGGCTTCTTCTACGGCTCCTTCAAAGTTTTCTTCTTCCTTAGACTCTTGATCACTATCTTGACTAACCGTTGATGTAGTTCTCCTTTGCAAATCATCTTGTAAAGCTTGCACTTGCCTTTGCAAGGCCCTAAAACCTTCATCAATGACTTCTTGAACTCTTCTTAGAGGCATCTTCAATCTAGCGAATTTCAAATGAAATCCTCTACAATTACAGGTCAGATCCACACTCTTCTACTAACAACAGACCAAATTAGGATGTCGCCACCATAAAATCTGATCTGCACTCCAGTGATTGAAAATCTTTCTCTAATAGCACTTGATGCAGTCAAGAGAGGAGAAATCCCCAAAGGAGATGTCCAACCTTGCAGCCTGAGTAAACACAGCGGAAATAAAAAAGAAACACAGTTCTGGAAGTCAAACATAATAGTTTTTATTGTTATCAAAAAGAAATTCCATCAAATTTACTTCAAGCATATCGGGTCGTAAGGCCTTCCCGGTTACGACCAAATACAAAATCTCTCTCAAATCCTAATTTTGATCTTCTTTATCTCATAACTATCATACCCAGGGATGCTACTCCCTCCTCCAAGATACCTCAACACATTACATTTATACATTTTCACCAATAGGTTGGCACAAACAAATAATTACAAGGAAACGTGTAACAATATTTAGGACAAGACCAAAAATGTGAAACATTGATCACCAAATAAGAAAATAGGGATGCAAAATCATAAATATAGGTCCACACAAATCCCAGTAACCAAGATCCACGACTGCACATGCTAAAACTCAATAATCACCAACCGCATGATGAATTCCCTAGATCGGTCCAAACAAGAAATGGACATGTTACCCACAACCATTAGATGAATCCAAAGTTGAAAAAACATGACCCAAAAGAGATGCGGTCATAGGAAACTTCTCCCAGATAGGCGGGTGAACCCACAATAGTGGGTTACACTTTTTTGCCTGAACGGACACTGAACTCTACATTTTGAAAACAAACTTTCAAATTCGGATGCATATTGTCATTAAACCGTTTGAAATAAGAAGATGAACTAAACTAGAGTCTTTTATGATTTTGTGTCTAGATTCTAAATATTTTATTTTTATTTTTTTTGAATTGATTTGAATGGCTTTTTTTTCTCCCACGAAAAGTGCTATGTTGCTGAAAACTTCATTTTCAAATAGTTACATTGACTTCATAGGGCATAACTTTTTTTCTAAAATAGATATCATTGTGCTTCTTTCAAATTTAGTTTTGTAACATCCATACAGAGGGCATGCAATTGGTTTGACAACATTATCAAGATTATTTCATATTTTATGAATGTTTGAATTTTAGTAAACCATAATTTTGACATACCTTGACTACATAGCTTATAACTTGTTGTCTATTCATCGAAATTCAATTTTTTTTTATAGAAAGTAGACTCGAAGACGGAGGGGGGTATTATTTTTTTTAAAAAATCTCTTTTCTACTATTTTTATTGAACATCAAACTTGGAGGTTTATATTTGATAGAAAACCTACATTTGATGCACGTCAAAAAACATAGGCTTGATTAATTCAAAAATTGTCAAATGTATATTTATTAGAAAGCCCGTTCAGAGTACTTGTGTGATGCAAAAGGATGTCTCCTTATTCTTCTATTTGAGCCCTGCATTTGAGCCCCGAATCCATGAAAACTTCAGACTTGTGTCAACCTTTGCAAATGGCCTCCAATCAGATACTTTCGATAAAAAGTAGTTTCAATCGAAACTAATTAGTTTCGATCAAAACTAGTTTCTATCGAAAGTACTTGACTGGAATTTCCCTTAATCAAGGACTTTTGATAGAAAGTACTTTCTATCAAAATTACTTTCCAAATCCATCTTCTTTGCAAATTTCAGGAGCAATTCCTTCCTCCGAAAAAGTGTAACCCACTATTGTGGGTTCACCCAGGTCCTAATAATCAAGACACATTCGCCCATGGAGATTCCACCTGGAAGATCAGGAAACTAATCAGAAACAAAATAGCCAATCGCAAAATTGAAGAACAAAATTGAACTAGAACAATCTTAAGATATCTTCTCCAAAATAAAATGAAACACCATGTGATCATAGACAAATATTCTCCAATATTTCTAGAACAAACCCATTCAACCACATCAGATAAAGAGCCAACAAGGGTGATTGCCACCTAAAACACCAAAACTATCCAACGGGAATAGAAAAACAAACAAACAAGAAGGAAATCCCTTTGGTTGATGCAATATTTCCAAATGTCCTAAGGATGCTCCTGCATCAACAACACAAGACCAAAATTCATAAAACACCAAAGAGAAACTATTTCAGTCCCCATCGTTCATAAATAAATAAAATAAGAAGACAATTGCAATTATAAATAAGATACTCCAAGGGCCTAGAGAATGGCTAGTTCACAGACCTCTCCGCTTAAAGAAACTAGGGTTTTGGCCTCTATTTTGGGGGTTGATCCCTCCTTTGTGCGCGATGATGGACGACAGGGAGGTGGCTGCTCTTTGCACACTAGCTCATAGCTCACCGAAGGAGTAAAGGTGGCATTCGGGGCCCGACTGCAAGGGATTTCCGCAGGGGGCGTTCTCAGACGTCACATTACAATGTAAAAATGCAGGCTCTGGCGGTGGTGAAGGACAAGTCACAACCGTCAGCCATGCAAGCAGAGTCAAATGGTGGGAAAGGAAGCCCTACTGAGGGGATTGGAAACATTGGAGGCAAAATGATTTTGATGGGTGAGCCAAAGAACTTGAGGAGAGATCGGGGGCCCCAAAACCAGGGTGATGCGGATGCTAGGGGTCATTTAATCCCTACAAACAATGCAGTTACAGTTGAGCTAAGTTCGTTGGCAAAGGAGGAGATCACCCATAACATCTCTATTTTCTCCAAGCTTGGAGTGATAGGGTAGTTTTAGGGACACTTGCCAAGTCTGCCTGACCTACACTCATGGATTTCAGAGAACTGGGAACCAATCATTGCTGGAGATGTTCAAATCTATCCGGCTACAAGAGGTTTCTTTATTGTCATCTTTGAAAATGTCCAGGATAGGAATAAGGTTATGTGTGAACACTTCTGGTGCTGGGAGGAGAAGTTTTCTTTGGTGCTAAAACCTTGGCAAACAAATTTTTGTACTGCAATGGAAACTTTCAACAAGGTGCCTTTGTGGGTAAGGCTGCCAAATCTGCCCCTTCACCTCTGGTTTGATACCCTGCTCGAAGAGGTTGGAAACTCTTTAGGGAATTTCTTGATGGTAGATTTGGATTCTTCAAATTTACTTCATTCTACCTTCGCTCGTATATTGGTCGATATGGATATTTCTGATGGACTTCCAGATGTTATTTCCATTAAAATTTCTAGGGGATGTTGGATCCAATCCCTGGACTATGAAGGAGTCCCCTTTCGGTGCAGACGATGTTTCCAAATAGGGCATTTGGCTGCCCAATGCTGCAGAGAAAAGCGGTCAAAGGCAACATCATGGTGGAAAGATGTTTCTGAACAACGCTATACGATTGAGAAGAAAGGCGCTGAGCAAAGGAGTTTCGCATAGGTGGTAGCCAAGAAAAAGGTGCAGACACCTCCTGCAGCTATCCCTGAGAGTGCCCCTATTCCAAAACACAAGGAAAAATATTCAAATGGAGTTTCTCATGACACGGGGATTGGCACTCATATGGGTAGAGAGAAACAGAGAGCTGCAACTTCTTTGCGTCCTGCTTTGGAGCCTAAGGACAGGATGGGTCAAGAAGATGGTTCTATTGACAAGGGGGATGGGATAATCACAATGGTAACATTCTCTGACCGACAGAAGGAGACAACTACAATGGAGGATGGTTGGCACACGGTGAAAAAGAAAAATGATAGAAAACAAAAGAATTTTGATATGGTCATGCGCTCCCATTCAAAAGGAGTGGTTAAAAGAAAATCCTAAGTCTTGGACTGGGTGTTGTTTATTTCTCGTCTTAATTTTCTTTAGGGACTTTAGAATTTGGGGAGGTGGTACCCTTTCTTGTTACCACCCTTGTTTTGGGTCAAGATCCTTCCCGGTTGACTATCAATAAAATACTATCACTATTATGGATAAAAAAAAATAAGATACTCCAAGAAGTCACAACAATAAATCAACTTGAAAAAAGTTTCAAAATTTATGGCTAAGCCATCACAGACAAAGATAAACAATTTTTTCACTCCACACATATGAATAAAGATAAATAATCATGAAATTGCACTTTACAACACTTTATGACTAGAATTCTAGCCACCCAACGAGAAAGGAGGAAACCATCAATAAAGAGAGCTTGGTCCATAAAACCTCTCACTGAGTACTACTACCATACCCAAGTACACACTTATCACTCCCATGGGTTGGCCCTCAATAGGATAACAACCAAGAAAACCACACATAAGGGGTAGGGTTCTCCGCGCTACTATTGTGCTACTCTAATATAGGTTTCTTACATTCACAATGGATAATATATGTATAAAGTCAAATATTAATGCCAACAAATCATCAATTCTATCTTTTGTAAGAAAGAACACTACATTACATCATGTAATCATACCAAATTTGTCTCTTCTCAATGCATGGAATCCAATGTCATTCATCAAATTGGGTTTAATTACTCGTAATAAATTCCATTAATCACATGCATGATATGATAAAGTTATTTCATTTCATTTTAATGCATAGAGTACGAGGGTCTATCATCATGATCATCTTCAAAACTGACACGGAATCCTTCACTCAATAGTTTTCCATGCCAATATTTGTTGTTTAAGAATACAAGGATAAAACTTCAATTAAGAAAGACATTTGCATCACTTACTCTGTATACATAAAAGATCACAAATAACATTAAAATTTCATTCGAATAGCACCTTTTATGTTCACTACAGTAAATTTATGCAACATTCTCAATTAAAAATAAAAGTATGTTGAGATTTCTTTAACTCTATATGATGCATCTACTCTACTATAATTTTAATGCTTGCATGCTAAATGCATTATTTTTAACTCAAGTACGAAGGCTCCAATTTATTCCATGTTGTTGTCCTACTCTTACTCATGTATAGATTTATGAGGGTTTTGTTAGCTCTTTTTCTTGTTGAATCAATAAATAGCTATTCAAGCTTGACTCTCAAATTCCCAATTCCAGATTCATACAGGGAAAAGGCTAATTAACAAGGATATAATCCTTCTACACTTCGAACTCCACAGACTCGGGCGGGTGTACCTCTTCAGACTCACTACTTCACAATGAAATCCTACAGTGGATTAGGGGTTCTCACAATGATTTAATAATGTATTTTTCTTCAAATGATGCATGGATTAGAAAGCCAATCCATGGTTTTAACAAAAGTAAATAACATTGCAGAAAAAATGGCAAATGTGACAAGGACATTCACCCTTCTTCTCTTCGAGTTTGAAACTCAGGAAGGCTAACCTATAAGATTTAATTCTTCAATGAATCACCAACAATGTATGTATTATTCAATATAGATTTTGAACATTCATGCTTTTAAATAGGAGATGGAAAATGGTTTGATATTAAATGATTGATAATGAAAAATCAGCCCGACCCAGTTTGGATTTGTGGAGATATGACTAAAAACGTGACTGGTTGTGCTTTTGGTTTGCAGACCTTTTACAAACTTTTTCCATGCCTTGACTCCACATATTGCAACATTCTAATACATCTTACGTACCTTGCTACTTGTTGACTGGTCTTTATGGTTGTAGATTTTAGTTTTACACCTGTCATTGTATTTGCCTAAGTTTTTTTAAACTAATCTGCCTCCCCCAATTCTGCTCAAGCATCATCTCATATCTTAATGTTGCGTGGGCATCCTTTATTTTCATTAATTAATTTCTTGAATTTTATTTTAAATGTATCTTTGTGGCATTCATTATTCCCTTCATGCGTGAGCTCCAAGAAATTTGCTAACAAAATTTACCAGTATATGCTTTAATGACTTTTAAATTCCACACTTTGCATTCCTCTTTTTTTCCTCTGTCAGAAAGTTCATGTGCTTCAGATATGCTTCCTCATTATAAGTATAAAAAATATCACAATAAAACCACAAAACATCAAACTGGCAGACTTTATAATCACTCTTGACACTTCTGCAAAGTGATCTCATTTATTGCAACTGGCCTCTAGAACTGGCCTTAAAAATGACTAAAATACCTCCCAGGGCTCTTTAATTCATAAGGCATGAAGTTTTCCATGTTTACTAACATCCTGTACAAACAAATCATTATGATTCTTTCTGAAGCGAGACAATTTAATCCTTCAAGTTGATCACTTTCTCAAATTTGCAAATGCACTTGTCAAATTGCATGAAAGCTACCTTTGATTTTGACTTCGAAAACTTAACCAAAGAAACCCGTAGAGTTTGAGCCTTGGAGCATGGATTCACTCTCACACAAGGAAAATGAATCGACCATTAACTTGTTATGATTATCAACTGGTCAATTGGCATCAATCTATAAAGTCAACACTTTACCACTTTCTGAACTTAAAACACAGTAAAATTGCAGAAATTGGATTTGGAATCAATTAGGCAACGTGGAAAACTGGATTGGCCATAGTCTAGAAATATTCAGGAAGGTACACTTTCATGTTTGCAATGTGGGGTATAAGCCAATTCTTCAAAATCTTTAAATGGGCACAAATGGTGGGACCTCAAAGTAAGGTACTTAGAAATTCTGTATTGACACTTGGGAAATCAGAATTAATTGCAAACAGAATAGCTTTGGAAAAGTTATCAAATGAGCTCACAGGGATCTGCAAACAGACAAGAAGACTTAATTCCATGCCTACAAAACAATACCAAAACCCTTATATCTTGACTAACAACCATGCATTATATACAAACCTATGAATTAGGTCACTTAATGATAACTGGAAACATGCATAAATGCAGATTTAGGTAAATGCCTCCAAATGGCTACCTCTAAAACTTGTCAAAACTCAAATCTAGAAGTTGGAACCCACTATACTTATTAAAAGAAAGGTGTTGAAACCACTCCCCAAGTGGTATATCATGAAAAACATCGGGTCACTTTTTACAAGTATATGAAATAGGCCTTTTCCACAAGCTTTTTAAGGCAGCAACTTACACTTAGAGAAATTTTTAGTATACTC
This sequence comes from Thuja plicata, assembly GCA_018584345.1. Lineage (NCBI taxonomy): Eukaryota > Viridiplantae > Streptophyta > Pinopsida > Cupressales > Cupressaceae > Thuja > Thuja plicata. Next base: position 1,215,099 of record MU228229.1, read on the forward strand.
ACTCCAAAATGTACCCGGACTTTTGGAGTTCCAACAGGTTCTACTAACACTTTTTATTCCACTAACTAACTTCCTTGTTAATCTTTTATCAATCAAGGAGTAAGGGAGAGGGAGATATAAATTGTTAGACCTTAGGAATATTAGATGTGTTGCAAAAACCAACTTACAAACTTCAATCTCATATCTTAATCATAAATATGTAAACAAGATCTCAACAAAGTAATCAACACATAACACTAAGATTTTTGGCGTGGAAATCCAGTTAAGGGAAAAACCATGATGGTGATGGAACCCACAAGATGAATGTACTCTATTAAAGGCACTATACCCTGTTAGGATTATTACAAAGGGAAATGCACACCTATTCAGGCACATTGTCTAGAGCTCATTGCTCAAATACAAGGATCTCAATCCCAAGGAAGGCTCACTACCTTACATGCCTTACAACAATATTTGATTAAAAATCATAGAGGACATACTATCCAAATTCATGAACTGACAAACAACATCTCCCATATGCCAAAATAGTTCCAATGAAGTGCAACAAATATTTGCATCAATTGCATATTTTTCTCATACCTTTTCTCTCCAACATCACACACTCACACACATCCTCTCATTCTTTTGCAATTACAAATGATTTTATATATATATATATATATATATATATATATATAACATCATTTTTTCTCGACTAGGTCGGTCAAGGACCTAATTACAAAACATTGATTCACTCCATCTCAATACTCGATGTGATTCATTGAATGTTGGATAATACATTACAACGATCCATAATAACATCCTTGAACATGCTCCAAATCCATAGATCACGCCACAATTATTCACAACATGCTACATTACCAAGTCGGCCAAGAACATCAACACGCCACAAGGAAAATATTCAAACTCGATCACATAATCCAATATCATCCAACAACATTAAAAAAAATGATCAAGATACATCAACAAGCGACATGAAATACCAAGACATCATCAGTAACAACTCTGACACATCAATCAATCTCATCTCTACACAGTTCATCAAGAACACTATCAGCAACCACTGTCATAAAATAAAAATAGCTTTCCAGAATCCAAACCACAAACCACTCAAGTTGAGGACACACATCCATGTCCTTAACTCACCACCAAGTTAGCGAGAAATAATATTGCCAAAATGATCCACACTTATCCAAATACTAAAATAATCTCACAGACTAAACAACCAAGATATATGTCTCTAATCAATCCAGTATAACTCTCTCAAATCATCATCTGAACCTATGCCACTTGAATAGAATCAAGTATAGACATCCCAGAAAATAATTGTACAATTGTAACATTAGATCTTCAATACAGTAGTCATACTACATAAATTATTTGACTGAATATACTAGGAAAATTGTCTTCAACAGTAGGAATATATTGACATCAATGACAAAAAATTAATGTCATAAATCCAACATAAATACCCTTTTCAATTGAACATTACTAAGGAAGATCCATTACTTAACACCACAATCTACACTGAGTTAGTTCAATGCACACTCATTTGAGTAAACAGTTCACTATGCCAACCAAGAGAGTATGCAATTCATCATTTGATATAACGTATTACAAATGCATGTAGGCATCACAATACACCACCAAATTCATTCATAACATCATATAAAATATTTCAAGGAATTCCATTCTAAACCTACACTTGATCGACCCAAAAAATAAAATTGTTTTACCTCTAATCAAGATCTAAAATCACAAGATTCATTGAAACTTTTTGGATCCATTAAGAAATTGTTCCCACGGGGAGTTATAGCACATGGGAAGATTAATCTAATCTTCTACAATTACTCTGAGAAATACATATGCAACATGAATTTATTAATCAATCTACACAAACCCTCATATATCTAATGCATTCATTAATCACTAAATAATACAAAGAAGATTATATGTAATTCATTATTAATTCATTATTCAATCACAATGTGCATGCATAGTACAAGAAGGAATGTATGTGGAGTCAAACACTCAACCATTAACCAAGAAGAGTATATAAAAGGAAAATCATTTCCTATATCCAAGATCACGTATAGATTATCTTATCATAATCAATCAAAAAGAACAACTGTTACATTATAGGTATACTACATCATACCTTCTACTTAAGGCACATAGAATACATAGAAGTAGCCATGCACTCACATAAATGAGTCCAAATTTTCAAAAAAAAGAAGGCAATTTGGAAGCACATGATAACTATTGTGCATAGAAACATCAACACACAATGAGAACATATTCACTAGAGCTCCTAGTGTGTGAACATGGGCTTTGATATCAAATGTCATTCCCTACCGAGGAACCCTCGGCATGAAGACAAAATATGAATTAAAACATACAATTTTTTTACAACTAATATTTTGCTTCACAATAGTTAAATTTAATTTACATCACAATAAAAACCTTATACATAACATATAGATATCACAACATATTTAAACAACATGAAAACAAGATCAAACACTAAGCATCGAAACAATCAACTGACAATCAAGAATAAAACTAGCCTAGGTGGAGACACTGAAGGCAAGTAGAGGCATTGATCTATGTAAGTGTCGATCTCAATAAAAAATGTCAATCCCCATTCATAACTTTTTCAGTGACTCGGTTGTCTCGGTCCAGAAAGGAAAATGTGTTGATTTTTAAGTGGATGTGTCAATTTCTAGGCAGAGACACCAATTAGCACAAACGCATGTGGATAGGAATAGGAACCAATTTGGAAATAAATGGAAAAAATCAAGTTCTTTCAATCAGGTGCTTATCCCTCAAAGACACTTATCCCAATCGCTAACTAACATACAATCCTACTAACAGTAAAAAAAATGTCTAGGTCATCCTTCAAGCCTAGTCAAGCACATTTACATTCATTTTAGTGCACCGATGGAAATGTTCCTTTGATAACCATTAACATAAATAACATAATATGAGAGTACTGAGAGCCTAATAGAAGAAATACTCATCATTTAGGTATGATACTAACATTGAAACATGTAAATATATATAACTATGTGAATCAACATTCCATTGATACATTACAATATTGCCTTCAAGATAGGGTCTAATGAATATGATTTCATGAATACATCCAATGATATCATCATATAATTGCATCCATCCGCTAGAATCCTAAATCATAATTCTATGAGTATAAACCAAGATTACTACGCAAGTGCCAAGAACACATTATCAATAGCATCATAAGGTCATGATACAAGGAATATTCAATATGGAATCTTGTAGTGTGATGAATACATCAATCAAAGATCAAGATCAGTCAAGAATGATATAAATGGATAAAATCTACATACTACTCACGATAGCATCAATGATCCATTGAAAGAGGTACAAAGTCATCACATGAGTATATATTCATCCTTATTATGTCATCAGTACATGAATACAATAAAAGAATATATAATGTAATAGAAGAGTCTTCATATAACTGGGACCACTTAACACCTATTCTCTAGTCCCCAACAATAGTTAGCCACGCCACCCAACCATGGGGAACCCTCAGGCCCTCTCCCACCATGCTCACAGAGATAACCATGTTGTTAGTAATAACTGAGAGGGGGGGGTGAATCAGTGGCCTCAAAATTTTATCCTTCAAACATTAACCACCAATCAAATAAACCTCATATTATTAAGTCCCTACAAGATGTATGCCATGAAATACTTATAATGATTTAATTGTCTGTCAGTTTTCCTTGTCTGTCCTTATTCTCCTTGATTACCAATAAGCAGTATAACTATTTACCGAAACTCAGTAAATAAGCAGAGTATACCGATCAACCCAGTGTTAACTATGTCAGATACAAAACAATAAAGAAATGAATCATACACACATAACATGTGAATTTTTAATGTAGAAACCCTGTTAAGGGAAAAACCACTGGGACCGGTACCCCAAATTTTCACTCTTCTGAAGTGAGCCGTGTTAGGAGCCAACCCTATTAAAGGTTACAAACACACTGTTAAGTGCGACCTTGTTAGAGGATTTTATACATAGAGGTTGTCACTTAGTATCGGGCATCTATTGCTACCATCCTTGAATCAACCTCC
>MU228229.1:1227066-1247837 GCA_018584345.1 Thuja plicata
ATCTATTGCTACCATCCTTGAATCAACCTCCTTCTTATACTGTCAATAGGTATCGGGAAAGTCCAATGCTACTTTCATGAATCAACCTTTTTGGCACTCCTTGGGATGTACCTCAATATATAGAAGAATGTTAATTCCTACTCTGTTAAGATACTTGATGCTTCAATGGTTAAACTGAAACACTATGACCTATTTCTAATGCAACTTTGAATTGCAAATTTTCAGATCTATATAAGTACATTACATCTCTGATCAATGTATCAATTCAATTCTTTGTGCTCCACACTTTCTTCTCTATGGTGTTGTGCTTCATTATTCGTCGGTGTCCACAAAATTCTTTAGCTCTCCTTCAGCTTGATTGATCAGGATTGTATGAAGTTCTTCATCAGTTTCTCTTCAGCATCCTCTTTTCATTCACTCCCCTTAATCCCCTTTCTGTGAATGTGTTACGAAAATGAATTAAGCTTGTCTCTTATATAGACATGATATTCACTGTTTCTTGATTCTTGATTCTTGGTGTGAAAAACAATCCAGCCAATTTGATTTAAAGCATAACTCCTGATTTATCTCATATTTATCTTCTTGCCAACTGTACAAATATTCTTTAAATCAATTACTTAACTCTGGTCGAATAAAACAAAGAAAACAACCAGTTAAGTCTATCTTTAGCTCTTGACAGCTAGATATTTTGTCATTTTCTGAACTCTTTGTTCCATCGGTCAATTCTTTAGTTAGTTGTCAGTGACAACTAACAGTTCCATCGGCATGACTTCAGTTAGCTTCGAGATCTTCGTCTGTCGAGCATCATTAGATTTTTACTCGTCGGGAAACTCTATTTTCAGCTCGTCGGGCATCATGTGGTTTTTCTTCGTCGGGCAACATTTTCTTCTGCTCGTCGGGTATCACTGTGACTTTTCTTCTTTGCCTTTACCGATGGTGTGCACTCTGTCGATGTTATCTATCACTTAGTGAATACTTGACATTTATGCATTGCTGAAAGCATAACCTTTGTTCTATTGATTCTCTAAATTATTTGGCATTATGACCGTACAAATGATATCAAGTTGACATCAATGACAATACAAACCATTAACTGATTTAATGCTTTGCAATATCTTCAACTTAACATTATCAAACATTCAATCAGTTACATGCCATCACATGTGGCAGATACCACACAAGAAAAGAAACCATACAGGTATACTTGCACACACCATAGAAAATTCAAGCCACATCTACAAGGTACCATGACTACATGGAATCAGGCAAAGCAATCACCAAGGATACACATCCAACCAAAACAAGGAGGCTATACAATAAACAACTCAAATAACAACATCACTCCACCAAAAGAGAAATGGTCACACTAAATGTACAAGGTGATGCACTCTCATGTGTTCACAAGATTAGAAACCAAGTCCAAGACATAATCACCATGCAAGTAACAAGTTCAATAATGCATAACTACAAACTCGCATATCAACAGACTGGGTGCACAGTCCAAGAATAAGAGTGTCATCGCATGTCCATGTGGGTCATGCAGCACCAATCCATCCTCTTGTGGTGATGAGGAACTTGACATTTCGGTACACCCTAGCACTTCTTCACTACATCTATGGTCTGTACACCCAGGTCCATTATGGTTGATACACCCAAGCCTACACTATTAGTATTACTCTTTCTTAGTTAGTTGTTTGAACCCAATTATTTTATTATGCATTAATTTTTCACTTGATTAGTACTCTTCAATGGGTTACCCTGGTGGCCCCTTTGTTCCCCGATCNTCCCCCCCCCCCCCCCCCCCCCCCCCCATTGAGACCCACTTCCATAATTGTCTATAAATCCATTCAAGAAAATACATGGCACACAGTAAGATCTCCCAAAAAATAACCCTCACCAACCACATAATAAACTCCCATCCACACATGGAAACCATGGAAATGAAAAAGAGAAAACACATATGAGCTTTCCAATATCCGAGGAGATCTCATAAAAGAATCATAAATCCCAATTCGCTGCCATCAAAAGTAAATGCAACCATCACATAAGGTCAAACATAACAAGAAGCCATGCACTCTCAACACAAGAGCCCAACCGGGTATACATAATCCAAGGAATCATTAAGTTCCCATTTACAAGTATCCATAAGCTCAACATCATACACCATTCACATACATCACAATAACCATACTCTCACAACCAAACTTTGACTCACATCACATAACACATTTTCTAGGATTGCGTCTGGTATGGGCACCAACAAAGAAATAACAAGAGCCAAGAATACACATAATTTTCATGGTACTTTTTGAATCATATGCCACATAAAAAAAAACTTGCAAGTGCTAAGAAGACCAATTACATAGCCAAAAATCTAATATAAAAATTTATTTCGCATTACACGAATGGAGAAATGCCCAGAACAGGCTTCATACAAACCACATAAACCATAACCATAATAAAACCAAACTTATCAAGAGATAAATTCTCAACATTTCCATCGTTAAAACTTCACAAATTCATCAATAATGAACAGCAATACAAATATTCATGACTCATTACACAAGATCCACAATGTAGTCATTTTTTTCCAAACTGGGTCCATACACTATCACATAAATAATTACCATCATGAATTCATCTTTTCCAAGAATGAAATTCTCAACATTCCAATACAATTTCACCACAGATTTCATCAATAACAAATAAAATTCATAGTCATATGTTTCATTCACCCAAAATTCATAAATTTAAATAAAAAAATTCAATCCATGCGCATGCAATGCCTTCATGACAAAACTACCAAATTTGAAAACTCAACCAAATTAAAATCTAGGCAAGCCCTTTTTCCCCCACATGATTATCAACAAAAAAAACCAATCTTATTCCATACAATTATGTACTAAAACTAATTCTAGAAATAAGAGTACATCAAACCCCCATTTTCTCATAATTTTTTTATAAAATAACAAAATCTTCAGTTCAAATAAGTTTGTGATATGATCTATTCTAATAGTAATGCCCTTCCAATCATTCACATGCCAAAAAATTTGAAATCTTAACAAGAATTTGGGAGAAAATCAAGAACTTACATCCACTTGCTCAAAACAAAGAAATTAAGAGAAGTTGAGAAATCCTTAATCGATCAATACGAAAAATTTGAAGGTAGAATGCATTCAACAAGTAGAATCCATTGAAAAAATTCCCACAAAAATATTTCCATAAAAATCTTCTCCACAAGCCCAAATTCAAATTTCCATATGAGAGATTTCCAAAAACTTCATAAAAAAAATAAAAGAGTGAGAATGAATAGATAAGTTAAAACATGAAATTTTCATCTATCAAAAACTCTCTTATAAAATTATATAAACACATTCAAACAATCAAATTAAAACCATAAAATAAATTCTAAAATTTAAATTCAAATCCAACGGATTAAAATCTCTGATTAAATAAAATGCCCAACAATAATAGTCAGTGACAACAACAATCTAATAATAATGAGCTGGTGACTCCATCCAATGTACAAATACATAACTAAAATCACACGGTGACGATAGACCATTAAAAACATCATAAAGCAAACCACACAAACGAATCACATGTCTCAACATACCAAGAAAGGCAGTTGATTGTTACCACCCGATAACTAGCTGACCAAAATAAACAATATGAAAATTGTCACCCAAATTAGGAACGACAATTGTGGATGGGAAAAATTAGTTGGCCGTATGATTTACTCCATATTTAACCAGTGTAGGGGTTAAATTTTATTTTTATTTTGGGCATGCTTAGACCTACCAATTCAGGTGAAGTCAATGTCTGGTACCTATACACATTAGTACAATAGCTGAAGCGCATATATGTATATAATATCAAGTAGCAAAGGGGACTGAGACATCATGTGGACCTCACAAATGAGTAACTTCAAATTCATCTCTCTTTGTTCAAACACATTAGACATGATCAACCATAACTAGTAACAGGGTAAGTTCACCAAGATGGTGTGTAAAAAAGGGGGTATAAGTGGCCACTTTTTTCTGAAATCACGTAAACCTAAACTTGGAAGAGAAATTTGAGAGTCATGCACTCAAAATTAGAAGATGTGAAAACAACAAGAATTGTATTACTTTGAATCTAGTTTCTAAACTACTAAAGTTTTTTTTTTAAATGGATAAGATTAAGAGGGTCAAATCCTATGCGCACAAAATTTAATTGTTCCTATTTTTTTTAGAAAAATATAACATATTGTTTGGTGTGCATATAAAAAAAATCATAGTTAGATTTAGTATTTTTAAAAATTCTTTGGTAGAAAGATAGCTAAGAGTGAAAGAAAGAAGTTGCCTATTTTTTATAATTTTTTGTTGAATATTTTTTTTATGATCAGATGCTTGATCATGCATGAAATATAACTTACATCAAAATAACAAAAAATAATTTTTTTAAGTGTAAAGAATCAAGTGCACAACAACAATATATAATCTATTTTAAATATGGTCAAGTAGATTAAAAATTACTAAAAAAATAGTACACATGTTTCTGAGAACTATAGAGACACTGGTAAAACAAATGAACTATAATATGTTAATGTTGTCCAAAAATACAAAAAACCATATGGTTAGAAAGCTCAAAATGTATGTGAAATTATGGTGGTACTTTTACAAATACCCAATTGATGATGTGTAAACTTGATGATGAATAAGTGAGAAACTTGTTTCAAATAACAAAACACGTGAAAAAAAGGGAAATTGAGATAAATGAAGCTCCCAAGCCTCGACCTTTCTATCCAAGCCTATTAACAAGCCTTATTCTTGGCTTATGAATTTACCAAAACCTATTGAGTTATTTGAATTTAAAGTAAGTTGATCATGTTAGGAGTGTTCTACTAATTTTTTGGGTGTGTGGCCACATTTTTTGCACACCAGCATGGTGCACTTCTCCAACATAAGCATAGTATTAATCGAACATTAGTAGATACATACATTAGTACAATTGTCATCCTCATGAAATATCATGGCATCTACTAGAAAACACATTGTGCATATATGATCACTAATAAAACATTTGAATAATCAACATACAATATTTCATCTAAACTAACATATCATCATAATCAGCTATCAACCACAATTACCAACTAACAATATTATTCAACAAGAATCAATGTTACTAGATATTATTTTATCCACAATAACTATCATAACATTGATTCTCCAATCATAAAATAGGATACATTAACACTAGTACATCAGCATATCAATTATGCTTACCTCTGCTTGCATTTGAGCTACAGTTCAAGATTGTATTACCTTCTTACGAAAATGAGGTTATTGTTTGGATCTCTCATATATGATTATTGTATCATTGTTTTTCTTAGGGTAAAATAGGTTTTGAAGGGACCCTGAAACCCTTTACAAAAAATAAAATCCAACAAAATAAAGATCAAAATCTAAACAAGAGTTGGACATTAGTAAACCAAAAGCAAACAAAACATGGGTCGACAGACCCAAGACTTACTAAATATTTTTTAATAGTTTTTCATTCTTGTGAATTATAACAACGTTAATATTGAGAACATTTTGAATGATTTTGTCTTGTCGAACCTTACCTTTTCCCTAGCGATGAGTCCTAGTACGAAGACTAGGAATACAACTTATCCCCACCTCTTGATGCGCTACCACATACTTCTTTGCTTTACTCTTTACACTGCCTTTTGGAGACCTATAATTTCCCTTTGAGAGACCATGGATATCTTGTGTGTATTCATTCAATTTATTAAGCCCATTTGTGTTTTTTTGCATAGTTTTACGACTAACTGTCACCACAACTCTTAATTTATTCTCCACCTTATTCAAGGAGCCTTCCAATTTCTTAATTTTTCTTCAAGTGCCTCCTTCATAACCTTGACATCTTTAGAAAGATTCTAAATGTTGACAATAATTTGATACACATTTCACACAAACAGAGTTAAATTACCATGTCTCTGCTCCATTCTATCATTAAGGGAGTAAACCCTCTCCTTAATAGTATATACTTTGGAAACCAACCACATAAAAATTCCAAATTGGCCATCAATGATATCCTTAACACATTTCATTGTATCCCCTATTTCATTAATAAAGGATCTCTTTTCTATTGGGGTTGCCTTATCTTTCTCAACCAAGATTTCAATATGAAAATCCATACCTGGTATATCCTCAGATAAAGATTGCAAGACAGAATCCAGAGTCTCATCTATGTTAACAGTGTCTAATTTTTTTTTCTTTTTTTCTTTTTTCACAAGATGAGAAATCTTTTTGTCACCACCCACTGAGTGGGATAAAATAGGGTTTTTTCCTTCCCATTAGCCAATAGTTTAGAAGATTCTCCCACCTTACTTTTTCCTTTAACATCAAAGCTAGGATAATAGGAAGCTGACACATACCTATTAGAAACGATATAATTTGAAACCTCATCATTCATTTTAAATCCATGTGGCCAATTCAGGGGTGAAGTGTCTTGTTTAGGGTGTTTTATTTTACCCAAGTGAAAATATGTATTCTCATTTGAAGGAGAATCTTCAGGGTCTGTTGAGAAGTCATCATAATGATGGTGAACATTCTGCAAAAAATCAATACCCTTTTTAGGGGGTGGTTTCTTCTGAATAGATAGGTATTTTGCATGCTCCATAATGAGAAGAATTAGGCCCTCATTGCGGACCGGTGTAGAAGGGTTTTTACGATGGGTTTTCAAACTATTACAAAGAGAGGAGAAAATATAAAATAGAAAGTAAATACATTTATCATGGTGTAAATGGTTTAGAATAATAAAATGTTAGCTAAAAAGATTAGTAAATTAACCATCAAGAGTAATAAACTGCATGATTACCTGTGCAACTTCATCCTAGATAATTTTTATGGTACCTAGATCATAACCCCCATCAATCATTCTATTTATCTTGTATTGTTACCCTTCTTTAAAGAAAATGGTAACAAATTTTTCAAAGGACTTTTGGTCTCTAAAAGAATTTTTCCCTCCACACGTGTATCAAAAAATTGAGCAATGAAGTCCTCTTTTACATAAATTTTAACCACATTCATCTTAAGGATGCCATCATTCCAACCCTCAACAAAGGCATTGGTGACCTGTGGATCAAAACCATGTAGTGCCTCAATATAGAGTGTAAGACAAACTTTTGATAATTCATCCCACACTGAAGCATTTTCTTGCCATTTTTTATAGGACATAGGTTCAACCATGTTGCAATCACTACCCATAATGCACAGAGAGAAGATGGTTGTTGAGCACACAAAAATATTGAAACATCCCTAGTAAACCAAGCAAATAAAAGAAACTCTACATTTACAATCCATTATGGTTCCAAAGGATATATTATTACGCCCCTTAGTATGAGTCTAGAGAGTTGATTCATCATTCCCTAGAACTCCTTCAAATTAACAAGATTTTCTATCATTATAATTTAACATTTTTATATCCATCGAGATACAATCATTATCCCCCACCTTTTGACATTAGGTAGAAAAAAATCAAATCTAGCAAACCTATTGGAAACTATGTTTCCTTCTTATAAAACATGAGATATTCTATATTCCTCAAAAGTATTGAGCATGCTTATACTATCCAAAATCTAAAAAATTTATTATCAGGCTTGGATTTGAATACCCCTTAGGAAATTGATGATATTTAAAGAATAACATTCAGACCACACCTTAGTAAATCCATTAGAAACATCCATCTTAAGACCAATGTAGGTTGCATATGCCTCAGCATAGTAGTTAGTCTAAGTTCCCAAATGGAGGGCCACAACTGAGACAAACCTATCATTATGATCACGAGTCACTCCCCCACAACCTATAGGTCTAAGATTCCCCTTAGCTACCCCATATAAGTTAATCTTAATCCATACCACCCCATCTCTAACTTGCTTAAACTTATGAATAGGGGTAGAAATATCTCATTGGGGCTTCCAATTATGAGCCACATGGAGATCATATTGAGAAGGAAATATTAAAGGATCGGGTGTCTTGGTATTATTACAAGCCACCATTAATAAATTCTCCTTAATAGTTGCCTCAATTTTTAAAGGCACAACTTCAACAGGATAGGCAACATCCTTGGAGATACAATTATTCCTCTCCTTCCATACACCCCAGGCTAAATGGGGTGTGATGAAAGACCGAAAAAGGAAAAGGGAGGGGTTCAAGGAAGGAGTAACCCATTCAAACCAGCAATTTGAGAATGAGGATGGGAAAATCCAAGAGATAGACCAAAGATTGAAAAAATGGGCTCAAATATCTCTAGGATAAGAGCGCCCAGAGAGAATATGGAAGGGATCTTCCGCAACCTCTTTACATAGGAAATATCTGTTAGGAATGGTCAAACCCCTCTTACAAATATTATCAATGGTGATAATTTTGTTCTAAATTTGTAGCCAGAAAAAATATTAACTTTGGGTATAATAACAAGATTCCAAACCAAGGCCCAAAAGCGTTGATGAGAAAACTTTGATTTGCAACTTAAAGGCATTGGAGACCAAAATGAACCATTAGAGAAAGAATCACAAATAGTAGATTCTTCAATCGACACTGATAGAATGTGAACCTTAGATAACATCTCTGAAAGAGGTACCAAAGTAGGGTTAATAGCAAAGAGGTTCACCCAATCAAAATTATGGATATAATTATCCACTAGTAGCCAAACCACTGAATACAGAGATCCTTGAATTGAATAGGCCAACTGGAAAAAGAAAGGAGATAATCTCTAATCCACTAGTCCTCCCAAACAAGGATCTTCTAACCATCTCCCAGAGACCATTTATGACCCCGAACAATAATAGATTTGGAAATGGAAATGGAGTTCAACACTATCAACCAAGAAACCATTAGTCCATTGTCAGCAAAAAAATCCCTAAAATGGCATTACACAAACAGGAATTTTTTATTGACAATATTAGTCCACTCATTCCTTTCTTTGTTGATACTCCTCTAGATTTGTTTGGCTAAAAGGGCTTTATTGAAATCATAAATCTCATGGATTAATAATACTCCATTCTTAAGTAAATAGACTTTGTCCCAGACCACAAGATGCATTCTATTTTTGGATTTTAAACTAGTCCATAAAAAAATTCATCTGGATCTACTCCATTTTTACAAGAAATTTCTAGAGCACATTGAAGAGGTACGTAGCATAGATAAATAAATTCTGCAAAGAAGCCTTAATAAGTTGTAACTTACCTATATGAGTCAATAAATTCCCCTTCCATTCAGGTAGTTTAAATTGGATCTCTCAATAATATTTTAGCCAAAATGAATCTAGAACAACATTTGAACAAAGTAGTAAGCTAAGGTAGGTGGAAGGAAAATCGTCTATATGAAAACCAAAAATAGCCACAATTCTAGTCTGCTTTCTTTCTAGAGTGTTTAGACAAAAAATAGAGCTTTTAGATAGACTAATCTTATGACCAGAAGCAAGTTCATATTTATTAATAATAATCTTAAGATTTTTTTCTTCATAAATATATGCATCCCTTAAAAGAATGGTATTATCTGCAATTTTTTTATCAAAACAAACTTGCACATTAGAAGAGGGAGTAGAGCCTTTATGTCTACCCACTCTCACTTCCTCCTGAATATATCTTCCCAAAGTCTCGACCATGAGGATAAAAAGAAAAGGTGAAATAGGTTTCCCCTACCTTATTCCCCTTGAACTATTAAAAAACTTAATAGGAGATCCATTAAAAATAAGTTGAAAATTTTACAACTAAAACTAAAGGTTGGAAGCACTCTCAAAAGAAAATTTTAGTTAACTCAATCATAAGCCTTAATAAAATTTAGGATAAAGAAAAAAACCTTCCTTTTTATTAACTATTAGAGAAAGGATGTTCTCATAAAAACTCAAAATAGAATAAAGAATTCAACAGTCGTGCACAAATCCACTCTATTGAAAAGAGATCAGCTTAGGAATAATATTCTTAAGACAAATTACAAGGATCCTCAAGAATATATTATAAAGAGAATCACACAAGATAATTGGGTGAAAGTCGTGAAAGGAATTAGCCCAAATTTCTTTGGGATACAAAGAATGAAAGAGGCATTCAACTCCTTCAAAAAGGATCTAGAGAGAAATAATTCTTTAGCTACGACAATAATATCATTTGCCACAATATCTTAATAAGATTGAAAGAAAGACATAGGAAAACCATCACAACTTGGAACTTTATTGCCTTTAAAAGAAAACAAATTAGTCCAAACCTCCTCCTCCAAAGGAATCCTGTTAAGAGCATGGTTCTGTTGACGGGGTTTTGCTGACCGGGTCTGCCAACAGTAATAAGTTGTCACCGGGTTCCGGGGAAACCGGCCAACTCCTCCTGCAAAGGTTGTCCGGGGGAAATAAATCCTCCGGGCCTTCAAGCACCTGGGTGTCAGGTCACGACGGTGCGGGGCTCGGTTGGGAGAGGTGACTATTTTCGAGGGGGATAGATGGTTTCTTCAACTCATTTTCTCCAGAGATTCGATCAAAGTAAGGTTTCCCCAAGCATTCTACACTTAGCAAATAAAGCGAAAAAGATCCTACAGGGTTAGAAACGCTTCATCTAACTACAGTCATGTTGAAATGTCCGGAACATCAATAATACTCTAATAAACTACACTAAATACCGAAGAAACACATAACCGTCAGCTAGCATTTTATCAGTAGCGAAAGTAAAGAGTTCGTTAATCAGTCCTTGTAACTATTGTGGCTCTGTCGAATTGTGGGATTCCTAATCCCGCCCGGAATGTGTCTGGGTCGAGGGATACCAGAGGAGTGGGGTATCATGTGGGTTCTGTGGCCGCAAGCATAACAGCCCGAACAGAGGAGTTGTAGTTGGTCGCTAGCGTCGGGATAAGATCCGGAGACTGCACGGAGCACGGGAAGCAACCTGCCCGAAGGATCCCGGAGCCTCCGACGTTAATCGCTAATTGATCTCCAGCTTGTCGCTGGATGTGCATCACTTTTACCAAGGCCTGCATCTCTGCCCACGTTCTGACGCTGGTGTCGGTTATAAGTTTAACCTTGGACTCAATCTTTGAGCCCGTAATGACGTTGTTCTGCACGAACTTCATGGTGAGGGGCAGTTTCTCCAGGGCCCTTTCCATCTTGGATTTTACAGCTGCCCTGGTGTTCGTTGAGGAAAGTTCTGGACTTCCGGGCGGAGAGGATGCGGATGCTTCAGACATGATTGATAGATGAATTCTGGGAACCTGCAAGGCAGAGTGACCGTCAGAATATTTTTATCACAATAAAATAGTTACTCCGGGGTCCGGAGATCTTACCACCGCGGCGTTTGCTTTTCCTGAAAAGTTAGTTTCATGCAAAGATACCCGAAAAGCAAAACACATCGTAAACTTAATCTTCATTAAACATCCGGGTCCGGGGATTTTATCACACTAGGTGAAGACACAGGATGGATGGTGGTAAGAGACCCGAAGCTCGGGGAAACGACCGTTAGCGAGAATATGTAAAAAGCCAAGTCATCACGCCCACATGGGCGCCACGTGCGTAGGTATTAAATGGAAGTTATGACGATGACGGCAGAGCCAACTGTCCGAACGCGTGAAAAGAGAAAGCCACCTGGCTGGAATTGATTGCGTGCATGGGATATAAATGAGGTTCTGACAGACTTCATGGAGGAGAGAGAAAACCGCCTGTTTGAAACCAGCCGAGAGTCAAGCTTCAAACAGGTGGTTTTCTGCCTTGAAGCGATCTCGGAGGCGGAAAACCAGGCACCGAGGTGACTCGACCAGCTCGTCAAGCCGCCTGGAAGGATATACATGGAGTCGAGGGATATATATATAGAAACGAGGAGGATATATAGAGACTATATTACAACTATATACATATATACATGAATATACAATGCGGGATGACACCCGCAGGAAAACCAGACGAGGCAGAAACATATATACAGTTATTTAAAACTTTACAGAGAGACCACCTCCGCGTAGAGGGCATACAACCCTCTGGCAGAGCTGACCCACTAACGGGCGGCGAAACCAGAAGACAACAAACTAGACACGACAGAGAAACAAGACAAAATGGGGCAAACAAAAACCAAATAGAACCAAAGAAAACCAGAGAGAGAAAGCAAAAATAGAGAAACGAAAAAGCGGAAACACCTACCTAAGAACGCAGAAGGCGGAGGAAAGGGAGGATTTACCGCGCAAGCTCAAGTTTCTGAACTGTCAGAGTCACCACCACAAAGCACTTGCAATTGCCTGAGAATGACAGAAGATGTTAAGCGTTGATTATCATAAAATTTCTGCAAATGCTCTGTTAATCGCTTTTGAAATCGCTCTCTAATTCGCTCTAAGTGCTCGAAGGTTTTAATCGCGGTAAATGTGAAAGTGACAGATAAATTCTATTTATACCCGCGGTAAAAGGTAATCCTCTTCCTTCCGGCAATCTCCGGACAAGCAAAACCTCCAGACTCCGGGCCCGGGGATTCTTCGTGATAATATCCCTAAGAACATCATGACGAATAATATCGAAGTCCGGAATCTGGTTCCCAATGAAGGACAACCTCCGGGACCGGAGTCCCAGAGATGGAATGCAAACAAACAAGACACAACGCCAGGGACGAAAACCCTGGAGAAAAGAGAACAAAAAGGGAAAGAAAGACAAGGCAAGGCCGCAAGCAAAAACAAAAAAAAAGGGGGACCCAACATTTTGCACACAAAATGTAGGGACGGGGATGCAGGGCATAACAAATGGCGACTATCTGGGACAAATGCCTAAGAGCATTTGAGAACTATAGAATCTCTCGTTAGCAAAACTGGAACAAGCCGCCTATCGGAGCGTCTGACAGGAAAAGAGCAACATATCTGAGAGAATCCAACCACACAGGAGTCAGTCCATAGTCTTTCATCAGTGGTGTCGTGTGTGCTTTGGAAAGAAATCAATCCGATGACCTCTGGGAGGAATAGAGAAGAGGCGCTAATTACATCAAACCAGTCATCAATTTGCTCGTTTCCCCCGGAGACCGGAGTTCTGTCCCGCTTTTCATCTTGTTATTTTGCTTGTTTTTGGGTGGGGAAGGCAGTACTTCTTTCACCATTAAGCTTAAGCTTAGCTAATTTTAATGGCGGTACTTCTTTCACCTATCCACCTATATTTAGATCGTTCGAAGAGGGGATAAAACTCCGGACCTGGAAGGATCTCTTAAAAGTCTCAGACCTGGGTCAATCAATTAGTACAGCCGATCTACCCTCAGTGTGTCCGATTACTTGTTCCTTATATTATTATTTTGTTCACTGATTGCCAGATTCCAAGAAAGAACGCCCAATGAAGATTCCTCAAAACATGCCATATCCTGTGAAACAAACCCCAGAGGTCGGGCCGGCTCCACCGTGCTAAAGATAGATTCTAAAGTTCACCATGTCGTAGACATTGTACCGGAGGCCAAAGTTATGTGAAGCATTCCAATTCCTGCAAGACAGGACAAAACGCCGGGACCGGAAGAAAACCGAAAATGAAAACAAAGACAGCAAAAAAGGGACTGTCCCGGAAGACAACCGACAAGGCTATTTACAAGGTAGGGTACCTCGCACGAGGCACCCGGAGGGGATATTTACAAGCGGAAAGCTTTACATATAATACAACTTTGGACAAACTTACCCTACTCGAAGTAGTGTTTAAGAAACTGTCCATTAACGGGCAATGCGACAGGTTCTCCAGTCAGAGTGTTAAGGCGATAAGTGTTTGCCCCGCAGATTCTTGAGACCAAGTATGGTCCGAGCCAGAGCTGCTGGAACTTGGTATGCTTTCCTTGCTTCTCCCGGGCCTTGTCCCACAACAGGACCAGATCTAAGATCTGAAAAGCCTTATATTGAGCTCTTCTGTCAAACCATCTTTTTACCACTGCTTGATGACGCGCAAAATGTTCAAGGGCTGCGTCTCGTTGTTCTTCCATTCGCATCAGATTTAAGAGCCGAACCTCCACGATATTGTCCCTGTTGCTAAATTCCTGCATGAACTGTAAAACTGGGATTTGTAAATTGACTGGGAATACAGGGTTCTGGCCATAAACCAGATGGAACGGTGATGTTCCCAGGGCGGCCTTGACACGGATGCGATCCGCCCAGAGGGCGAATTTAAACTTTTGATGCCAATCCCAGGGATTTTGTTCTAACAGGTGTTTGATCACTTCAAGTAGATTTTTGTTTGTTAATTCAGCAACGCCATTTCCCTAGGGATAATAGTTGCTGGAGAACTTCAGTGTGATCTTCCGATTGTAGGTCCATTCAAGTAGCTGCGCCAAAGAAAACGCAGTACCATTGTCACATACCAAAGCAAAGGGCATTCAAAATCTTATGATGATGCTTTCTTCCAAGAACTTGATAACTATGTCCGCCGTGTTATTTTTGCAAGGTATAGCTTCAAACCACCGAGTGCAGTAATCAGTGGCAGTAAGGATGTATCGGTAGTTGGCAAACGAGTTGGGGTTGATTTTCCCGATGAAGTCGAATGCCCATTGGGCAAATGGTCTAGCCTCGTATACGGGTTGTAAAGGCATAGCTAGGTTACGCTCACGATGCGCTGCGGTTTGGAAAGTATAGCATTTCCTTACATGAGTGTAAATGTCCTTGAATATACAGGGCCAATAATATCCGGCCCAAAGGATCTGATGGGCAGTGGCATCGGCTGAGCCATGCCTGGTTCCAAACTGTCTGTGGAACTCGTCAATTATTCTTACATCTTGGTCCTTGTCTATGCACCAGAGGTACACTCCCTCATAATTTCTACGGTAAAGCGTGGAGTTTTTTATCATGAAGTGAGCGCTTCTCATCCGCAGGGTGCGGCGATTGTGGGGAGGTAACCCCTCCGGACATTTGTTGTTTAATAACAAGTATACCAAATCGGTATACCACGGGTCTTGGGTGATGGACTCCACTATGTAAGTATGGCATTCTATGCAGGGGTCTCTTCTGCCATTGCTCGACTTAGTCCCTGGCCTCGGACTATCTTCATGGGCTGCATTTCTAAGTCATATTCCTGGAGGATGGCCATCCATTTCCCCCGTCTCTCACCCAATTCGCTCTGCATCAGTAGAGACTTGACAGCCTGGTCCGGGATGATAGCATGTACTTTGCTCCGGAGAATGTAATGCCAGAATTTCTTCACGGCGTGAACCAGAGCAAAGGCCTATTTTTCTAGTGGTGAATACCGGACTTCGGTGTTCTTGAAGGGGGAACTCATGAAAGCTATTGGTCTTTCCTCCCCTTCAACCTTTTGAGTCAACACCACCGCGGTGGAATGCGGCGAAGCAAACAAGTAAACGTAAAACAGAAGGGAGTAGTCCAGACTAGCCAGGACAGGTGCTTCCGTGATTGTTTGTTTGATCTGGGCGAACGCCCACTTTGCTTCAGGACTCCACTCAATCTTGGTATCTTTCTTCATCATCTCATTGAGTGGTTTAACTATTTCTACGAATCCCGTGATGAATCGTCGCACGAAGTTGATTTTGCCGAAAAAGAATCGCATCTCTTTCTTTCTACCAGGCATTTGTAAATTTAGCAACGCTTTGACTCTATCAGGGTCTATGGATATACCCTTCTCAGAGACAATATACCCGAGCAACTTCCCCTCGGTGACCCCGAATATGCACTTCTTGGGGTTGAGGGATATTCCATACCGGTGACATCTCTCGCAGATCTGAGCGAGGTGGGCAGGATGATCACGCCTGTCCCAGGAAAAGATGGTCAAATCATCCATGTGGATGATTATGCACCGATTTATGAGGCCCTCGAACGCAATGTCTGTGGCCTTTTGAAATGTAGCCCCTGCGTTGATCAGTCCGAAGGGCATTCTCCTATACGCAAACGTTCCCCACTTAGTGGTAAACGTTGTTTTCTCTCTATCTTCGTACTTGACCATGACCTGGTTGTATCCTGAATATCCATCTAAGAAGGACATCATTCGGGATCCATTTACTATCTGCAACACCTCATCCAACGAAGGGAGAGGGTGATTATATTTTTTAGATGCCTTGTTCAAATTTCAGAAATCCACGCAAAGGCGGATCTCGCCGTTCTTCTTCCTGACAGGAACCAAGCTGGCAACCCATGTAGTGTGTCAGATTGGAAAGATTATCCGGGCTGACAGCAGTTTTTCTACCTCTTAACAAATTAGAGGCTCTATCAGGGGGTTGACCGGTCTTTGCTTTTGCCGGAATGGCTTAGCATCAGGCTTCAGGGGAATGGTGTGGGTCATGATGGATGTATCATATGTTTTCAAGTCTTCATAACCCCAAGCGATTACATCAATGTATTCCTGGAGGACCGCGAGAATCTTTTCCTTTTTCCTCGGGGGAGCAAGAGGTACCAATGTGAATGATCTTCTCTTCACCGGGCTGGCCGATGTTAACCTTTTCAAATTTTCCTCCCTCAGGGGAGGGTGACACCTTCTCACGGGCCCAAAGGTCCGAGTCGAAGATTCGTTCTAATGCAACCATCCCCTTTGGGATAGTGTTAGTGGGCAAGTCCATGATCCCATCGTCTTCATCACCCTGCCCAGTATCGTCATGGTCTCATTCCTCCACTATCTGATCCTCAAAGACACCAACATTCGCCATGAAGGTTAAGATGTGTTGATCGTCCTCAAAAACCTGAAAGTGGGTGACATTATCTGGAATGGACGGGGTGGGGACCATCTCAACTGAAAATCTCCGGAGTCGCGAGCCAGCCATCGACTCAAGTGTGCTGGCGGAAACGGCAAGGGCATCTAGGACATAGTTCCGTCGCCGCAGAATGAGGTCAATGCCAAAGGCATCAAAGTCTTCGATAAGGCTCCAAGCCCGGTTGCGGTAAGCGGCCAGCCTTTTATCGTGACATGTATATTGACTTTGAACTTGTTTAACAACCAACTCTGAATCACCCAGAGCCCGAAGGCGGGTGATACCTTTTCTTAATGCGAATAAGAGTCCAAGGACCAAAGCCTCGTACTCTGTGACATTGTTTGTACAGTTAAAATGCAGCCTGTAGGATGCGAGGAACGAATTCCCTCGCGGGTTGATTAGTTCTACCCCAGCCCCACAGCCTTGTTTGGACCGGGACCCATCAAACTTAAGGGTCCATAGGTCGTTGTTTGTAATCTGGGGTTGGGGCAGGGTAGTTTTTGGATTCTTGCTGGGAGACTTAAGGGGTATCTCCCGGACTACCGACGTGAAAGTAGAATTTTCCTCCGGAGTTTTTTGAATTTGGGATTCCCGGGGAGATGGCGCCAAAGGAGCGCATCCCATAGGGACACTGGGTCCCGAGGAATCCGTTACGTGTTGCTTGTTCCGAAGGGTATCAAGGTGCCGGTTGGCGATCGAAAGACATGGTCCACACTCGAGTTCTGAATGTTTCTGGTAGTGTACTCGGAACCAAGTGTCAGACAGGAGTGTGGCGAGGGTTGCTGTGGGGTCTTGAAAGTCTACCTCAGTTCTCATCTTCTCTTCGAGGTCTTGGGCTCTCTGTAGTATGGCGGGCTCTTCTCCAGGGATAAAATCGAATGTTAAGATTTCAAAAGGTTTGTACACCCCCAGGGAAGTCTCAGAGAAAAAGATCTCATTGACCGTCCCAACTTCAGTAAGGGCCTGTTTCATCCGGGGCTCGCTTTCGACACAGATCTTGTTTGATTCTCCTTCCCACGGAAGCCACAAGTGGGTGAAGTCGGTCGAAAAGTATCCATTCAAGGACTTAGACCAATTCCGACTTAGTAACATCCCGTAAGTCTCTGGGATGTCCACCACTTGGATGTCAATGATACTGGCTATCCTAGGGTCCTGGATAAGATGTATCCGGACGTTCTTCAATTCCCCCACCATTTTTACAGCAGTCTTATCCAGCTGGATCACTGCGCCATTAGACGGGGTGGGGTGGAATCCAAGCTCCTGACAAATGGATAAGGGCATGATGTTGCCCGAAGCTCCAGAGTCGACTAGGCAATTATGTATATTCTTGCCATGTATATTCAGGCCTAGTAAGAAGGGAGGATCCTCATTGTTCCCCCGGAAGACAGCCGCATTAGCATCTTCAAATGAGACAGTCTTGGGCAGGCGGCTGACGGCTTCCGGGTTTCCTAAGAGCTTCAGAAGGGACTTCTTCTGCTCAGGACAGTTCAACCAAACCTCCATCAAGGTCATGGAGGTAGTGGTCTGTTCTAATGCTTTCGTGATGTCAAATCTTCCTCCCGGGAACTGGTGATTTTCCTCTGTGAGATCTTTTGCTTGGTTAGAGCTAGGACCTTTTGGAGGCGCGGGTCAGTCAGTCGTGTTGTTCCGGGGAGGAGTATCTTTGGTAGGGGGTGCAGGTGTGTAAACTGGTCCTTTACCAACCTGACTCCAAGTATTGTACGGAGTCCGTGGGTTAGTAAAGGCGTTGGCCTTGAAAGGCGGGATAGATTCGTCAAAGAATCCCTGCAATTCAAATTCTTCTTCATCTTCTCCGGAAGTCCCGAAGAAAATGGTGTCACTCATGAAGGCACTGTGGGTTGTTTCCTGGACATGAGGCTCTGGAGGGGTAGTATCATGCGACTGTTGCCTGTCCAGCTGGGAGATCATGATGACCTTCTCCAAAGTGGCACAATTTACCTCGTTGTGTGAACCAGTATCGTGCAATCTACACCAGTTAGTCATGGGCTGGAAATCTGCGACTAGCGTAAAATGTGATGGTCCAGCACTGTTTTGGTTGGTGTTTTGGTTCGAAGGCAAGCCTCCGGTGTTTGCGTTGTTATTCCATTGCTGCTGATTGGGCCTAGGCCCGTTGTTGAAGTTTCTCCCTCCGGCATTGTTGTTTTGTTGGCCGGAGAAAATGTTTCCCCTCTGGGAATTCGAATCCTGGGGCGCATAGGACCCCGCCTTCAGTTGGCCCATGTCCATGGTCAAGGTGGACAACATTCGCCGGAGGGATTCAACCTCGGCGGTCAAC
This sequence comes from Thuja plicata, assembly GCA_018584345.1. Classification (NCBI taxonomy): domain Eukaryota; kingdom Viridiplantae; phylum Streptophyta; class Pinopsida; order Cupressales; family Cupressaceae; genus Thuja; species Thuja plicata. Next base: position 1,246,014 of record MU228229.1, read on the forward strand.
TGAGTGTTTGTGTCACAATGTGATGGTTTTTGTTGTTGTTGGCATCCTAGGAAGGCAGCAGTATTAGCTGGAGTCCAGGGCAGCAATCCTCCAGTCGCGGATGACTGGAAAAAGGGCACTCCGGGCGATTGTGTCTGAGTCTGTTGTGCCTGCCACGGCTGATTCCAAGGGAAGACTTCCAGACCCGGTGTCACCTGGGTCTGGGCTGGGTAAACATACCGTGCCTGTTGGTCTATTAGGGGTGATGGAGGATTCATCGCCATCGAGGGGGCACCCATTTCCAGATTGGGATTGTATCCACCAGCATACGCAGTTCTGTCGGGGATCATATTGAAAGGCATGCTCTGCCCAATCCCGCCTGGGGATTTGTTAAGACCGCGGGAGAGCTCTAGGGCTAGGTTGTAGACTTTTTCTAAGGTGTCCCGGTCGCCCGCGGCGGTTGTTCTCCAAAGGAGAGTGGCAACAAAAGGGTCCATCGCGTTGAGGTAGGTCTGTATGGTTATGTCTGGAGATGGGATAAAAGGGCCCATGCACCGCTTCAGGGCGCGCTGGAACCTATGGTTGAATGTTGCAAGAGGTTCATTGGGTTCCTTTCTGATGGAGATGAACTAGCTATGGGACCAGGCTGGGTCCACATGCACGCGAAAGGCAGCCAGGAAGGCGTCCTCCATATCTTGCCAAGTGTTGATGGAGTTGGCAGGCAAGTTAAGGTACCAGTTCAACTCACTTTGTCCTAGGGACAAGGGGAACATACGAGTCACAACATCTTCATGTTGGATCCGGTGTCAGTTCATGGCATCTTTGTATGCCTGTAAGTGTTCTTCTGCGGTCCGTGAGCCTAAGTGCTCGTATCATGGGTAGATCTTCTCCGGGTGAGAGGGTAAATCATTGGTTGCAACCGAAAAAGTTCCCATTGGGGATCTAGTGTTTCCAAAATATGCAGCCATTGGGGGAACTATATGTTGGGTAGTTTGGGTACTGGTTCCCGGGACTGTCTGGGGAGTTTGAGTATTCAGAGGTATGGTAGATCCCCAGACAATAGTGGCTGGTAGGATTTTCGAGGTCCGTTTCTTTCGAGCAGGGGGCTTGAGTTCGACAAATCTTCTGGGATTCAGGGCAGACCTAAGGACTCTTTCAAATTTTGCTGGGGAGAAAGATCCAATCCCGCTGAAGGCTTGTCTCCTAAAACTATGACTCGGGGAACCTTCAGGAGGTGTAAAATCAAAATCTTGGGAGGGGGACGAGTTCATGCCCTCCTTCTAGCGCCAGTTTCTGTTGACAAGGTTTTGCTGACCGAGTCTTCCAATAGTCATAAGTTTTCACCGGGTTCCGGGGAAACCGACCAACTCCGCCTGCAAAGGTTGTTCGGGGGAAATAAATCCTCCGGGCCTTCAAGCACCTAGGTGTCAGGTCACGACGGTGCGGGGCTCAGTTGGGAGAGGTGACTGTTTTCGAGGGGGATAGCTGGTTTCTTCAACTCATTTTCTCCAGAGATTCGATCAAAGTAAGGTTTCCCCAAGCATTCTACACTTAACAAATAAAGCGAAAAAGATCCTGCAGGGTTAGAAACGCTTCATCTAACTACAGTCATGTTGAAATGTCCGGAACATCAATAATACTCTAATAAACTACACTAAATACCGAAGAAACACATAACCATCAGCTAGCATTTTATCAGTAATGAAAGTAAAGAGTTTGTTAATCTACTTTAACATACCAGAGTAAAAGACATAAAGAACATCAAAACATGAAATACCATTAACTCAGAAGCAGGAATGCTAACAACATCATTGCCAAGAATTCTTCCTTCTTTATTAATGTTCC
>MU228229.1:1251988-1269085 GCA_018584345.1 Thuja plicata
CCTGGGCTAATGCTATTATCCCCATCTGGATGCTCTCCTTGAATTCAGAGCGGGGGATTTCTATCTTCATCCTCTTTGGGTCCCTCTTTGGGGCCTTAAGCCAGTGGGTATTCATGTACACCCGGGCGGCATCCTCCAGTTGTGTAAACTGATCCAAGGCATCAGTCCTTGTAACTACTGTGGCTCTGTCGAATTCTGGGATTCCTAATCCCACCCGAAATGTGTTTGGGTCGAGGGATACCAGAGGAGTGGGGTATCCTGTGGGTTCTGTGGCCGCAAGCATAACAGCCCGAACAGAGGAGTTGTAGTTGGCCGCTAGCGTCAGGATAAGCTCCGGAGACTGCACGGAGCACGGGAAGCAAGCTGCCCGGAGGATCCTGGAGCCTCCGATGTTAATCGCTAATTGATCTCCAGCTTGTCGCTGGATGTGCATCACTTTTACCAAGGCCTGCATCTCTGCCCACGTTCTGACGCTGGTGTTGGTTATAAGTTTAACCTTGGACTCAATCTTTGAGCTCGTAATGACGTTGTTCTGCACGAACTTCATGGTGAGGGGCAATTTCTCCAGGGCCCTTTCCATCTTGGATTTTACAGCTGCCCTGGTGGTCGTTGAGGGAAGTTCTGGACTTCCGGGCAGAGAGGATGCGGATGCTTCAGACATGATTGATAGATGAATTCTGGGAACCTGCAAGGCAGAGCGACCGTCAGAATATTTTTATCACAATAAAATAGTTACTCCGGGGTCCGGAGATCTTACCACCGCGACGTTTGATTTTCCTGAAAAGTTAGTTTCATGCAAAGATACCCGAAAAGCAAAACACATCGTAAACTTAATCTTCATTAAACATCCAGGTCCGGGGATTTTATCACACTAGGTGAAGACACAGGATGGATGGTGGTAAGAGACCCGAAGCCCGGGGAAACGACCATTAGCAAGAATATGTAAAAATCCAAGTCATCACGCCCACGTGGGCGCCACGTGCGTAGGTATTAAATGGAAGTTATGACAATGACGGCGGAGCCAACTGTCCGAACGCGCGAAAAGGGAAAGCCACCTGGCTGGAATTGATTGCGCGCATGGGATATAAATGAGGTTCTGACAGACTTCATGGAGGAGAGAGAAAACTGCCTATTTGAAACCAGCCAAGAGTCGAGCTTCAAACAGGTGGTTTTCTGCCTCGAAGCGAGCTCGGAGGCGGAAAACCAAGCACCGAGGTGACTCGACCAGCTCGTCAAGCCGCCCGAAAGGATATACATGGAGTCGAGGGATATATACATAGAAATGAGGAGGATATACAAAGACTATATTACAACTATATACATATATACATGAATATACAATGCGGGACGACGCCCGCAGAAAAACCAGACGAGGCAGAAACATATATACAGCTATTTACAACTTTACAGAGAGACCACCTCCGCGCAGAGGGCGGACAACCCTCTGGCAGAGCCGACCCACCAACGGGCGGAAAAACCAGAAGACAACAAACCAGACACGACAGAGAAACAAGACAAAACAGGGCAAACAAAAACCAAACAGAACCAAAGAAAACTAGAGAGCGGAAGCAAAAACAGAGAAACGAAAAAGCGGAAACACCTACCTGAGAACGCAGAAGGCGGAGGAAAGGGAGGATTTACCGCGCGAGCTCGAGTTGTCGAACTGTCAGATTCACCACCACGAAGCACTTGCAATTACCTGAGAATGACAGAAGATGTTAAGCGTTGATTATCATAAACTTTATGCAAATGCTCTGTTAATCGCTTTTGAAACCGCTCTCTAATTCGCTCTAAGTGCTCGAAGGTTTTAATCGCGGTAAATGTGAAAGTGACAGATAAATTCTATTTATACCCGCGGTAAAAGGTAATCCTCTTCCTTCTGGAAATCTTCGGACAAGCTAAACCTCCGGACTCCAGGCCTGGGGATTCTTCGTGATAATATCCCTAAGAACATCATGACGAATAATCCCGGAGTCCGGAATCCGGTTCCCAACGAAGGACAACCTCCGGGACCGGAGTCCCGGAGACGGAAAGCAAACAAACAAGACACAACGTCGGGGACGAAAACCACGAAGAAAAGAGAACAAAAAGGGAAAGAAAGACAAGGCAAGGCCGCAAGCAAAAACAAAAAAAAAGGGGGACCCAACATTTTGCACACAAAATGTAGGGACTGGGATGCAGGGCATAACAGGTTCATGTAGCCTGAAACAAGAGAGCAGATTTTATATAACAAACACTACTAGCAATCTAGGTCTAGAATCTATTCATTGTAAGAAAGGAAGAAAAAAAAAATGATGACCACCTACATGGTATCCTCATCTTGCTCAAAATAATTTCCATTAAACATAATGGAGTGAATCTTATTATATGCACAATGCTTGAGAGCAAACATATGAAAAAACTTAGTATTTTGGTCACCACTTTAGAGCCAAATGGCTCTAGCCCTTTGCTTCCATAAATCTTCTTCTTTGTAAATGATATCATGAAGCTTAGAAAGGGCCAAAATTTCCTTATTCACGAGGGAACCAAAAATCCCCTAGGTTTGATCTGAGCTTGGATTTCATCTAATTCATTTTTCAAATGGCTCTCAAAATATATGACCAAAATATGATTTATTCCATCTCAAAACATTATATTTGACCAAAGACAATTTCTTCACAATATGATACATAGTTATTCCTAAGATATCAATGGACCACCTATCTATAATTTTATTCTTGAGATCAAGGTTGAGATTCCACATCTCAAATTTTAAAAGAAAATTCTTCTTCTGACACCCATTATCAGTTGTGAATACAATAGGAAAATGATCAAAACTAATACAAGAAAGAGCTAAAGGGTTGTAAGAAAAGGGGATCGTCCAATTAGGGGAGATCAAGGCATAATCAATTTTAACTTGAATAAGATTTAACACATTTCATATGTTGGGCCACGTGAATGATGCATCATGTAAATCCAAATCTAAAAGGCCCTAATAATTAATCAAGTGAAGAAGATCTTGCATGCTATCCTTTGTAGTAGGGGCACCAACTTTCATTTCTAGACCATGAAATGCAGAGTTTAAATCCTCCATCACTAACCATTTACCAAGGAGAATAGAGGCTCTAAAACCACATTAAGAATCCCATAATATTTTTCTAACAATTTTGTTATTCAATGCATTATAGATTTTCAAAAATAATGCATGAAGAACCATCATTAAGATGTTCAGACTGAGTGACAAAATGATTAGGGGAAGATAACACCTTAGTACCTCTAACAAGTCTCAGATTCTAGAATGTAGCAATACCTCCATAAGCTTCATTTGCATAATAGTAGTAAACCCTAGAATCTTTTAAAAAATCTAATTTAGAGCCAATAAGTTTTTCGCTTTGCATTTTAGTCTCTTCAACAAGAAAGATGTCCAATCTATGATCCCTTATCAAATTTGACAAAAGATCATGTTTGTGACTGTGATTGATCCCCCTAATGTTCCAATATATAATCTTCATTTTAAAAAGGGAGATGAGCTAGAGAAGCCCGTCTTAGGGAGAGTTCTCTCCATTCATTCTGCAACATCAAACTTACTTTTCTTACTATGGCTTTGAATAGAAGTAGATCTACTTACATTCTTATATTTTGAACTGTAATCCACTTTTTTTATACCTAGTCTTTATCCCAGTCAATTGAGGAAAATCCTTAAACCTAATTTTATGTTTCACCATAGATAAACAAACTTCCTCCACAACAAGATCATTAGAGACCAATTGTAGGATCACCAACTCTTTCTCAACATATTTCCCATAAGTTTTTGCCTCCATAATAGGCACATCCAATATCATTTGCACTATCACCAAATCTTCCTCTAAAATATTGTTGATAGAGTGATCTACATTTAGAGAGGCATGGGAGACCTTTGCATTAGAAATATTTCTATTATCTTTAGGTTGACTCTCTTTCTCCATAACCTTAGGGATTTCCACCATCAAATAAATTAAGGGACCCAGGGAGAACTGACTCAAAATTAATAGCCTCAACTGAAACACCATCTAGGATAGGGGTTAAATCTTGTGCAATAGGTCCATTTTTCAGGGGACAAATCTACCTCAGCTTTCTTCCTCCAAAATTTCTTAGAAACTTTAGCTTTCTTTTGTGGACAATCTTTGCTCCAATTTCCCACTTTTTTAAAATGGACACAAGCAAAGGGAATTGATTCAAATTAAATAGCCTAATCCCATACATCCAACTTGGAATTAATATAGATTTCCATAGGTAGATCAGAAGATTGTTTGATGTTAATACATATGCAAGATGCCTCCTAGAAGCAGTCATAGGGTCAAAGGAAATCAACTCACCAAAGAAAGTTGCTAAACCCCCAAAAAATCTTCATCCCAAAATTCCAAGGGAATTCCCAATAGCCTTACTCAAATCGGGGCCACATCATGTAGGAAATAAGGCAGCAAGCAACTGAGAGGGGGGCGATTCAGTTGCACCAAAACTCTAACTCTTTAAAACCCTCACACCCTTAAACCTTGAAACCCTTATCTCTAATTTAGAATGAAACAAACATGTATGCACAACTCAGAAAACATCCACAAAACATAACACAAGGAATTTTATCGTGGAAACACAAATTACAGTAAAAACTATGGTGGGGCTTGAACCCACAATCAGACTAATACCTTGCTAGAAGTATATGCTTATTACAAATGAGGAATGCGCATACATTTAGGCACACTACCTAGAGCTCATTGCTCAAACTGCCTTGGGTTCCAACCCTAAGGAAGACTCGTTGTCTTACAAACAAAAATAAAATTACAATATGATAAATTTCTAAACTATATAGTAGCATCTAATTATGCCTTAGTCAGTTCCATTAAAGTACAATCAAATCCATGTTGCAATTGTCTTTGACTCCTTTAGATGAGTAATTTAAGCTTCACTAGATCTGCACAACTACTTCTCAAGTAATCCTTGATGTCCACGATCAATCCTTCTCTTGCACAACCATACAATTTGACCTAATTCATCAAACCTTATATCAAGATCAAGTCGGCAAAAACCTAACTTTCAATTTTCATCATATTGAGCCAAAATCAACGATCATGATCAAAGCATGTCAAACAAACATAGCTTAGATCCTTCATAACCACCTCAAGATTATAACTCTACCATAAAATGTTGTATTGATTGCTCATAAAACGTTTTACTAATCAAGAAGGCCAAAAACATAAGAAAACTTATCACCAACTTGAAATTCCCTCCAAATCGCATCCCCTTGATCAAATTGACAACCAACTCATTAGGAACATAATCCAAGAACATCCTCAGGCATCATGAAGCTCAAACAAATAATCAAATCCATTCTAGCTAATGTATTTTCCAGCATTATATGTTATCCCCCAAAGAACACTATCACCTTCCACTATAACACTTGAAAATGTCTTGTGAACCTTCAGAATCACGAACCCTTTGAAGCGAAGACATATCATAATGTCCTTAACACATTCTCAGTTGCACGACCAAAGATATCGCCATGTGTATGTGCATGAAACCAATCTCTACAACTCTGATACACTGACACATAGCAAAGTAGTCGGTCACCAACTATGATCTCATAACTTACTCAAATCATCATATCAACACATACGGCTTGACATGGACCTAGTAAACAACCTCTATATCATCTCATGAGGTGCACAACTCATCATCCTTAGTAATCGTCCTTCGTCATACCTCTAAGCATATTGTTCCTCCAGAAAAACTGCATAACAGACATGCTAGCATCAATGACAACACATCCAAACTTGCCAACAATCTCCCCCTTTAGCATTGATGGAAACGTGTGATGGGAAAAAAAAAACTAATGTAATCAAAAAAATAATCGACGATACAGCCACCAATATCCACAATTATCTTTTAGTTTCCTTAACTAATCTTCCTTTATGTCTCTGCCCCCCCCTGGGAACAAGCTTCCCATGCTCTGATTACATACTCTTCTCATCGTCAGTTAATCCCCCTTATATATGCACTCTTTTCCTTAATTGAAGCTCTTTCTTATGTGAAAGTTTTTTTTTTTCACATGCACTCTTCTGCCCCTTTGACATCAATGACAAAGGTATATTTCTACTCTAATTAATCATGATCTTCTCTTCCTTACCTTCAACCATATCCTACCATGCTTACTATTCCCCTGAGTAGTAGCCTCCAAAACACCAATCCATCTTGTATGATATCTCCCTGAAGTACACTAGATTGATGCAACCCTTTGCATCTTAGTTCTAATTAGGAGGGGTGATTACCCCTAAATTGCTTTTGAGATACACAAATGCATCCTTTAGAAAAGGCTTGGTGAATATATCAGCTATTTGTTCCTTGATAGAAACATACTCCAATCTCACCTCTTTCTCATTCACCTTTTATCTCAGAAAATGGTACTTGACTGATATATGTTTTGTCTTTGAGTGTTGTACCGGATTCTTAGAAATATTGATGGCACTTGAATTATCACAATACATAATAATTGGCTCATCAAATACAACTACAATATCTAACTACGTCTGTCTCATCCACATTATTTGTGTACAACTGCTAGCAAGCAGCAACATACTTTGCCTCTGCAGTAGACAAAAAGATGGCGTTCTGCTTCTTGCTCAACCAAGAGATCAATTTTCTTCCTAGAAATAAAGCACCACCACTTGTACTCTTCTTGTCATCAACATTGCCTACCCATCACCATTAGTATAAGCACATAACATGAATTCGGTACCTTTAGGATGCCACATCACAAAGTCCTTTGTCCCTTTCAATTACCTGAATATCCCCTTTACTGCAGCCTCATGATTGTGTTTAGGATATTCTTGAAACCTTTCCACAAGGCACACGACATTCATTATATCTGGTATATTATGAGTCAAATAAAGCAATCCACCAACCATTGATTTGTATCTAACTTGATTGACTTTAGGGGACTCGTCATCTCTTGTTAACTTGCAACTAATCACCATGGGTGTTCCCACTGGTTTAGAATCATCCAACACAAACTTCTTAAGCGGCTCCTTCATATACTTGGCTTGAGATACAAAGATCCCATCCACTGATTGAGTAATTTGCAATCCCAAAAAGAATTGCATTTCTCCTGTCATGGACATCTCAAACTCATTTTGCATTTCTAATGCAAACTCTTGACTCAACTTATCATTACCACCAAACATAATGTATAGATAATGTCATCTTTATCTAGCTTGAAATACAAACTACTATCAGCATTGCCTTTTATTAAATCCAAGCTTCAATAAATGTTTGTCTAATCTAGAGTACCAAGCTCTAGGAGCTTGCTTCAACCCATACAACGCCTTCTTCATCTTGCACACCATGTTTGGTTTGTTAGTCAACTGAAATCCATCAGGTTTCTCTATGTATACCTCTTCTTCTAACTCACCATTCAGAAAGGCAGATTTGACATCCATTTAGTAAACCTTGAAGTTTTTATAAGCAGACAGCATAAGCTAGGAACAATCTGACTACTTCCAATCTTGTCACTGTAGCAAAGGTTTCATCATAATCTATCCCTTCCATCTAAGAATATCCTCTGTACACCAATATTGCTTTGTTCCTTACCAGTTCTCCTTCTTGATTCAGCTTATTCTTGAATACCCACTTGGTGTCAATAACATTCATATCCATAGGTCTTGGGACAAGCTCCATGTATTGTTATTCTCAATCCACGCCAACTCCTCTTCCATAACATCAACCTAATAATCATCCATGTAAGCTTCATCCACATTCTTCGGTTCAATGTTTGAGATTAAACACAATTGATCTTGAGAAATCCTTCTCCTAATCTGAAGACCCTTGTTCCTATCACCAATAATCTGGTTTTCCACATGATTCTAGTCTCACATACCTTGGTGTCTTTTTTCCACTGGTCTCTATGCTTCCTCTTCTCCACTTGTGTAACCCTCATCATTTGCACTCATGAAACCATTTGGAGCTTGGGTCTAAACTTCTTGTTGTCTTGGTTGATTACTAAAGGAACCCTGATCATCATAATCATATATGTGTGATTTAGGTAGCTTCTCAATGCACTCACCTTCACATTGGCACTGTCTACTAGCTTCTTCAACCTCTTGTTGTAACACCTATATGCCTTACTTTTGGTAGAGTAGCCAAGGAATATACCTTCATCACTTCTTGCATCAAACTTGCCTATGTCTTCATCTCTCTTGATGTAGCATTTATTACCAAAAATTCTAAAGTACTTGACTGTAGGCACATTTCCATACCAGAGTATAGAACTGATCTATTTCCTAGCAGCGTATAGAACTGATCTATTCTCTCTCCACCACTACATCCTGTCGTGTGGTCCGCAGAACAGAAAATTGTCTCCTTATTCCATGCATCTTACAAAAGTATTGAACTCACCTGATGTGAATTCTCCTCCTCTATCAAATCTCAGGTACTTCAACTTCTTTCATGTCTCATTCTCAACCATGAACTTGAAAATCTTAAAAAAATTTAAAGGCTTCAACCTTCTCTTTCAAGAATGCCACCCATACCATCCTTGAGTAATCATCAATAAGCAACATAAAGTATATGTCACCTTGTAAGGTTTTTGTCTTAGCAGGACAACACACATCGGTATGAACAAGATCTAACAATCCATTAGAGTTTTCAGATTTGAAATGGAAAGTAACTTTTGTCTACTTACCCAACTGACATTCCTTACACATAATATTAGCAGGTTTCTTCACCCTAGGTAAATCTCTAACAACATAAGTGGAACTTATAGCAACAATTTTATCAAAGTTCACATGGCATAACCTTTTATGTCATAACCAACTTTCATCTATTTTAGCAATCAAGCAACTTCTCAAACTAGTATTTGAATGAAATATGTTACCTTTTTTCTTCGCTCTTGTTGCTATTTCTATTCCAGAGTTCAAGATCTTGCTTGCATCATTCTTGAAATGTAGGCCATATCCTTTGTCCATCAACCGTCCAATACTTAGAATATTATGTTTCAATCCACGCCAACTCCTCTTCCATAGCATCAACCCTCAGCATTGTTCTTGTCATCTAGAGAAATAGATCCTCTTCCTCTGATCATGCCACCAGAATTATCTCCCCATCCTACCATACTGCCATCATACTTCTCAAAACTCACAAATTTGTCCTTGACACCAATCATATGATGAGAGCATCCATTCTCTATCACCAACTCATCCTTTTTGACAACTTGAGCAACTAGGGCTTTCTCTTCAACAATACAATCAGTAGAACTAGAAATCGTAGAATCTTCAAATTTGGAATCATCTTCTTTAATAGCAATGAATGAACTAGGGATTTCAGATCATCAGACTTAGTACCTTCTTCTTTATCAGCAATGAATGAACTAGTAGGCATATCATCTTCAAACTTAGTATCTTCATCTATGATAGCAAAGAAAGTGAATTCATCATCATCCTTATCAACTATAACATATTCATCATCAGAAATACCTCCATCATCAGCACTAGCAAAGTAACATTTCTTTGTAACAGTGGCTGTACTTTTCCATTTCTTGGCTCTCTTTGGACATCTAGAAGCAAAATGTCAATCTTATTGCATGAAAAACATTTGATAGGCATCTTTCTTTTGTACTTACTAGTAGTAGCTCTAGGTACTTTCCTTGTGAACAGTGCTTCCAACCTTTCAAGCTCTCTTTCTTCTTCCATTTCCCTTATCTCATATCTTTCCAACCATTTATTTGGGCGTCTTTTACTTGGTTCTAATTTCTATGTCCTTCTTAGGTACACTATCATTAACTATGGTCTCAACCTAAGGTAGTGCATCTCTAAATGTACTCAATTCAAAGGCAGTAAGCTTACCAACCAGATTGTCTCTTGTCACACCTATCATTGTTCTAATCTCCTCAATGGTTGCAACTTTGTAATTATAGGCAGGGGTAGTGATTGACCCCTCTTCTAAGATACCTCCAACACATCTGAGGTTAACCACTTTCTAGAGGTTTCATGGGGTAACAAGTGTGTTAACCTACTCCACGTTTAAACATATTTGACTTGGAATAATACCAGACATTGATGAAATTGAAAACAATCAAACGGCTAGAATGTAGATAACTAAATTTCTAAAACTCAAGACCCTCTCTGTTCTAAGATTATCGTTGTAATACACGATACTCTTGTTTTCTCTCTAGTACTTGAGAAATTTTATTAGCATGTCAAGGCACAAATGCAACTAAAATTGGGGCAAAAGGGTTGTCCGAGGAGTTTTATATACACAATTTAATCTCTTTTCCCAGAACCACCTGCACATTTACAACCCAAAAACCTCTAATTTCATCCCCTACTCTAGTTTAGTGGGAATAGCAGCTAATAAGGTACCAATCAAACATTCAAACTGTCCAAATTTTAGACATCTATAATGAAACAGTATCCATGAAAGAAGACATCAGTGTCAAGGATTTTAATTTCAAAGTGCATGATTGCTTTACAATAATTGGTAAACCATCATATAGGGATTTCACCAAACTAAAATCACAATGTAAGATGCATCAACTCAAATACATCGCTTTGTCAAAAGAAAATTCATTGCACTTAAAATTTCGCTTGAGTAAACTAAAACTTCATTACAATTTAAAATTTCGCTGTGGAGTATACTAAGTACTATCACAACATGGCTACGTACAAACTATGCCCACAAAACAATCTTAAAAAAATCAAATCAAATAAGATCCGATAAATTATTCTGGTACACCAACATTCACTCAACTAAGCAAATTATGGCCAAATCACACCCTACTTAACTACTTCCAAAGACCTTTTATTTGAAGATGTCATTAATTGGAATAAAACAAAAGCTGCAAAACGTACAGAATTATACATGAAACTTGGCATTATTTCCATCACCACAAGATAGATCCCGACTACCAACTAAACAAAAATCCAAATAAGGACACAACGTTTAACGTTTTGAGGGGAAAAAATTAACCCGGAATTTTTTGCCATAATGTGGCTCTGCCGCTTAACCTCTTTCATCAATGAAATTTTTTTCGCCGGTAAACTAGAACTACAGCTTAGCAGTTGTGTTTCTTTAGCACAATTGTTTACGAACACTACAACCTTATAAACTGCATATATATAACTTGCCAGAATTTATACCACAGCAAATAAGTGACAAGAACATCCAGGTAAACAATCAGTGAATGCAGCAAAGTCGCATTGCAAAAAAGAAACTGATAAAATTACACAGCAGAAGAATGGCAAATTTAAATATCTTTCACTTGGATATCAGAATCCTCAAACAGAGGAAAGAACATGGATCAAGGAAAGTGGACGCAACATCTCAACAATGTTTTCCACACCAAACATTTTTCTACATTAAATATTTACTTACTTACCAGTACTCACTGACTTGGCTTGGGCACAATTACAAATACCTATAGAAACATGGATTACTCAATTGACAGAGTCTTAATACATAGAGCACTAAAATCCCCATCCACCACCATAGCTGAGTAAATGGCAATTAGATACCCTGGTCAATAAGATAGTCACCAAGCCTCTCCACAATCATATTACATTCACCAGCAGTAACAGGTTCATCATACATGCCAAAGATAAGGGCACAGGTTGTCTTCTTAATGGTAACACCTGCAGATCCCTGTAGATGAAGAGTAAAAAGAAATTAATCGATAAGGTAACAACAAAAAATCCAAAGTTTGATATAGAACATTTAATAAAATGGACATGAGATGCAATATATTGATAATTGTAAGGCAACAGCCTATAGCACAACGGTAAAGTTACAAGCCTCTAATGCCTCTAATCTGGGAGATCTTTGGTTTGCATCTACTTAAAATCTTAACAAATAATAATAATTAAATCTCGGCTTCGGCCCATTACCCATCAAAATATATATATATATAGATAATTGTAAACCCGCAAAACACTACAACTCAAGAGAGAAACAGATGCCCGGACCATTCTGAGAATATTGCAATCATTTTAGCAATATAGTGAAACACAAGCAATTTATGTACCAAACACAAAAACTAAGAAAACCATGTGTAAAATAGAAATTGCTTTCCATATCAAGTAAGCTGTGATACTGAAAATGCCTGTATTACTTACAAGATCGAGTTCAAGCTAAGGCAATAGGAACACAAAATGGCAATTATATTTGTCACTAATCTTTTAATAAGCAAATACCACCAAAAAATATATCTGATTCACTAATGATATATATCGCAGAGAATCTTTTACTCAAAACTACCAGAATTTCCACTCCACTTGAATTTACAATATTCCTTATAATTTATTCTGCTAAGAAAACCTGTAATCAGAGCACACAATTAGGCCTAGAAAAGTGGGAAGAGCAACCCAAACAAAACCATAGTTTTAGTCAACACAATATAGAACACTAATATATCAATTCCACAGATCTCTAAAAACTAACTATAGCTGTGCCCTCCTAATTTGAAATGCCCTAAAAGCCAGCATTGATGCAATTCTCTATCCATATTACTTGATTCAACATTAATAAATAGTAAATTAAGACGCTATACAAATCCCATACAGACTTTCTCTCATCCAAATTCTGAATAACACCATCCACGAACCAAAAACATAATTCAGACATAAACAATTTTCTTACTTTCTTTCCTCTGATGACGGCTCCAGGCTCGCCTTGGATAACCATGTACTTTGTTCCACCAATGTAAAGTCCCGTTGGTGCCAGGGACCCAGGTTCAGCAAAGTCATTCATAATCCCAGTCACCTCCTCGGGCTTGATCTGCACAAAAATGATCAAAGAAAACAAAGCTCACTCTTATGTTTCTCATAAATTCCCTTTTAAGGGGTAACAGCTATAGTCCAAAAACTTGGTCATTGTCACCAAAAAGTGATAGAAAGTGCCAACCAAGCCCCCCATAGAGTCCACAAATCCAAACCAAATTCAAAGCCTTGATGGAAGAGGAAAGACTTAAAAAATATAGTCGTTACACAGGAAAAATTAATTTTATTTCTGCTTTCTGATCTGCCTTCTGCTCCAATAGATAAGAACCTTCTTTAAAAATATTCCTTCCCATATTGAACTGCATATGATAGACTCTATCCAATTAGAATCCAACTATGACCATATCTATTCTACCTATATTGCAAGGAACTTGCACCCCCTCTCACCAATCTAAATAACATTATTTAAGGCAGCATAGGTGTGGAAATTTGGTAGGCGGTATGAAACCCACTAAATTCACCAGTAACTTAAGACCTAAGGCTATAATAGTAGAGATCCATCATAGCCTCAATCTGCCAAACCTCAAGAGTAATTCTGATACTCAAGCTTCCAGTTTCTATATTTACGCACAGCTATTTTTTGTGGAATTGTCAGATTATGGGTACAAAAGCAATGAAATTAGCCTGTTCATTTGTTCTAACTTTAACCCAGTAACATTTTCAGCATCAGTGTGCATTTGCAAATGTGAATAAACGCTTTCCTTACAGAGTTACCATGCAAACAAGTATTTGGCAAGTTTAACCAATATGCTTCCAAACACTAAAAATTTTGGCCAATAAGAAAAGTCACCCCAATAACAACAGCCTTCATTAAAAAGGGCATAAAAATACATAAAAAATCTGTAGAGAAATATCCTATATCAAAAAAAGAAACCAAAAAAGGAACTGTTAATTCTTCTTAGAAAAGCTGATAAGCCGATTACCATGAGATCCAAGAGGGCAAACTTTTATTCAGATACAAGATAAAGTAGCATACTGAAACAAGTACAAGCTGAGATAAACAATAATCAAATTCCTTAAATAAGTAATGAGTTCAGATAGTTTAATCTAGATTGCACAAAGGTTACGTGGCGCAGACAACTTCAGTCCAATTCAAGTTGAAACTATCATGTGACAAAATCATTAAATAAGTAGTGATTTCAGATGACTTAATCTAGATTGCACATAAAGGTTTCATGACGCACAAAAACTCAATCCACTTTATGCTGAAACTATAATAAAACAAATTCAATCCAATTCAAGACAGGGTATAATAAAAGGATTTCAATCCAAACGGAGAATAAGGTTATGACATAAATCAGCCAAGCTTCAAGATGAAGGGTAAAAAAAATAGTAACATATATCTCATTCCAAATTTAACATTGAGGTTTGAAGACCCAAACTGAGTCCACAACCAAAACGAAGTTTTGCATAAGAAAATCACAATAAAAGTTTCTCGAGTAACCCAATTCAAATGAAATATGATTCTAACATGAAATCACTCAACAAATCAAAACATAATGTCAAAGCTGGTAAGGAGTAAATCCCGTCAAATATAAGGATAAGGTTCGTATGTTCCAAAACTTCAACCAATGTACAAAGATAAATTCATGTGAAGTAAATCCAATCAGAATACAAGTATGAGGTTTATCGGCATAAAATCCAACCAAAATAAAAAAAGAGGAAAAGGTTTCATTGAAGTGAAATTGAGAACAAAATGTAAAAGTCCAACTAGGCCAACAGTTATAGAGCATATAAAAGAATTTACGGAGGAATTAACGAATCGAAACCTAAGAAAAAGAGTGCATAAACTTGAGAGAAAGCATATCAACTTACAGCAGCCAAATCAAAACAAACTACAACGACGGGTTAATGTCAAACCAATCTAGTCAAATAAAAGCAATCCAATCAGAATACTACAATATATAAAACTTTCAAAAAAAAAAATTAAAACTAATTAAAGATCAAATATTTCAAAGGGATGTAATAGAGTCAAAAGATTCATAGGAAGAGAAATTTAATCTGAGGATACGGGGAGCAAATCCAAACAAGTTTGCAAACAAGGGCTTCAATGAATTCGGTACAGATACAATAATCAAAAACCAGATGCACCTGGGGGCTTTGACTGCGGCATAGACAAACCCTGAAGTGAGGAATAAAAGAGATCGGGAGTACAAAACGGCAAATTGAAATCGACCCAGAGGGCGCGTGTGCACACGGATAAAACCCCAAAAATGGATCTACGATCAGAACAAATTTTAAAAGAGAAAAGGAAAAACTTCTTACCGCTGGGAATGTGTCGCTCTGAGCCCACACGCTCCCATCATGGCCGATGATTGCAGCTGCAGACAGGCGATTACTCCGCCCCAGATCGCACATCAAGTGGTCATCTACATACGCCTGCCACGACATTCTCGCGGATTGAAATAAACAAGAGATTCAAAGCAGCAAATTACAGAAAAGTATGAGCGCAAAATCCTGTAGCCGATCGTGTGATCGAATCCGACTGAGAGCAAATAATATATCTCTGTAGTCGTTAAAAATGGCCAAAAAACCGCGTGAGCCGAGAAGGTGCAATTTGGGGTAAGATTTAAGGTGTCGTGTTGTTTAATTATTTTGAATCGGAGTTTGAGTTCCGCAGTTGCTTAAACGGCGCTCAGGATAATGTCGGCCAAGAGTCATATTCGTTTTATTTTTTTATTATTTATTATTATTAAATTTTTAGAGGTTAAGCTGAGGATTTTTATATAAGATATTCAGGAGGTATATACCCTCCACATGAATAAGGCAATGAATATATGGTAATGCTTATGATAGTTGTTTTGTGTGGGTTAAGATAGTACTACACCATATATTACTAGTACAACTCTCTCCTAATTTGATGGAATTGGATTCCATTATGAGAGGTATCGTATAAAGTTGTGGTGAATATTGCTTTTGATCTATTAACAAATAGTTATATTATTGGAGTGGAAGATAAAGTTCTTATGTGTATTTAAGAGCATAGAAAAATTAACGCATTTAATGATAAAATAGTTATTGAAAGAGAAAATTAATAAGTAGGATATATTTTCTATAATAAGTTAAATTGTGATATTGTTATTAGGTTTCAACTATGTACTTTTTTGAGTCAAATTGATTGACCTATGTTTCATGAGTAGTGGTTCACAAGAACTTAATTCTCATGAGAATGAATGGAACGCTTAGCACTTATTGCATCTAGGTGATGTTCACAAAGGTGAAGCATCAGGACTTCCAGAGAGGTTACCCATCCCAGTACTACTCCAGCTCAAGAGTGCTTAATGGGGTTACAAGTAAAGTGGGTTTAACCTTGGAGGAAACTCTATGGTTAAGTGCACTTGAGCTGGAGCAATACTAGGATGGGTGACCTCCCAAGAAGTCTTGATGCTTCACTTCTGTGCACATCACCTAGATGCAATAAGTGTTAAGTGTTTCACTCATTCTCATGAGCGATGGGTTCTTGTGAACCGCTACTCATGAAACATGGGTCAATGAGTTTGACTCAAAAACTACACAGTTGAACCTTGATAGTAGTATCGCATAAAGAGAAAATGTTATACAAAATATAAATGGTGGTTTTCACAATCAAAATCACTATCATTTGAATTTTTCAATTATAGATCAATCAACAATGATTCTAGATCTTTGAATAAGTTGATTAATCGTAGTTTGAACATTTTTGACATAAAAGTAGTTGACCCAATAAAAATGTTTCTTATTGTGCAAGGTATCACTTAGCAATTAGTGTTTAGTCCTAGCAATGAGTTCATCAATCTTCTTAGCCAAATCCACTTGATTCTTGGCAATGATTCTTAGTTTTTGAATCGTCAGTAACATGATCACCGAAAGACAGATTTAAAGTGTAACCCGACACAACAGTTCACAGAGGTCACCAAAATTTCTTAGTGCACTATCACCGACAGAATGATCACAGTGTAAACTGACAACACAGTTTACAGTGTAAACCGATAGACAGTCTACAAAGAAACCCGAGAAGCAGAATGTCTACAAAGACATCATCGAGGAAAGACTACAGAGCAACTCGAGCACCTGTCTACCGAGAGACGACTTTATTTCTGAGAAATGTGGATCTAAGTTACACGTCAAATAAAACACTTGAGTTTTATATTTAGCTTTAAGCTTATCTTTAAAGCCATTTATTGAGGGACAAGTAAAGCACATGTAATTGTTTTAATCAGTCTAATTGATTGAAAACATGCAAACTAGGAGATCAAGGTCAAGTTGTAAACCTTTGATCATAGAGTTTTCATAGTTAAGCGTGAAACCTATTTAGGTCAATTCATTGTATAAATAGATGTGT
>MU228229.1:1269165-1282617 GCA_018584345.1 Thuja plicata
GAACAAAGGTATTAATCAATCACTATAGGTGATACACATACATTGTGAACTTAAAGGATCTGTACTCAGCAATTCAAGATTGCATATAATCAGGTCAATAAGTATTTTTGACTACATTCTAACAAGTCTAGCAAATAGAAATCCTTTAAGAAGGTGGATTTAACAATCCTTATGTAAATCTCTTAACCGAGTGCACACTAAATAGTGTTGCTAAATCTCTTAACCGAGTAGACCTAACCAGTCTAACATGTTACTCCTAACAAGGTAAGATCATCAGAAGTGATCAAACTTGTAGCCTTAACCGGCACCTTCCATTCTGTAGATAGTGAAGCTTTGTGAGTTTCATCCCCACCATAGTTTTTACCTTCTAATAGGGGTTTTCTGCGTTACCAATTCTGGTGTCATGTGTACTTACATTTCATTAATGTTTCTATAATTGTTTACATGCAAATTTAGTTTATGATTTGATATTACATGCATAAGATAGTAAAGCGTTTATGGTCAGTAATGCAAGGAATTGCTTACTAAAGGATTAAGGGTTAATTGATAAAAAAATTTAAGGGTACTGATTCACCCCTCCCCTCTCAGCACACACCATTCCATTATTCCAAAAATTGGTATCATAACTAGATCTCTTATTTGAAAAGTTTAAATCACGTGAGAGAAAAGATCATACAATGGAAAGGTATAAGTTAGACAAGAATATTGAGAATCAGAAGTTGTAGATATAGATCTTTTATGAGAAATATAAAAAGCAAGAATCAAGATGAGAGAGGTACTAGATGAAAGAAAAGTTATGACATCTCACTGTAATGAAACATACTATCATGAAGAAGAGATACCTAATTTGTTTGAGTCATTAGGATCTACATCAGACACATCAGAAGGAAGCATTACAAGTCTAAATGAAATCAATCAACATCTAGTTGGACAAGTGAAATCACTGCAAATCGGTCAAGAGACATATATGGTAAGGATGATTGAGGTTATGAATAATGCTAGACAAGTTGAGCAAGAAAGAACACTAGCTATTAATGACATGAGGAAGATCACTGAAAAGCTACAAGAGAGAGAATCAGAAATACAAAGAATTACTGAACATCATCATGAGATCACCAATCAAATTGTTCTTATGAGTCAGGAGACAAACCGAGTGAACATAGAACTCAATGGGCAATTGGAAGCTATTGGTGAGCTAAGAGAAGAAAATGAAAGACTGAAGCATGAAGCAAGGATTCAACAACAACACAATGATATGATCAAGAAAGATGAAGAGAGCACAAAAAGAATGGATGATTTTTTGAATGGACAAAGGAGACTCAACAACAATACTGGTCTAGGGTATACCAAGCAAGGAGAATCATCATACCAAGTTGATCAAAAAGATGTCTACACAAGTCCAAGACCAAGGAAACAGTCATGCAACTACTGTGGAAAACCAGGCCACACATCAAATGTTTGCAGAAGCAAAATTAAAGGTATTCCTAAATCTACATCTACATTCATAGGAAATTGTTATATCTGTAACAAGAAAGGACACAAAGCTCATGAATGCATATCTAAGGTGAAACAACCAAAGAAGGAAAACTACATGGAAAAATATTTTTCTACTTGCAAAATGCATGGGCACACATCTCTTGAATGCAAGAAGAAGAAAAGGCAAGCATGGAAGCCAAGAGAACAAGAAAATGCTTATCAACCGAAAAGAATTGGTAACTCATATGTTTGGGATTACAACACTTGGAAAAATTGCACAGCATGTGGTAGATATGGACACATAGCTGTGAACTGCATGAGAAATGGATGAGAAGGTCTAGAAGCTGGACTAACCCCAGAATGGCATGCTTACATTGTCATAGGGTCGGTCATCTAAGCAAGGACTACAAAGACTAAGTGATAGAGACAAGCACTTTTTCCAATGGCAATACCATTGAAGACATCAGGAAGATGAGAAACAAAATGTGGAGGAAAGCTACAAACACTGATGATGCTAGACCAAGCAATACAATTGGTGACACCTTATCCAATGAATCTGGTGATATCACCACCCCCACCTAAGAAGAACAAGTAAGTATGGAATTGCACTATACCAAGTTATATTTTACATCAGTTCCAATATACATTGATAATATGCCAAATTAGCATAAATAAAGATGCACTATGGTATTACTTGTTATGAATTTGTGAATCCAATCTCGTCGATCAATACACACCAAGAATCGTCATTGTACATATAAAAACTAAGTTGTTGATGTAAACTGAGCATCGTCGGTAATCATGTAAAAAGACAATGTAGTCTTCGCTCCATGCCGAGCACCGTCGGTGAACATGTGAAAGGTCAATTGAGTTGACACTTACCCCAAGCATCTTATTTTCATCGAGGATGAAGTTGGTATGTTCCCCGAGTGACTCCGTCTTCAACCACCGAGAAGTAGGTAAAGCATTAATTGCACCACTTAGGGCATCATTTATAAAAGGGTGACAGAAAGTTCATTCGTTCTCAAAGGGATTAAGAGCGAAGAGAAGAGCAAAATAGAGCGAAGAACAGTGACCAGATTATAGAGCGACTCACAAGCATATTCACGATATTCAGACAGATTCACAACATCTACAGCAAATCAAGTGAGTAAATAAGACTCACCGAGTTCATAGTTTATTTACGGGAAAGCCCTAATTTCATAGAAACATGGCAACTACTTCACAAGTTTCCAAAATCAATAATGTGAAGGATAAGAAAGTTAATCTAATCAAGAACTCTACATGTGAAGAGCCTGAGTACAAATTCTGCCCAGATTTTGCTTCACAACCCGACGACGCTAGAACGTTCTCAAGCATACCACCTAGGGTTTTTCTAGTCGAAGATGTCCGAGCCTACATCCACTGCAAATTTGCAGAAATCAGAGATCTCAAAGTTGAAGAAGCTTACAAGAAGCTTTGTACAGATGAAAACATTAAGGATGAACATAAACACATTGAGGTAAAAGGGTTGACAAATGCACTAATGTTCCCAAAGGAGTTCAAGACCAAATGGATCCAAATAGTTATTAGTCAGGTACATGACCAAAAGATGTGGCTGGATGAGCCAAAACCAATCACTAAGGATGTAATACACGCAATGACCGGTTATCCAGTAATCGATGAGGCAAAAGCACTCTAACATCCTCCTCGCCCAGACATAGAAAAGATGACAGGTGCAGTATGGGATGGCAGAGGTTTAAAGGTAAACTCCATGACCGATCCAGAATTGAAGTTTGGTGCATGTGTACTGGGATACAAGGTATTCCAAGCCAACTGGTTAAACAACATTGCATGCTGAGCAATTGGCACTACCCATAAGATTGTGAAGAAGGGTCTACAACTGGATCTATCTGAGCTTCTCCTGAAGTAACTAGAGGATAACATGAGGATCATTAGATCAACAAAATCTAATTCATGTAAGTTCAGTTCACTCCTCATGTGTATATTCTTCTACTTTCAATACTTTTTCCCCTCTGTCGGTAATGTCAATTGGGACACTACCCGACTAGTAACAATTCAAATTAGTGAACTCATTAAGTCACTAGGGGACAACTTTACATGAGTCATGGATGCATACTTCACCGGATTCAAAGACAGAATGCAAAAGAGGACGAGGATACCTGAACAACTGGTGGAACAATATAAGGATGATATATGTTTTAAAGTAGACACTGACAACACCTTGATCAAACCTGTTGTACCAAGAACGACATGGTTAGCACCACTTGATTATGAAATCAACATTGACTAGGCCACAAATTCTATTAAAGCATTATTGAATGAACCACTCGAAAAATCATCACCAAGATTTGGCACCTATGAAGAAGCTAAGGCCAGAATCAAAACAAGCTTAGTTTTCAAAAAGATAGATAGAAAGAAGACCAAAATGGTAAAGACACTTGAAAAGAATCTATTGGTTAATTCAAACAAGAAACAGAACAAAAATATGACACCGAGGAACAGTCACCCGTCGGTGAAGGTGAACAAGTGAGTGACTCCGAGTCAACTGAGTCTGATGCACCACCTACAAAGAAACCAAGAACTATTGCTGCATCAAGGACGAGGAGTCAAACTACAAAAGCAGACTCACCATCGATTAAGAAAGGACAAGTTAGGGCTTATAAAAGAAAGCCTCAAACCGGGTAAACATTAGAACCAAAGAGAAGAAGAATATTAATCCGAAGAAAGGAAGATAAGGAAGACACTGAACAAGATGAACAACCTGAAAAGAACAAAGTTCCTACCACAATTGATGAGATTGCTGCATCAATCATCAAGTCAAGTAGAATATCAGATCCTAAGATTAGAAAATGGCTAACTCTGAAACCCAAGGATCAGAATAAGATAGAAGAAGCTATCATCAAGATAATGTGTGTATTCAAATATGTATTGTACAGTTTGACAAGATGATGCCACAAGAACTTCAAGATAGGTTGTCAGCAAGGTGGACATATGCACTAAATACTGAAAGAAAAATAAGGGAAAGATCCCTCATTTCAAGTATGTCACCCGAGTCAAAGATGGAAGAAATTGATCAAATGATGAAGAAGCATTCAAAGAAGTTCTCAGAAAAATTGAGAGCCTACAAAGGACTATATGGAAGCTTAATAGTGCTTTACAAAGAGAGTGATAAAGCTTGGAGAGAAAAACTCAATCTACCTAAAGAGGATACAAGCCCTGAGAAGGTATTAGCTCTTACCGAGAAGCCTCACAATGAAGAGAAAGAGGCAACACCGAGCCCTGAACACGTCTTAATAAATGAGGCTGAGGATGTCAATACAATTGATCTAACAACACAGGCGAGAAAGGCCATGGATGAAATACCACAGATTTTGCAATCATTAGGGGATACAAAAGATGAAACAATCAAGGATACAACTATCATAGATATAACTAGAAGTGATCCTACTGATGAGGTAAAGACAGATGAAGATGTCACTATTACCACCGAACAAACCAAGGAACATGTCACATCAACGGATGCTCCGTAGGTTAATATACTAGGACAAATGACATTATTAATACAAGCTATCAATATCATCTCAGAAAAGGAGAAGTCACCCGATCATGATGCAAGCATACCCAAGGATAAGGATGATGAGGAGCAGAAAAGCACAAATGATGAACAAAAAGTAACAGATGGAGAGCATAAATATGCAAGTGAAGAAAAAGGTGATGCCACTCCAAAGGATACCAAAGGAGAAGTTATAGATAAAGTTAAGGTTGATGTGGAGACGTCTACAACCAACTGACTGGTGAATACTGAGCAGCAGGTAAAATGCACAACACCTCCAAAGCCTTCACCAATTACATCAAACCAAGCAAAAGATCTTGATATGGTACTACATACAACTGCCTCCACCACAATTGCAAAGAAGAAGAAGAAGAAGAAGAGAAAAGCTCTAGTTACATTAGATGAAATCATTGACATACTAGACTGTGATCCTAGGACATTGGATCCAGAGTCACTGACAAAGTATGGTGAATTGTGTAAAAGGAAAGCCATACAAGATAAGCTCAAAAAGGAGCATAAGGACACACAGGTACTAGAAACTAGAAAAGAAATACTCTTGCAGATTGCAGCTGATACTGATATTGATCAAGTGCACCTATTCTTGATCAATTAGAAGTTCTTACCGATGTCATCACATCATAGAATGCAAATGCAGAGAAGGAAATAGAAGAATGTGCAAAGAAAAAGTACCAATACAAGCTAACAGAGAAAATCAACCAAGAAGTGACAGAGAACAAGGTAAATCTATCTAAACTGGTCAATACATTGGAACCAAATAATTTCAGAAGTTATAACCTTAGTTCAAAAGTTATGCACCATAGAGAAATTCACTAAGGAGAATAGTGAAAATATTGCAAAGATAGATGTAGATCTTAATGTTAGTGCACAAGGTCTCACAACCAATGACAATGCATTCACGTTGCATTATGACAAGATTATGGAAGCAAAAAGTTGATACTTGAGATTCAAGAGGCAGAATCCAAATTCAGAGATGAGGTAATCAAGCTCCAGACTCTACTACTACCAAATCTCACATTACTGCAACAACACATGACTTCGGAAAGAACATTGATTGCAACCCTGAATATGTCTATTATAGAGAGCATTTTTGATATGCATGCCAGAATCAACTTGGAAATCATGACCCTTGAGCACCAAAAAGAACAATGGGAGAAGCAAATGGACGACATTCAAAAATCTCATTCCCACATTTTTTACAAGTTGTAAGTGTTATACCTTTGTCATTATTTTCAAAAAGGGGGAAATGATATGATGAAAATGGAAATGATAAGGTGAAAGGGAGAAATAATAAAAGGAGAATTATATGTATATATGTGTAAAGGAAGAAACATGTACATATACTATATCGAGGTATGCACATAGGGGGAGTCATATTGACAAGATAAACACATGGTGTATATACTAAACATTTTAGTTTTGCACGTATCAATTTTTGATACTAATGTCAAAGGGGGAGATTGATGATCATATTTTTCCATTAGTATACAAAGGAAACAGTTTTTTAACCGTTGGTAACATGATCACTGAAAGACAGGTTTAAAGTGCAACCCAACACAACAACTCACAAAGGTCACCAAAAATGCTAAGTGCACTATCACCGACATAATGATCACAGTGTAAACTGACAACACAATTTACAGTGTAAACTGACAGACAATCTACAGAGAAAACTGAGAAGCAGAATGTCTACAAAGACATCACTGAGGAAAGACTACAGAGCAACCCGAGCACCAGTCTACCGAGAGACAACTTTATTTCAGAGAAATGTGGATCTGAGTTACATGTCAGATAAAATACTTGAGTTTTATAATTATATTTAAGCTTATCTTTAAAGCCATTTCTTGAGGGACAAGTAAAGCGCATGTAATTATTTTAATCAATCTAACTGATTGAAAACATACAAACTAGGAGATCAAGGTCAAGTTGTAAACCTTTGATCATAGAGTTTTCATAGTTAAGTGTGAAACCTATTTAGGTCAATTCATTGTATAAATAAATGTGTAATCAATCATAACAAATGAATGTGATGATGATTGTAGCTGAAGAGCACATCTAAGGATCAGACAGGGAGTTTTATGCAGAAGGACAACAAAAGATGAAATCAGTTATGAAGAATAAGATTCAAGCCTATCGACCAGAACAAAGGTATTAATCAATCACTATAGGTGATACACATATATTGTGAACTTAAAGGATCTATACTCAGCAATTCAA
This sequence comes from Thuja plicata, assembly GCA_018584345.1. Classification (NCBI taxonomy): domain Eukaryota; kingdom Viridiplantae; phylum Streptophyta; class Pinopsida; order Cupressales; family Cupressaceae; genus Thuja; species Thuja plicata. The sequence continues at coordinate 1,276,433 of MU228229.1, forward strand.
GATTGCATATAATCAGGTCAATAAGTATTTTTGACTACATTCTAACAAGTGTAACAAATAGAATAAATCCTTTAAGAAGGTGTATTTAACAATCCTTATGTAAATCTCTTAACCGAGTGCACACTAAACAGTGTTTCTAAATCTCTTAATCAAGTAGACGTAACCAGTCTAACATGTTACTCCTAATAGGATAAGATCATCAGAAGTGATCAAACTTGTAGCCTTAACCGACACCTTCCATTCTGCAAATAGTGAAGCTTTGTGGGTTTCATCCCCACCATAGTTTTTACCTTCTAATAGGGGTTTTCTGCGTTACCAATTCTTGTGTCATGTGTACTTACATTTCATGAATATTTCTATGAATGTTTACATGCAAATTAAGTTTATAATTTGATATTACATGCATAAGATAGAAAATCATCTATGGTCGGTAATGCAAGGAATTGATTACTAAAGGATTAAGGATTAATTGATAAAAAAATTTAAGGGTAATGATTCACCTCTCCCCTCTTAGTACACACCATTCCATTATTCCAACATGTAGAATGTTGGAAAGATTGGCTACATATAAATCATTTTGCCAAACTATTCTTCTATGTGTATAGAAATAAATGTCCATAATCTCTCAAAAGATTTGGTTAAAGACCTAGAGGAATTTTCCACACTTCATCCTTTGAATCCACTAAACTCAAATTTTTATGTTGATGATGGAATATATTTCCAACCTCTTTTACTCTTAATTAAAGTCTTTAAAAATATATTTCAAGGTTGTCTCGCTTATACTTAATTTGGATTGTTCAAAAAGATCTCCTTGGCATTTTTAACTTTGCATTTTGGAAACAAGCTCTAATGGTATTCAAGGGAGATGATAAGTTGATTACATTAAATGTTAGACAACTAACTGTGTCATCTATGTTAAAAAATATATTGATGTGATCAAATAGTCTCCTACATAACCCTATGAGAGAAAATCGTTCATACAAGCTTGTATAGAATAACCATAATTCAAATATAAAAGGTATACCGCAATATTACACATGATATGCCATGATAAAACCCTCAAAAGATAGGAAAAAAAACCTAGTCTTCAAAAGCATCACACGCGGTGTTTTATTCAATAATGAAACATTATGGTGCACATACAAGTATTTCACAAAAAAAATTAGTTGTGGTACATCTAGATGTGGTTAGCCGCGCATGTAATTATTTGTGAAATACTTGTAAGTTGTATTGTAACATTGGGTTGATTATTTTATGTGTGTGAGATATGGGATAAATATTTAATATTTGGGGGAGAAATATTTAATAAAGTGGAAAATAGTTCCCAATAGTATACGACCAAGCAAAAGATCTTGTTATGGTACTACATACAACTGCCTCCACCATAATTTCAAAGAAAAAGAAGAAGAAGAATAAAATTCCAATCACCTTGGATGAGATCATTGAAATACCAGACTGTGATCCTAGGACATTGGATCCAGAGTCACTTACAAAGTATGCAAAACTTTGTAAAAGGAAAGTTATCCAAGATAAACTCAAAAAGGAGACCAAGGACACATGGGTACTAGAAACTACAAAGGATATCTTATTACAAATTGTACCTGATATCGACATTGATCAAAATGCTTCTATACTTGATCAAATAGCACTTCTTACCGAAGCCATCACATCACAGAATGTAGATGCAGAGAAGGCGATAGAAGAACGTGTAGAGTAGGAATACCAATAGAAATTAACAGATACAACCTTAGTTTAGAAGTTATGCACTATAGAGGAATTCACTAAGGAGAGTAGTGAAAAGATCGCAAAGATAGATGCAGATCTAAATGCTAGTGCACAAGGTCTTACAACCAATGACAATGCATTCAAGTTGCAGTATGACAAGATTATGGAAGCTAAAAGGTTGAGACTTGATATTCTAGAGGCAGAATAAAAAATCAGAGACAAGGTAACCGAGCTCCAGGCTCTACTACTCCCTAATCTCACATTACTGCAACAACATATGAATTTGACAAAACAATTGAGTGCCACCCCAGAAATGTCTATAACAGAAAGCATATATGATATGATTACAATAATCACCTTGGAGATCATGACCCTTGAGCACCTCAAAGAACAATGGGAAAAGCAAATCGAGGACATTTAGAAATCCCATTCCCACATTTTTGACAAATTGTAAGTATGATACCTTTGTCATTATTATAAAAAAAGGGAGGAATTGATATGATACAAGGGGAAGTGATTTGGTGTGATAATGTGAAAGGGAGAAATAATGAAGGGGGAAATATATGTATAAAGGCAAGTGTATATACATGTACATATACTATACCGAGGCATCCACATAAGGGGAGTCATATTGACAAGGTAAACACATGGTATATTCCATTATTCCAACATACCTCTATCTTTTTTGGTTCTCACATATTTAGCAAAACGTATATAGGACAATCTAGTCCTTTGTGATGTTTTTAGTTGCATTTATTTGAAATTTTTCTCATTAAAGGAGCTTTTGGGAATGATTCTTATAGTCTCTAATTAATATGTTTGACATATATACTCTATGTTTTTGGCTTATAAGGCTGATAGTCTATTTGTAATACCTTTTATATTAATACAAAATCTCCTTATCTATCAAAACAAAAAAAAATTAGACAATAATTATGTGAAATAGTATTTTTTTAAATTTTTTGTAAAAGGTTGAAGCCATATAAATTTTTTAATAAATTTGAAAATTACATTTTTACATCTCTATTCGTGCGAGCACTAGTAGGAAAGATCGGAGAAAAGAAAACCTCCACTCTAGCCCAAGACTTAGAGAGTCCAAAACATTACAAATCCTATTTCAAATAGCTAGGTCATCAATCTTGAAGACAAGGGTCTTCAGTTACAAATTTGAAAAATTAACAAATACAATTCCCCTATCTATTAGGAACACCTATCAAGGCAATTATGCAGTTGTGGCTTGATTTACATCAATTTGATCCATATCATGGATTACATTCATCACAATTACATTGCTTAGTGCATTACATCCCTATTGCTTTGCAATTGAGGCATTTCATTTGGCGTACTACATGTTTAGGATCCAATTTTCTTGGCTTCCTGACTTTGATTGTGCATCATTACCCTCAACTCACCATAATTTCTTGCAAGTTCATCAGTTATTTTGCACACCCAATTTATCCAACCATTCTAGCTACCATTGTTAGCTAATAAATCATAAAAAATGCTTACCTTGTATCCTGCAATGTCACAGTTAAACTATCCACCTTCCATAGAAGACACTTATAAATACTCAATAGATCCAATATGTGAGTAAACAGCTAACTGAAACCTTACCTTTTATCCATATCAGTCAAATAGAAAAGATGCCTTAATCAGATCTAAGTATCATTTTTCTATGTAAATTTTAATTAAAGAACCACATACAAAGTATGTTGCCATTGTGTAATTAGTTAATTGTAGCCATATACGCTCAAATCAATGTACTGTAACAATCCTTAGTCATAGGTAGCTATAAGATTAGGATCTATCAACAACTTATCCTTACTACAACTATATTATTCCATTGATTCGTAACATTGTTTTGAAACCTACCATTCTTATTAAATCTTTCATACATCTAATAGTGTATCATTTCTATGTAAACTAGTGGACGATAAGTGTCCCATATTATGGTTAAGATCAATTGACATATAAGTAATTAGTGGAGCTATTCACAACTTAAATATGGATGGATTCTGCAAGGACAAATCCAACAAAATAAATCACATAGTCCTTACCAACAGGGAACACCACATTATACTATAATAGCAAAGTGAGATGTCAACATCTAGATGAATAAAGAGTAGGTAAACCTCCACCTCTGAAAAATAGTTTGAAAGTACATCCAAGCCAAGTAGTAGAGTAATAATGGATATTAAAGTAATTCAAGTCATAACAATGTCAAAAATGTAATACAGATCCTAATCCTCTTCCTCTGATAACAATTAGACAATGCAACCAGGCCAAAAGCAGATTCACGCCATGCATGAATGTAAAATAAAATATTTTTTGTATAAATTAATATTTTTAATCTATATATTGATATCACAGTAGAGCATTCGTAAAGGAAAGTGTTAGAAACCCACCTCATAAATGATGCTAAAAATCATTAACTGATTATATCACAGATTGAGTAATAGTTCAGAGAATACCACAAAATAATTAACCTCCATTTGATAAGAAAATTCCAAGCACCAATACCTTCGATAATCAATGGATCCTACTACAAAAGATCCTTTCCATAAAACTGAAAGTCGATATCTCTAAATACTAATATATATACTTATGCACGTATTTATAGACCTATATGCATGTGTCTATATATATGTATGTATCTATTTATGTATGTATGTATGTATACACATACATATACATATATATATACACATATACATATATATATATACACACATATACATATATATATATATATACGTATATATATATGTGTGTGTGTGTGTGTGTGTGTGTGATCATATTTTGTCATTAGTATACAAAGGAAACAGTTTTTGAACTGTTGGTAACATGATCACCGAAAGACAGGTTTACAGTGCAACCCGACACAATAGTTCACAGAGGTCACCGAAACTAGTTTTCACCGACAGAACTGTCTAGAGTGTAAACTGACAAACAGTCTACAGAGAAAATTGAGAAGCAGAATGTCCACAAGGACATCACCGATGAAAGACTATAGAGCAACTCGAGCACCAGTTTACCAAGAGACAACTTTATTTCTGAGAAATGTGGATCTGAGTTACACATCAGTTAAAACACTTGAGTTTTATATTTAGATTTTAAGCTTATCTTTAAAACCATTCCTTGAGGGACAAGTAAATCATATGTAATTGTTTTAATCAGTCTAACTAATTGAAAACATGCAAACTAGGAGATCAAGGTCAAGTTGTAAACTTTTGATCATAGAGTTATCATTGTATAACGTGAAACCTAGATAGGTAAATTCATTATATAAATAGACGTGTAATCAATTATAACAAAAGCATATGATTATGATTGAAGTTGCAACAGACATCTATGGATCAGACAGAGTTTTATGCAGAAGGACAACAAAAGATGAAATTAGTTATGAAGAACAAGATTCAAGGCTACCGAGCAGAACAAAGGTATTAATCAATCACTATAGGTGATACACATACATTGTGAACTTAAAGGATATGTACTAAGCAATTCAAGATTGCATATAATTAGGTCAATAAGTTTTTTTGACTGCATTCTAACAAGTGTAGCAAATAGAAGAAATCCTTTAAGAAGGTGGATTTAACAATCCTTATGTAAATCTCTTAACCGAGTGCAAATATCTTAATCGAGTGCACACTAAATAGTATTGCTAAATCTCTTAACCGAGTAGACCTAACCAGTCTAAAATGTTACTCCTAACAGGGTAAGATCATCAGAAGTGATCAAACTTGTAGCCTTAACTGACACCTTCCCTTCCGTAGATAGTGAAGCTTTGTGGGTTTCATCCCCACCGCAGTTTTTACCTTCTAACATGGGTTTTTTGCGTTACCAATTCTTGTGTCATGTGTACTTACATTTCATGAATGTTTCTATGAATGTTTACATGCAATTAAGTTTATGTTTTGATATTGCATGCATAAGATAGAAAAACATATATGGTCGGTAATGCAAGGAATTGATTACTAAAGGATTAAGGGTTAATTGATAAAAGTTTTAAGGGTACTGATTCACCCCTCCCCTCTTAGTACACACCATTCCATTATTCCAACAATATAACACACACACACACACAGAGATATATATATATATATATATATACATATATATATACATATGTATATATACATATATATACATATGTATATATATATACATATGTATATATATACATATCTATGTATATATATACAAGACGAGAGGTCTATTGTGGAAATAAGTGACAAACAACAGTCTAGTTGGAGCCAGGATTTAGAATCAGAAGCTTAAAGTACTACATAAGAACTAATAGAAGAACTGGTTAATTACATACTTGCAAGTATATCTGGGCTTAATTTTTTAAGATGGATAGTTTGTTAAGTTTTCTAAGTACAAAGATTTATTCAAATTATACACACGCACATGTGTGTGTGTGTGATTGTGTATATATATATATATATATATACATA
>MU228229.1:1298673-1331661 GCA_018584345.1 Thuja plicata
ATACGCCGAGAGTAATCCTTCTCGAGGCGCCTATTTTAAATTATCTCTAATCCACACGAAAAATAGGCGCACTCGAGAAGGATTACTCTCGGCGTATTATATATATATATATAGGTATATATAAGCTCGTCTAGTGGTTCCCAGCTCTCCTTTGATTCCTCCTAAGGGGATGAATTAGCCCAAATATGCCCATTAACAGGGCTCAATAACATCTTGCTTATTGATATAAATATTATTATTTATAATTACTCTCACATTTACTAATTATTGCAAATTATTACAAACTTAACACGCCAATTTAATCTATTTAAATTACTTTTACTTACTTATATATATTTTGTTATATTTAAGACCTTAATTTGATGATCATATAATTATATTTAATTATTTTATCAAAAAATACAATAATTTTTTTAAGAAAATTGTATTATATAAAAGATAAAAATTCAACAAAACATTAAAAATTATATAAGAATTTCAAAGACAATTCCCATTACCAAGATTTAAACTCCTTGAAGGCAAATTCCCATTTTGGACCAAAAAAAAGGTGGAATATGCCAAATTCTCATTTTGGACCAAAATGGGAATTTGACCGTACAAAAATACATCTTCCCATTTTCAAATTCCAGCCATCTTCCTGCAAACAAACGGGCCCTGAAGGGCGAGCCCGAGGTTCAACCTCTTGATAAATTTGGCAAACTGGATCTGCACGTGACCTATGTATTACTACTTGTCCCAATTTATTAAAAAAAAAACAAAAAAAAACTCTGAATAAATAAACTGTCAAATTTAGTCTTAAATTTGGATCAGCCTTGAAAAGTTTATTTCCTGCACGAAAACATTATCAGGTACACGAAATTTGACATGCCTCTGGTTTGATTGATTGATCAGTTTTAATCTAAAAGCGATCCAATACACTCTTGCTCTTCAGTTCCTGACTACGGTATTCCTTCAAGAAATCCCCAAAGCTATGCCCTTTGTACAGGGCAGGATGCTCCTCATCTACCATGGATTCCGCTGGAGCAACGAAGGAATCCATTGAAGGCGCAAAGAATGTAGCAATTGAAATTCGTACACACGACATGTTAGTTACAGCCCTGTGCTCTGCACTTTTGAATCTCCCATTGCTTATAACCTAATCAAAACACACAAAAATTAAATTCTCAAATCCATCTACCCTTTTCTATTTCAATTGCAGACTCCAAAATTTTTAAAATATGGGTCGAGACAATATTTTGTTTACTCCAGGACCTGAAGCTGATCTAAAATAGAAAAGGGTAGATGGATTTGAGAATTTAATCAAATTTAATTTTATTTTGGACTCCAAATGTGATCTAAAATATTAATATAAAAACCAAAATCAGATCCATTTTTCTAGAAGCCTCTTGGTCTGCTCTCACCTTGAATACAGTTGCTCACGGTCACAGAAGCTCCATTGACCAATATGCTCACTCTTTGGTTTTGTTTGTCAATGGTTTTCATGATCAAAAAAAAATATTATACCAATAATGGCTTGGCAGTTGAATGAAGATGAAATGTTAATAAATAGTTGCAAATGTATTGACTTGGAAGGATAGGTTAAGAAAAATGATTTGATTTTAAAATAAATCAAGGAAGAGCCTTCTAGATAGTTTGAATTGAATTTAAGTGGGTTGCTTATTGCACTGTATCCACCCAAGTGAACTTGCAAATTGTCATCTCAAACTTAATGCACTTGCTATGGTGTTGAACATTTCAAGCTAGTTTCTTATACTTCGTTATGTGACGCCTCTGGTCTTTGTGTCAAACTGATTCGATAAAAAAAAAATGTCATCTTCTGGTTTAGATTGTGTAAGTATTTCTTACATCAACGTTCATCAACAAAGACTGTATGATTTTCAATGCTCATCACACCGAAGACTATGAATTTTGAATTAGCTCAGCATTTTTTTAAATGGTTCACAACTGTTTCAAGCTCCTTACAAGAACTTCACAATGTTCATGGTAAGGAATACTCTACGAATTGTGAATTAGCTCTGCATTTTTCAAATGGTTCACAACTGTTTGAAGCTAATCTTTGTTTATTTCTGTTAAAAAAATGAGAACTAAGAAACTCTGTTTATTTAAATGTATATGTATGAGAAAAATAACGGCAACATGAATTTCATTATTTTTAGAAACTTTTGAAAATATGAAACTCGGCAATTTGCTATTAAAATAGTATTGGGTCATTGGAAAAAACTAAAAGTGAGAAATGCAAACAATGTTCTTTTATGTCAAAATAACTGCAGACAGCTCACTTTCTTGTTGGAAGAGAATTGGAAGAGAATTGTGTAATAGGAACTCGACAATCTTATTGTATCTTGATCTCAATGTATTTTGATATGAGTTTGTTTTACTATCACCCACTAAAATCTTCCCTACTCTGCATACAGGAGAATGCAATTTATGGCTTGGTGTTTACCAATCTTCAGCCAATAGCACCAATATCCTATCTATGTCCTTGGAGAGCAAGAACACAGAGATATCGATGCTGCCAGACCGGAGCTGCTGGTGCCTTTTTCAAATGTCTGTCCTGGGTCTTGGATGGAATGATTACATGAAAATGTCTTCCTGGTACCACAAACTGCTAATCTGATGGATGATACAACAGGTTTCAGCGCATCCTTCCATGTGATTAAGGAGCCCAACAGTATGAAGAAGTCTCTGGATATATTAACCTGAGCATGTGTTATTTGTGTCTACAGTCAATTAAGGAGTATTGCCTAAATATGCATGTAATACCTCAGAGAAACATCAAATTTTTATGCCATTTGGTGACAATCATGAAGACTCAATTGTGCTTGTTATAAAATCTGCTTTATATGGAAACAAAAGTAGTGGAAATTTGCATTGTCAAAAAAAAAGAGTTTGTAAACTTACAGAATATGGTTCTTGAAATGTATGGTAATTACAAAATATTCAAGACAATCGGCGTAATCCTTGCACCCAGATAGTACAAGTGCTAATTATCTATTGTTACCAAACATATAACTTTCTTCAAATTCTTAACTCCTAATTCTTAACTCCTATTGACTCATTATTGCACTCACTAAAGTCGGCAACCTGCTAGTATCTATGTATTACTATTGTCCCAATTTTAAAAAAACCAAAACTCTGAATAAATAAACTGTCAAATTTAGTCTTAAATTTGGATCAGCCTAGAAAAGTTTATTTCCTTCACGAAAACATTATCAGGCACAGGAAACTTGACATTATTTGGGACCGACATTTTTTATCATCAGTATGCGGTAGACGCTATTTTAGATCCATCTGGGTTTGCCTCTGGTTTGATTGATTGATCAGTTTTAATCTGAAAGCAATCCAATACACTCTTGCTCTTCAGTTCCTGACTCCGGTATTCCTTCAAGAAATCCCCAAAGCTATGCCCTTTGTACAGGGCAGGATGCTCCTCATCTACCATGGATTACGCTGGAGCAACGAAGGAATCCATTGAAGGCGCAAAGAATGTAGCAATTGAAATCCGTGCACACGACATGTTAGTTACAGCCCTGTGCTCTGCACTTTTGAATCTCCCATTGCTTATAACCTAATCAAAACACACAAAAAATAAATTCTCAAATCCATCTACCCTTTTCTATTTCAATTGCAGACTCCAAAAATTTTAAAATATGGGTTGAGACAATATTTTGTTTACTCCAGGACCTGAAGCTGATCTGCCAAATTCACCACAAAGGCATTGGGTATGGGTTCTACTGCAACCCATTTACCATCCACGAGCACTTGCAGGCCGCTCACATCTCCTTGCATTAGAACAGTGATTAGACCTGCATCTGAATGGGGTGGTAAGCCAAGGGTAAGATCTGGATTTGGGCATGGAGGGTAATAATTTATTTGTAACAGCTGACCATGATTCCCAAATTTTGTATTTAAATAATGAGCATCCAGCCCTAGAGCTTCAGAAATTGCAGCTAGAAGTCTCAAACAAAGTGATCTCATCTGTTTAGCATACTTCCCTGCACACTCTCTGTAAAAACGGAGAAAAGAGTTATGCTCTTCTTTTAATTGGCAGTGAAATTTTTGTGAGGGTTTGCATTTTCTGTACCTACTTTTTCTATTATTTTATTATAGTGGGTGATCATAGAGTATAATCTGAAATGTTGATGTTCAAAATTCAAGCAATTAAATTTTAAAATATTTAAGAATCATTGAATTGAAAGTTGAATGTGAGTTAAAATGTTGATAAAAAACTTCAGACAATCAAATTCTAAATAATAGAATATACACTTGATAAGTAGGAGATATTTTTCCACAGCAAGTCAAATTGTGATATTGCTATCAGGATTTAACTGTGTAGTTTTTGAGTCAAACTCATTGACCCATAATTCATGAGTAGTGGTTCCATTCATTCTCATGAGAGATGGGTTCATGTTGAACCACTACTCATGAATTATGGATCAATGAGTTTGACTCAAAAACTACACAGTTAAATCTTGATAGCAATATCACAACTGAATATACACTGTCAAATTCAAAAATATTTTAGAATTATTAAATGTAATCTAAAATATTAATATAAAAATCACAATCAAATTCAGAAACATACCAGATTTATATAAAGAACCTACAGTAATTCATCTAGTAGATGGCACAACCAAAATTGGACAACATTTACACTCAAACATCTAAAACATCACCTGGGTTTCAAATAGGGTTCTCCCCTGTGAAATCTCCTGTTATTATTACCTGTAGGCTACAGGTTTTTCTGGCCAAGAGTCGATGACCTCCTCCAAAGGATGGCATGGATGTCTGAAACTGTCCTTCCAGTTTAGGACTTTTTCTTTGGTGATATTGAAGCTTGTATAAAGCCTGACAGCCCGACTTAAATCCTCTGTATACAGGCAGGCTCTGTCTTCCACCGGCATTTCAAAAAACTCTGTGGCAGTATCCATCATGCCTTTCATCACAGATTCTTGTACTCCATGGTTCACAATCTGAATTTTCAGTCATATCATTGATATCAAACAAAGCCTAAATAGGTTTTTGAATGAAAATTATATATAAATGGAAATTTACCTGGAAAAAACCATACCCCTCACATGCATTCCTGATCTCGTTCACTACCTTTTGCCTATCAGGGCCATCTAAATCCTTAAGGTCTATCACTGGAATTGAAAAAGAATGACAAACTTCAGATAGATGGGGACGCTCATGGGGAGGAAAGATATATTTTTCCTTAACCTCAAGATGGTTGAGTCCATTGGACATGAGTTTTTCAACAGCATTGAGCAGGCTTTCTTGAACATGGTCTGTGAATGACATCTTTGCAAGAGAAGACAAAGAAGCTCTCAATTGGGTTCTGTCTGGAAGAATTCAGTTTGTTGGCGATGGTGAAGGATCGGTTAACATAGGAAATATATCTATGCATCCTGACAGATGTATGAAGTCAATGTTATCCATATTGGCTAGTTTTTGTTTCATCTGTAGCATGGTAATGGACACATAGGTAGTAGAATCACATTTTCGATTTTCAATAGCTTGTGTTGAGACTTTGTTGAATGTAAAATATTGTCATTTAGACTAAATGAATAATATTAAATATCTAATATGGAAAAATAAAAGATTCTAGCTATCTAATTTGAAGGTGCATAAAGAAAATAGATTTGCTTCATTTTCAAGAAATATACAAGCTTGTATTTGATATGTTCATATTGAGTACTATAATTTGTAGAATTTTAAATGATATAAATAAACATATTTTTAAGGAGATTTTTATATATTTACAAAATGTAAATAAAAGCAAAAAAAAAAAGAATGTATTAAAAGTTGGGAATAAGTGTCTTCTAAAATCTAATTCAAATACACTAGAAGTTACTCTTCCAACCAAATGTACCTATGACAATCAAATACATTGGTGTGTTCATCATGCACACATCCATACTATGCATGGTCAATGAAAAATATGTCAAAATAATTTCCTTTCAAATAAATGTAAGTCACTACATTTAGTAGCATCATCACTCGTATAAAAGAGACAGTTAATCCATGTACTAATAGTATTCAATTGTTCCTCCATCAAATTATTTGAATAATAATGCATTAAATGTTATTTGACAGGAATGGTTAAACTCTCTTACACTTTGAGCTCAACTAATCCATAAGGTATTCCTAGATGTGACCTTGGATAAAGTTTTTTGTTAAAGCTAAAAAATAAATATGTGATAAATATATGACTTGATACCTACATGCAAGTTTCAATCTTAAATACTATCACTAAACCAAATTGCTCATTGCTATGACCTCTCACATGTTGGTAAATAAATGGGTTTAATTCTAAAGATTATCAAGATCAATCTCAAGAAAGACGAAATAAAGCTTGGGCCATGACTTAATGATTGATTATACCAAGATAATCTTTCCTAAGAGATTTTCCACACAATCCAAATGGTTATCAAGGCATTACAATAAGCCTTGAAAAAAAAAGTGTTAGAGCAAGCTTTTCCTTCTAATTGATCTAGTCCCAAGAGTGAATAGTTTTAGCAATTTATATGCAATGACGAACCAAATACTTCTAAGGAGTGTCCCCATATAAGGTCTTATATTCCATTTAGTTGTAAGACAAATGCCTTGAATAAAAGGATCAATGACTCCTAGCCCCTCTTTATCTCATGATTAGATGCAATGAATCCACAAACTCACATAAAACTCTTAATCAACTTTGTTAGCTAATTATAACCTTTTTAGAGGAAGCTAACTCGAAGAGATGTGCACATGGTTAGCAAGAGGATTTTGTTGGCAACTTGTTTTCATCCAGCTATAGATAAAAATTTGTTGGTCCAATTTTAATAATTAACATTTGATTTTGCCGTTAATGGGCTTCCTGGGGTTAATCTCATTGCAAAAAAAAGAGATGAGGTGCATTAGATGAGACCAGAGATGAGTTGGATCAAGGTCAATTTCGACGAGGCATCCAAAGGCAACCCTGATCCATCAAGGGTTGAATGTGTGGCCCGAGACTCAGATGGTAATATCTTGGCAATCGAAACAAAGAAATTGACAAATGACACAAATAATGATGTTGAAGCTCAAGCGACTTTGTTGGTTGTGGAATTGGCATCAAGAGTCAAGGCGGAGCAAGTGCACCTTGAAGGTGACTCACAAATCATTGTCAACACCATATCCAATAGGCGGGCTAACATATGGCAGATCGACAGAGTCATCCAAATAATCAAGATGAAATTAGAAAGTTTCAAGGATTCCAAAGTATCACATATTTTTTCGTGGGGCCAACAAATTTACGGACTCACTATCCAAGTTGGTGGTCCCATTTGCTAACAAATTTGGCTCTAACATAGCAAAAAAATTGGTTGACCTGATATTTGGTTCACATTGATAAATTAGCATGGTGGTGTATGATGGACGCATGTGAGATTTTTTGAGCACTTACCACATACGTTTGAGAAGATGTTCGAACAGTGCATTGATGAAGATGTCCAAAACTATGTAATTCTCGAGAGGCTCCATATTTGTTGAGTTGATGTGTCTAATTCGATGGGATTGTGGAGGTTGACAGGTGTGAGGTGAACATGAAGGCAAACTTCAGCTTCAAAGCCTCAAAATAACAAATCTCTGAAGAGCGGTTGAAAATAATTTTCTCCACTGATGATCCTTTATTTTTCTAATGTTGGCTAGGGATTTGTTGGGGGTGGATTTCATTGTCTCAAAATTTAAATATCAGATGAATACTAATGTTTCCTCAATTTTTTGTGTCTGGGGTTTGGAAATGGGCACTCACAATGATGTGAGACGCATTGTGGAGAGGTGTGTGAAAATAGAGTAGCGGGTTGGTCTGGAGGTAATTGTGAACTTGGTTGAGCCAGAGGTTAGATTTTCCGCTGCAAGAGGAGATTGGATTGGCATCCCTAGATACCCTCGCTATGTTCACCCTTTCTTTCTGTGGGGTGCATTGATAAACAAAGATCAGAGGATAATGGATGCAAAGAAGTATTGGGGGTTGATCAAGGATTATGTTCAAGATTGGAGACGATGTTGGCTATGAGGGTTATGAGGGAGCAAGTCAACAAAAACCTTCTCAAGTTCAAAATGATAGATTTTTGGAGGCAAATTCCAGCTGTGTGTCAAGGCAAGGGCCAGGCTGCGAGAAGGGGCAGTGGTGACAGAAGGCGTGGGAAAAATAATCCTTGAAGAATGGTTGGTGGTGGTGGTTTTGCACAATGTGGTGGTCCTGACTTCTAATGCTTTGGTGTGCAATTTGAAACTGTCTTCGTTTTCTAGGTGGTCGAGCCAAATTTTGGTTCAAGCTTGTTTTTTTGTTTTGAATATTATTCATTTAACAATGTATATGTGTATAGGTGAATTTGGTGGTTTATTGGTATACTATATATTTTGGATGATATGCCCAGGATGTTGAGGGCTGATAGTTTGTAGGGTTTTGACATGCAACATGTATGTATTCGAGGATAGGACGACTAGTTAGGGTAAGAGTTGATGTTCTGCTTTCTATTTTGAAATATGTAACTTGAACATTTTTAGGGCCCGTTTGGTGCCAAGCATTAACCTGGAATAAGCATTAGTTAATGCTAGAATAATTTAATTCTTTGTTTGGGGCATTTTTTGAATTCTAGAATTAAAAAACTAATCCCCATTTTGAGGCTTATGCTTGCATTAGTTAATTCTTAAAAAAAGCTGGAATTCATTTCTTATTCGAGAATAAGAAATTTATGGATTCAAAAAACATTTTTTTTATTAATTTTTTTTGAAATTTTTTTTTTTGAAATCTTTTTTTGAAATCTTTTTTATTTTTTTTATTTTTAATGTAGGTATGTAAATATATACACGTGTGTATATATACATGTGTATATATACACACACAGGTGTATATACACGTGTGTATATATACACACGTGTGTGTATACACACATGTGTGTATATACATGTGTATATATACACATACATATATACACACATGTGTGTATATACATGTGTGTGTATATACACACACGTGTGTTATACACATGTATATACACACATGTGTGTATATATACACACATGTATATACATGTGTGTATATACACACATGTGTATATATATACATGTGTGTATATACACATGTATATATATACATGTGTATATGCATGTGTATATACACGTGTGTGTATATACTCATGTATATGTGTATGTGTATATATGTACACAAGTTAAAAATACATATTCAAATTAATTAAAAAAATAAAAAATAATCCTTATTCCAATTTTACAATATGGGATCCAAACGGAGAATAACTTATTCCAGCTTTCATTTTTAGAATTAATTAATTCGAGAATAGGCCCTTATTCTGGAATAAGCCTATTGGATAAGTTAATGCCATGCACCAAACGGGCCCTTACTATTTCAATAATAAACCAACTTTTACCGACCAAGTAAAATAAATTAACATTTAATTTTGGACAAGAACCAATTCTATTTCTTTGAAAGACTCCAAATAGAATGCCAAGATATCTAGTTACAATGTGATGCTTAACTTCACGCTACTTGAAATCCAAAACGTTATATTGTCTTGAAAAGTGATCCCGTACCCCTATTTTTAAAATCAATATACTTTTATTTAATCTTTAATAAAAAGGCCTATTCATTAAAAAAAATTATACCCTTAAAAAAAAACCAAAATTCAGTGTAATCGCTAATAATAATTTAAAAAGCACAAAAAATTAATTAAAACAAGAGACCAAAGCGTCCAATAGTGTAATGTATTTAGAGTTAACACGAAATTAATAGATTGATGCCTTACAAGTTTTTAGATTTTCACTTTAAACTAAAATAATAAAAGCTTTTGAAATAGGACATTGCCAATGAAAAAAGAGATAATCTAAGAAACATTTGCAATGTAATGCACCACTTAAAAAGAGGACTAAGGTTTGAATTGAAGTATCATAATAATATAAGATTTATGTAGAGAAGTCATCCATTATAACAATCTTTATAGGGTACTATTTATTTCCATAGTAGATGGAAGGAAAGATGCAACTCAGATTTGTGATATTATAAGAAAGAGAAATTGGAGTACCATAGTTGAGATTTTTGAATTTGTACAAAACATGTGCCTCATTAATATTAATATATTTATGTAGATAAGACTAATCATTAGGGTATTTAGTTTTATATAGATTAAAAGCATAACAATAAAATTGGTGAAATCACAAAATAAGACAAATGAAACCATTGCAAAATTATTTATCTCATCTTTTTTTAATGACTAAGCGAATATTAATATAAAAATATAAAAAAGATATTGAAAACATGAGAACATATTTTGATGTGAGGGAATAAGGAATTGAAATTTTGTATCAGGTGTAAGTGAACATGATATTGAGAACATGGCAATTCTTCATGATCGAAAACCACAAATTATATTTAGAGAAAATTTGGAAAATGTTTTTACTATTTACTTTGAAATAAATATATTAGTCATTTAGATGCAAAAAGAATATATATATATATATATATANAAAAAAAAAATATATATATATATATATATATATATATATATATATATATATATATATATATATAATTATTGATTTGCACTTCAAAGGCCCAACTGAAAAGAATTTTATAGAAATTTAGTTAATAATATGAAACAATTAAATACCAAAATGTAATAAAAGAATTAAAATATTCATAAGATAAAAAAAAATATTATCACTATTTTAATTTTTTTAAACTTTAAGCTTACAAACTTTCATATTTCACATCATATTTTTGTTTGAAAAAAACAATCATTCAAGAAAGGATCAATTTACAAGAAAATATCGATTTATAATAAAAGAATGTAAGAATGTAAGTAGATTATTAATAAAATAAATATGCATTTAAGTAAAGGTAAGAATTTGAAAAAAAAAAACTGTAAGGGAGAATAAGTTAAATTTAGAAAGTTTTTGATTACAAAGTTTTCCTTTCTATTTACTTTCAACGTTGGAAGCTATAAAATAAGAAATACTTTTCTTAAATGAGAATGTAAATTGGTTGGTGAATTTTGAACATAGAATCTAAAAAAGTAAACTCTAAGACAACCTTTTTAATAAATTTCTTGACTATCGTGTTGGGCATAGAACAGTTGGCTTTTATAAAAGAAGTTGAGAAAGGAGTAAACAATACAGTTTATTTTCTAGTTGTTGGCTTTTGAACCACCGTTTTTAATAAGACCCGTTATAAACAAGAATCCACTGACTTAAAAAATTTACTTCTAATAAGTTGGTAAAAGAATGTGTGATAAACTAATTCTTTGAATCACAGTCAATTGTTTTTAAATTTTTTTGTAAAACTCTTCATCCATTTAGTCCATGTGTCAAATGAAGGTTGTGCTTTAGATTTTTGTATTGGTTTTCAATTGCATGCACTCCACATTTCATCTCCCAGCATGTTCCACGAGCTACTCCACATTTCATCTCTCAACATGTTCCACAAGCTACTCCACATTTCATTTCTAGGAGCATAATTGATGGTTCTCTCTATTTGACAGAGAATTTTAGTGTTGGGTGTAGGTGTGAGTTTGAGAACAGGCACTCAAACACATCGACACATAATTTCATCTTGTTTCCATGTGAAAGAAGGTGTTAATGTTTGTAGCTTCAGTCGTATGATCATTAGAATATATATAATACATGTTGATTCATAATAATATAATATATATGTTATATTATTATTAATCATATGAAATTTAATATTCAATATTAAATTATTAAATTATTCTTAATTAATAATTGATCGATGAAACATTATAAGATTGATTAAATTATAATTAATGGGAAGAGGCATGTCCTTTCTTATAAATAATAATGAATAGACATGTCCCATGAAGGGACATGCCTCTCCTAGCCTCGTTCCTAATATAAATGAAAGAGAGATTGTTGCATTTGGAAAACACATACAACATAGAGTGATATTACATTTGCAGCTATCCTAAAAACTTAACATGGTATCAGAGCCAAACTGCAAATGTAAGTGAGTAGTTTGTTGATGGTGAATGTGTGTCTGTCTCAGAAAATACAGTCTCGGTAAAGGGAACATATCTCACAAATCCACCATTGGATTTTTCTGAATTTCAGATATGTTGGGGAAAACTAAATTTCGAAGAATCCCACTAGAGCGAGTGGAGAGATAGTATGGGGTTTAGAAGTTATGACGGACTGTGTATGGGTCTATGTGAAATTTCTGAAAGTGGCTTTCATTAAAGAGATATATTAATTTTTTATGATCGTGGTCAAGCATTAACAAAGGAGAATGTATTCAAGGAAGTGTGTCTCTTTATAATAAAAAAAAAATTAATTATAGAGTTTCAACTCTCTTGGAGCAATCAAGTCATTTAACAAGAAGACATGAGTATTGTTAAATGATATAAGAGTGGGAATTGTACATTGTGGGGGGGGAATAATAACCAATGTTATATTTCCATTTGAACCATCCTTAGTGGAGAGTGAGCAAATGATGATCATCCACTCTAGGTTGTCGCTCTACATGAGGGTCATCGACATGGCTAGCACGAATAACATTATGATCTCCTGCAGTGTGTCCTCCACACAACTTCAAAATTTGATGAGAGTTGATATTTCCTATACGGGCTCACCTTACAAAAGGAAATATTTAAAACTTAAGATAAGTATTCCATGTTTTATTAATGCACATGAATTATTGAGTTTGAAATTTATGCTATAATATTGGCTAGTAAAATCTTGTATGCTTCTATCTTTGCTATTTTCGTATGAGAGTTTAGTTTATAAGTTATTTGTAATCTCTCCCTGACATAGCTTCAGGACAGAAGCACAAGAAATTATTTTCGGAGGGAGTCTGAATCTTCAGAGGTAACTTTGGATGAGGAGCTAAGAAGATTGATATCAGACTCAGAGGCAGTCTAACAGTTCATCTTAAGCAATCTTGGATGATCAACAAATTAATATCTTCTCAATGAGTTCTTCTCTATGAGAGAAGTTTGAGGTGAAATCCCTTGTTTTCATCCTCTGCATTGAGGCATGATGGATGTCATGTGTGTGACTCCATATTTGTAATGGGCCTGCCCCCTGTGTACATCACGAGGAAGTGATGACTTCCAAATGGTTATCACTTGTATTTGTAAGAGTTATTGAAAGGTGATGATCTTACAATAACTTGACCTTCTATTGTGATAGACATCTTGTGATGGCTGAAACAGATCATAATAGATAGAAGTTGATGATAGAATCGCCGATTGAGGCAATCCACATTAAATCTCGTGAGTTTGTAGATAGAATTGCCGATGGAGGCAATCCACACGAGAGCTTGTGGATAGAATCGTCGATTGAGGCAATCCACATTAAATCTCATGAGTTTGTAGATAGAATTGCCGATGGAGGCAATCAACACAAGAGCTTGTGGATAGAATCGTCGATTGAGGCAATCCACCCGGGAACTTGTGGATAGAATCGCCGATTGAGGCAATCCACATTAAAGCTCGTGAGTTTGTGGATAAAATTGCTGATGAAGGCAATCCACATGAGAGCTTGTGGATAGAATAGTCGATTGAGGCAATCCACCCGGGAACTTGTGGATAGAATCACCGATGGAGGCAATCCACTCTAAAGCTCATGAGTTTGTGGATAGAATCGTCGATGGAGGAAATCCACATGAGAGCTCGTGGATAGAATCGCCGATTGAGGCAATCCACCTGGGAACTTGTGGATAGAATCGCCGATGGAGGCAATCCACTCTAAAGCTCATGAGTTTGTGGATAGAATCGCCGATAGATGCAATCCACACGAGAGCTTGTGGATAGAATCACCGATTGAGGCAATCCACCTGGGAACTTGTGGATAGAATTGTCGATTGAGGTAATCCACATTAAATCTCGTGAGTTTGTCGATAGAATCGCTGATGGAGGCAATCCACACGAGAGCTTGTGGATATAATCGCCGATTGAGGCAATCCACCCAGGAACTTTTGGATAGAATCACCGATGGAGGTAATCCACACGAGAGCTTGTGGATAGAACTGTCGATGGAGGCAATCCACTCTAAAGCTCGTGAGTTTTTGGATAGAATCACCGATGGAGGCAATCCACATGAGAGCTTGTGGATAGAATCGCCGATGGAGGCAATCCACTTGAGAGCTTGTGGATAGAATCACCGATGGAGGCAATCCACCTAAGAGCTTATGGATAGAATCATCGATGGAGGCAATCCACCTGAGAGCTTGTGGATAGTATCATCGACGGAGGCAATCCACATCTTGAGACTATGTTTCTATTAATTAGATCATGAGGATGATTCTTTTATTGCTTACATCGTATGATTGATGTGATCAAGTGTCATATAAGTGTTGACATTGGATTGATTTATCCTCCCTAGCTAAGAGGGAGTGTTAACATTTGTAGCTTCAGTCGTATGATCATTAGAATATATATAATACATGTTCATTAATAATAATATAATATATATGTTATATTATTATTAATCATATGAAATTTAATATTCAATATTAAATTATTATATAATTCTCAATTAATAATTGATTGATGAAATATTATAAGATTGATTAAATTATAATTAATGGGAAGAGGCATGTCCTTTCTTATAAATAACAATGAATAGACATGTCCCATGAAGGGACATGTCTCTCCTAGCCTCATTCCTAATATAAATGAAAGAGAGATTGTTGCATTTGGAAAACACATACAACATAGAGTGATATTACATTTGCAGCTATCCTAAAAACTTAACAGAAGGCCATAGTCCAGGTGTGTGGAAATTGTGTGGATGTAATTCCTATGTTGCATTGGGGATTCGAAGGAGGTTTTGTTTAGTAAGGTGTCTTTCATTACAATGCAGTTTATAGGAGGTGATGGTAAAATGACATTACAGTTAGCCGTCTACGCCAATGATCTTCAAATTAAAGGTGAAAAGGTCTTCCCCTCAATTCAGATCAAATTCTCATTTGAAAGGTACTCTCTAAAAATTTCAAGTTTTTTGCCTTAAAAGTAAAGATTTTGGGTGCTTTTTCTTCCCCTTTCCTGATGAGACGAGATGATTGTTCTCCTGAAATACATCACTAATAGCCTATCAGCTAATACAATATGTTAAAAGCAGCCTTGACCAAAGACCAAAGGAAGCATTGAGATCTATGCCTTGATCATTTTTGTGCCAAACTCTCCTATAATTGATGCTTGGTGTTACAAGATGTAATGGTTTGGGTTTTTTTTGTTTAAGGTAATGTGAGTATATCATTATACAATTTTTTAAATATGTTCAAATAATAATTAAACGATGTAAGAATGTAATCCATTTTTACAATGTACTCCTTGCAATAATTGAACTCTAATATAGATATCCTTGATTAGATTTAAAAGGCAACCTTGATGTAATATTTCACTTAATTATTTCAAGCATTGTCACCGAAGCATTATACGGGAAACTATTTTGTCAAAAGATTTTCAAATTTAAAAAATCATGGTAGTAGATTCTGGCTCGAGAACAAAGCCTTCATCCAGGTTCTTCTTCATAAACTGATCCTACACCTTCAAAGCCCTCATTGTCACTACTCTTGATATTGACTCACCAAAATGATTTGCAATGGGTAATTTTGTTGTACCATTGAGTGTGATCGATTCTTTAGCAGAAGCTAAGTAGTATTTCTATTTCAATAAAAAAATACAGAATTTAGTTCACTAGTAAATATTGTCACAACCAAAAGACTTTATCTTATTGTCACAAATATGATTTAAGAGATAAGAGAAAAGTAGTTTTATGTGACAAATCCTATAATGAAAAGAATTAAAACTGAATAGCATTTGACATGTAAAGAACTATCCACTAAAAATTGATACTGTACACCAATCATACCATGGTTAAATAGGTTTGCAACAGTGGAGATGGGTTCAGGTATACTTGAAAATGCTCTGGTAGACATGTATGAAAAATGTGGAAGCACATACAAGTCATGTGGACTGTTAGACATAATGCCTCAAAGAGATGTCATTCCATGTAATGCAATGATGTAGAATATGAATTTGTTGAAAAGGCTTTAGAAACTTTCAAGTAAATGCAACTGGCAGGTGTAAATTTAAATCCTTTGCCAACATCCTTCTTGCTTGTGTCCAAATGGGGGCTTAGAACAAGGTGTTTACATCCATCAAAGCATAATTGTAAGGTAGTTGTTTTCAGATATTATAATTGGAAATGCTCTAGTAGACATGCATGTAATATATGGAATCATAGATGTATACAAGTGTGGAATCACAGACAAAGAACCTGAATTGTTTCACAAAACTCCTCAAAGATATGTCAGCGCATGGAATGTAATGATTGTAGGATATGGACAAAATTGGTTTTGCAAGGAAGCTTTCAAAAAAGTGAATTAATGATGCACTCAGAAACATGTCTTAACATTGTAAGTTCGGGGATGCCAAAGAGGAAGTTTGAAATAACATGGGCAACGATTAAGAAATTTTAAAAACTTTAAAAAGGTAAAATGCAATTTGTAGGATAAAAACAAATTCTGCAGACTCAGTAAGATAACTCTAAGTGCCTTACCATTGGAAATTCCTCCAAAAAGGCACATCCCTCTAAGATAACACCTATCAAAAGTGTTGTAATGAAGGCAATGCAGGATGACACATACAATGCTTACCATTATGATCTATATACTTAGTTTATTTATGCATTTGGGTATTTCATGTGGTTCTTCTATGATCAAACCTGTTCAGGTGAGTCTGGCTGATAAAACATTAGTTTTTCATGCCTTAAATTCATGGATCATTCTCTTTGAAAAGGTTAAAATCATTGATTTTGTGTCTGAAGACATTATATATATTTAGATTTTTGTGGGGATACTGCTATTTGATGGGAGTTCCACTAGTGGGTTGTGTCTTTCTCTGACAAAAACATTGATTTGAAGTAAAAATACTTTATGGGTATGTTAATTTGTGAATAAAGCATTGTTGTGGAATGAAAGATATTGTGGGTATGTTAATTTGTGAATAAAGCATTGGGGTGGAATTAAAGGACATTATGGGTATGTTAGTCTATGAAGAAAACAATAGTGTGTAAACAAAGGACATTGCGGGTATGTTAATCTGTGAAGAAAACATTAGTATGGAATGAAAGGATATTATGAGTATGTTAATTTGTGAAGAAAGCATTAATCTGGATGAAGGGACATTATGGGTATGCCTGCTACACTTAACTTTGTTCAGAATCTGTATTTTCCTGAGCTGTCAGAGGGTTTTAATGGTTACGTGTAGGGTAAATTAATATGGGTTTCTTTTCACAGGAGCTCTATCTGATGTCTCAAAACATGGTGGTCATGGGGAGATGGCAATGTTGAGGAGGTTTTTGAATAAGGAAAGAGAGAGATCTACTATCAGTTTAGCACCTGCTTCTAGCCCAAAAAAACAAAACATGATGGTCATGGGGAGATGGCAACGTTGAGGAGGTTTTTGAATAAGGAAAGAGAGAGATCTACTATCAGTTTAGCACCTACTTCTAGCCAAAAAAAACTAGTAGTACCATTGCCCCTTCTGCAGCTTCAAAAGGGAATATCACTAGAATCAATGCCAAGCCCCTTGCAAGTGCCATAATAGGAAAAAGTTGGTGTGTATCATTGAGTAGTATTTCTGACCAGAACTTGCAGGTTTCCCTGGATTATTGTGGGATTAGGGGTGTTGACTTATGGACAATTCAAATTTTTAAATTAAACATATGTTTAGTTGATACTCTATCCTGAGAACCAAGGTACTGCCCCTAAATATTGGAGGAATTATCCCAGCCATGTGAATGAAAAAATCACAATAGTTTCACCAATGCCTTGCGGTTAGGGGAATTCCTCTACCATTTTGGCTTGGTTTGCAAAGCAACAGCTAGATATCCAACATTTTCCAGTTTAACAACCATAGACAGAACACCATCTCAAAGGAAAGAAATTCAACCTCTGTAAATCATCGTACGAAAATTCACTTCAAATCAGGGTATTTATTGCATAAATAAAATCTTCAATGATCCTAAAAAATGAAAACATCAAAATCAAGAACATAATTTTACCTTGGTGATCTGATCAAGAAATTTGTAAAACTTAGCATCGTGTGGGCCATGTTCATTATGGGTGAGCTCATGCAACATCGTGCCCACCAAGTCCTCGTAAGGATAAAACTCCGATTCTCTGTTAGATCTCCTTAATCAGATCTTTATTTATGCACCACGTCTGATATTTAATCAAAGCTTATTCCTACACAACTTTAAAAGCGACCCAAAACCTCACATAAGAAATACAATAGAAGACATAAAATCTAAAATTTTATCACAGGAATTAAAATTTAAAACCCTCTGAATAGAAACTAAAGCTTCAAAATACCCTTAAAACAAAAACATAAGCTTCAAAATACCCTTAAAACAAAAACATACACTAGAATGTGAAAGATTTTAAATCTACACTATAGGAAAATATAACATAAAATGGTTAAGAGGATTATCAAAATTCAGATAACACCTTAACATGCCTGCTTGATCGTAATTGGCTGGACCTGTTTGGCCACAGATTTGAGAAGCTTCTTCGCCTCGGCCTTTCTGCTTTTTCCCAGGTTTTGATTTCCCATACCTTGCAAATCTACCTTGATTCAATTGACGCCTATTATACTTCTAAATCCAATTTCTAGCTATCGATAAGCATTATGTTATGATGCCCAATACAAAATATGAAACATAAAATATACACCAAAACCCTAAAAAACCACAAAGTTAAAGCCCTAGATGAAACACTTTCCTCACCTTTTAAACTATTTGAGCTGAGCCATATACACTCCAAGGCTATGTTTCAAATGCTTTCACCAATTATAGGAAAATTCTAGTTCAATTTAGTTTACAGACAAAGCATGGCCCAGACGCTGGATAGAACCTCTTGCTCATCATGTTTCAGAAGACAATGGTAGGAAGGGTTTTAATCCAAGGCTCTCTATTTTACTTGTCTTCTTTGTTGTTAATTTGAGGGTTTTCTACAATTTTATGGTCTTTGCAAAGGGTTTGCAGTAATGGAAGAGAAAGCACGGATGGGGGCAGTGGTGGTGGTTATGATAGAGGCGACAACTATGGCAGTGGTGACTATGGTGAAGCAGACACAGTGGAGAAGGTTATGGCAGTGGAATGGTGGGGATTATGGCGGCGATGGAGGCCGTGGTGCAGGCAGCAGTTGTGTGTGGTGGTAACTGTGGCGATATTGGTCATATGCCCAGAGAATGCCCTCACTAGCATATAAAATATGATATGAAAGGAAGCTTCCGAATATTTCGTACTTTATTTTAACTTTTTTTTGTTAATAAAATTGAATTTTTTTCTTACCTTTTTTCCAATAGCCAATAGCAAAATAGATAATTAGTTTTTTTTTAAATTTATATAAATTTATAAACTATAGTCTAAACTTAAATGTTTGAAAAATTCTTAAATGCTATTGGTTAGATTAATTGCCCCTATGCATCACACGGATGCAATAGTATCATGCCGTAGGGCAGGAACTAAACAAATTTGATGGCTCTTGTAAAATTTGTAAGATTCTTATTCCGAACGCACCCTTAAAAAACGATATATTCGTTACAATGGCTACGATTAATTACTTGCATTTTTACTCTGCAAAACTCACATTCAATTCATTCTTCGGATCCACCCTACCAAAACCTCGGCTTTCACAAACCATATTAAATCCTGCTTCGCGGAGGGGCAACCATTTCCTAGCTGTCAGTATGGCATCCGACGTGGGAAATACTGATGATGCGTTAGTACAATATGTGGTGATGAGGAGAGACCTCATTGACAGCTGGCCAATGGGTAGTGTAATCACTCAGGGTTGCCATGCTTCTGTTGCTGCTGTTTGGATGCACAAGGAGGATCATTATACTACCAAGTATTGTGGGGATGATAATCTGGACAAAATGCACAAGGTAAAGAATAAAACACCCTTGCAATTGAGCTGTCTTTTATATGATATTGAAATTTGTTTGTCCATAGTCTCGTGAAGGGCACACAGTCCAGTTGGACGTTTTGTCAAATGCTTGCCTCTGGCTTTGTGGGTGTTTACCAAATGCTTAATTACGATTACACAGAATGCTCATAGCCCTGTTGGGTGCCTGTTTAAATGCCTGTAAATGCCTGCAATTTGCTGTGCAGTGTTTACCCAAATGATTGATTGCCATGTACCAAAACTTTACGTAAAGCTGTTGAGTACCTTAGTAACTGCTTGAATACGGCTCTCCAGGTTTTCGCCAGATGCTTGATTACCGCGTGTCCATATACAATTCTGGATGCATTTTCAAATGCCCGATTGCCGTTTGTCCAATTATGCATACCCACATGGGTGTCTTCTTAAATGCCTGCAATGCTATATCTGGGCGTTTCCCAAATGCCCCATTAACTTATCGGGGCATTTTCCACTTGCCTTATAAGTGTGCATAGAATATTAGGTACCCGCTGCTGAGGAAACAAAAGCGATACTTCAGTCTGACGGTTTTCAATAGTGGTGCGTTTATCATTTTATCATGTTTGAGAATTTCTCTTGAACTGTGAGCTCCTAACTGGCATTGGTTAGCGACTTGAGGCCCTAGCCTCACCAAATGCCAAACACGAAGTCAAAAATTGAATGGCTGTGAACAGGCTTTTTAGGCCTTTTATCAAACGCCTTATAAGATTGATGGGTGTTTTCCCACTCGCCTAGAAAGTCTACGTAGCTCTAGTAGGTATTTTTCTAGCGGACGAAGTCTGCAAAAAAGGTTATACTACAAGGAGTATTTTAGTTTCAGTCCCCTTGCAGGGTATGCTGAGTTGAGACTCGGGTTTTTACAGTTTACAGAGCTTAGATGACATTTATTACTATTAGGTATAATGCCCGGATCAACAGGACTGACTGTATTGGACTTCACATCCAGTGTGTAATCCTGCTGGATAATTTCTATCGAGCTAAATTTTAATTTAGGGTGTCTTAATAGGCGTGTGTTAGTCTTTGAGTCCTGAGCATTCTGGGTCAAAATCAAAATAGTTGGATTAAAATGCATACAAATAGGTATTCTAAGAGTTTTTCAAATGCTTGTCATCCGTATTCTATGTTTTGCCAGCCAACCCTAATAGTTGTTTTCCTGATAGAAAATATAGGCCAAATGAATTCAACTGTATGGAGTATTTGAGTTTCAACCAACTATGCATTTGCCTACCATATTTTTTTAATGATTCATTCCATTGTGCCCTGCCATAACCTTTTGTATCTTCTGACCAAGTTGCACTATATTGTATCATATTAAAGATTTATATATGAGGAATCAGTGGATAACAAGTAAATACTAAAAACTGATGCTGTAGAAATTTTAGGTTGTAATGAGAGGAATCAGAAGATCAACACTAGAAAGTGATACTGAGAAACTGTAAGCTGGAGAGGATATAGTTTCAAGTTGCAACTATAGCTATATCATATATTTAAGAATCAGCCAAACTAATTGTTTTTGCATCACTGTACAAGCAACCTTCTCTGTTGTCTTTGAAGGGCACGATATAAACAATGAAACATACACAAATATAGCAACTATAGTTTGGTATATGTTTTCAACACAAGTTATGGTCGAACAGTCTTATAATGCATTCCTAGGATGTGCTTCAAACATCCCTCATCTGATCGGGGAATCCACAAAACAAGGATATCAACTGGTAAGTGAAAGTCGTATGAACTGAACTTGTTTAATCCCTGTCCAATTAGTGAAAGCATGGCTTTGAAGATTCATCCTATGGGTAGTTTACACACAAGCAAAATTTTATTAGGATGTGAAGAGTTACAAGAGGGGAAGAGGAAAGAGTCAAGACTAAATTTAGTTGTGTGTAGACTATGGTGTGGCTCTTGAATATGTTACTTAGAATCACAATGATGTCAATAGTTTTTCATCCAAAGGATGCTGTGGATGTTTAATGAACTATACAAATTTTAACTGTAAGTGACGACAATTGAAAAATTGCATGCAAATATGAATCCTAATCAAGCCCAACCATAAGCAAAGGAATCCATAAACATTCAATCACCATCCAAGAGAACACTACTTCATGAAAACAAAATAATCATGTTAGTAACAAAACCAAATCAAATGTCTTCATGAAATGCTTGATTCCCTTGTTCTCCTATCAACCAAGATCTTGTTTGTGAATGGAATGTGGGTGCTCTCATATTTCTAACACAAAGCACAAGAGGCTATGGTGAATGGAGATGGTTGATTGATAATGGAGTGGATGCAAGTGATAATGCAAGTATGTAGATGGTAAAAGAAACACACTTTCAAAGATATCTAGGGCACAAAATAGCTCTCAAGTTCTCTAAGGTTGCACAAGCTCTAGATTGCATAAGGTGATTAGTGTCATAATGAGGAGAAAATGTCTTTTATAGAATCTTCATGAAGACCAATGGTTGAGATTAAGAGGTGGTAAATGAATGGCTAGGATTAAGAGGGTAGGTAGGGTTTTGGTAGTAGTGAAGGAGATTAAGAGGCAAAAGGAATGATAGGCTAGGATTAAGAGGTTAAAAGGCACGTTGACTTTTCAAGGTGCATTGAACCTAGACACAAGCTAAGTGGAGAAGGTCAAATGAAGAGATAAATGACAAGTGGCACAAGGGTAGAAGTTTAGAAGTTGATTCATGCGAATGCGTGTGATTGGTTAAAATGAAAAGAAGAGGATTTAGGAATTTATAAAATAAACAAAGGTGTTTATTTAATAAATAGGAGAAATAGGATATGGTAAAAAGACTTAATTAAATAAATAAGAATTTATTTAATTTTTTGATTGAAAAGGCTAATAAATTATTTAAATAAATAATAAATATTTATTTAAATAATAGATGAATAGGTTAATGAATTAATTACATAAATAATAATATTTATTTAATAAATAGAGGAAATTTTATTGGTTTCATGAAGACATTTTTAGGTGTCTACAGTAAGAATTCATAAAGCTGCAGATATTATATTTTAAGTCTACCTCTAAATTCAGCATAGGTTTTACGGTTATAAGTATGACAGTAAATAGCCTGATTTTCTTTGATTGGGATCCCACAAGATATTTGGAGGACAACACTCCAAACTGTAAGATTCTAGATGTTTCATATATGGAAGCAAGATCAAGAATAATTCAGAGATGATAAATATTTATCAGAGAAAAACGTAGGGAAGCTAGTAGAAGAAAAGCTTATAAATCTTTGTGTTTTGTACATGTCATAGGAGAGAGAGAGAGAGAGAGAGAGAGAGAGAGAGAGATGTATGACTGTCTATGATACCTATGATACACAAGCCCACACACCCACAAACACACATGCATATGTACACCCACGCACAAAACTGGGAGAGCTAACAAACCATTATGGAAGTTCAAATGGTTGATTCCATTTGACTATTCACCTTCTGATGGTTAGGCTGAACGGTGTCAGCTGTGATGGTCATATAGGGGGCTCCAAGGGCTCCACTCCCTCAAAGACAAAGGTAGCAAAACTTTTAGCACTAGGTAGTATCTAAGCAGTTTGGTCTGTTGGTGTCTAGAACCCTGACAAAGTCAATGATGAAGATAGCATAAGGATTGTTGCGCACTTGGATGGTGACACATCCAATCTGCCAAGATTATATCATGCCACTAGAAATGTGTGTGGGGCGTTTGGTGGAGATGGATTGATGATCTTCGAAGTTTTGCAAACCACTGGAGAGTGTTTGGTCATTGCATAGATCAAGAAACATGATTTGGCATTACCACAAGCTATAAGAATGGAGTTGGGAGTATGCCTGGAGTTTTAATTGGAGAATCCACCTGGATCATAATGCTTTTATGTTGAAAAGCCTGAAATGTGGCTCAAGGAGTTGGTTGGGTTAGTTTGTGTCATGGCATGCTCAAATTGCTGTTTTGGTGATTTTAGTTGCAGAATATGTACTTGGATGTCTTCACCAAAATAGTAAACAAGTCTAATGGAACAGCGAATATGTCAGTAGAAACATATAGCTTTTAAAAACTTTTATGGTTATTTTGCAAAATTGAAAATTTTTAATGCTTTGAATGGCATATCCTTACAATCATATTGCTCATTCTTTGGAATCATTATTCAGTTCTTTAATTCATAATCTTTGACAGAGTGTTTGCACAATGAGAAAATTAAATATTATGACCCCTTAAATGACGGCTCAAATGTACTCTGTAATGATCCCTGTCTCTAAGCTATAATTGCATTGGTCTGTCCTTGAGGAAGAGGGACCAATGCTTAATCTTTCCTGTATCTATTTTTGGCAGGGTTCTGCATGCCAAAGATGGAATTTAAATGGTTTAGATCTATTTTAAATCGGTATGCAGAAACCATACAAAAGCTGGATCTGCTACAAACCCATCATAAAGACCTGAAAAAAAATGCTGGAATATTTAACAAGAGAAACATGCACATGTACACAGCATTATTCACTCACTGCTATGGAAAACTGCTTGGTGTGTAAGGGGCCATTGAAATAGAAGAAACTTAGAAAATGTGTTTTAACTTTTTATGAGCTATTCCATGAATATCTTTACCCAAACGATGAAATACAAGGCCACACGTTAGACTTCTGCACACATGCTCCACACAAGTTGGTAGGCAAAACATTTTTGGTACATTGCAAGTGGATGCCATCACAAAACCACATCCCATGGGCAAGTGTCAGTTTACAATCATTGCCATAAGAATCACTAATATGATATTCCATCAACCTCCATCTCAATCACCCAGCTATAACAAAATTGCAGAAGTAACTCAGTATAACTGCTCTAGTCATCATCACATCATTTCTAACTTAAAAAATATGCATTTATTTCTGTTGCAATCCCTTATAGATTTGTTCATTCATATTGTCATTATCCATGGACTGTTGGCTAAGCATTCATTTATTTTTTTAATTTATTTTTTTAAACCAGGGGAGATTGGTAGGGGCAGATTAGCTCAAGACAAGGCGACCCACCACCCCCCTTGGGCTGCAGACCTGGCCTGATCAGGCCAACAGCTAGGTAAATCCAGCTGGTGAGAGTTGCATGATGGACCTACATGGGAAGAACCCAAAGCCTTAGCACAATCTTACCAACCATTTGGGCTAGGAGCAAACATTCAGTTAATCTCTGCTACCATTACTCTTGGATCTGTTGGCTATATCTTGTTTACAAATGGCAACATTCATGGGACTGTTGACTTATGATTTATCAATCATGCTACCATCTACATGTGTTGGTTAAATATTTATAACAACCACTAGTCCATTGGCACTGTTGAGCATATCTGATTTAATCATTCTGTCATTCACGAGACTGTAGATCAATCAAAATTATAATTTATTCCTCCAACCGCAGGTAGGTTGGCTTGTCAACCATACTACCATGTCATGCCCTGCCTAAGGTTTAGGTACAGACAGTAAAAGATGGTCATTAAATAATAGTTAAAAGGTATTAACAACTAAGGCCGACCTCCCTAACCCAGGCATCTCAAACAAAGTAAAACAAGATTATTTGTTGGCCAACCTCCCCTGGCAGTGGCGCCCGCTATTTAAGAATTTAAAGTAAATAAATAGATTAATTGTTGTAATGACCCTAACCGGCCATCTCTCGGATTTTCTCAAATAAATTGTGTGCAGATTTAAAGAAATAGATTCATGCAAATAAACATTCGATCCAACAATAATAACCAGCGAATATACTCTAGTAATCAGCAAATATAATCCAATAACTTTTTAGAGGAATGGTGTCGTATTATACAACAGCAATACAATAACCATGAATTACAAACATACCAATCTGCAATACAAAAATAACAGTAAGACTGAATAATAAAGAACTTGTGAATGCAATGGCGAACTCTGCAGTGAATCCGCACCGGAGACGAACTAGGGCTACGTCCAATCCTCCTCTGAGCCAAAAGGGTTTCCGTCCTGAAGGCTGAATTCGAAAGCTGAAGCTTCCTGATATCTCCAAGAGATAAATTATCATATCATAAAACTAAGCATATGCAAATGAGCCTTCAATCCTTTTTTTAAAGCAATCGCTGTGACTCTTCGGTTTCCCCTCGCTGTCTTTTCATATTCTCACTTAAAGTCACTTTTTAAATAAATATAACCATTGGTTATAAAGTGACAAAATAAAATAAAGTGAGGAATCTTCTGGCATTAAAACGGAGGACCAAACAAACTCGGATGGAGAAGTGTGATAGCTTGTCGGAAAGCTCTTAGCGAGACGCTCCGAGTCCACTACTGAAATGTCAGGAACATTGAGCTCTTCCTACTTACTATAAATAGTAAGCACTCTGGAAACCCTGTGGAAACTGATCCGATTGGCCTGAAACTGAAAACACCTAGGCCAAACACCCCTCTGATCTCTGCCAAACCTCGGTTAGCCCACCGGACCATGATGAAAAGGCTAACTATAAGGTACGAGATAATGTGCCCAAAAGGGGACATTACAAATCATCCCTTCCTGGAGATTGCTTGCCCTCAAGCAATCAGTATCTACATGCTGGGATCATAATACCTGAATCCCAAACCAACCTCAGGGAAACTGCTCCACCAACCTGTCGTGTGAAACTGAAACATATATTATGTCTTGACCTGTGAAGCCATTCACACAGCAACAAAACAACAACCAGTCTAATGTCAGGATCCCAAATCACTGCAGGATCAGTCATACCAAACTGCCTTGTGTCGCCATCATCTATGAGAAAGTCCTCAACCCAACTGAGAACCTCACTCCAACTGAGATCACTGGCACCGCTACGGTCAGATGCAGTTAGAAACGAAACCTCACACCAATCGACCCCCTGAATAAATACCAACTGCAAGTACGCCCCTGGATCCCATAAGCAAAAGGGCCACCCATCTCCCCAGCTGGCTGAAATATCCTGATGCCCGATGTCCCTACTGAGTGAATCACCAAAAATGTACAACTGCCTCAACACTGCCCCTCTGATCTGTCGCCTGAACTGGAAACTGTACTGAAGAGGCAAGAAACACAGACAGTCGGACAAGGCTTCCATCTGCAAGCGAGGAAGCATATCAACCCAATCACTCACCCCACGCCTCTACAATAATCGGGAAAGAAAGTTCTTCGTAGGCGGGCTGAAAGGAAAATAGAATGCACCCCATACAATGTGGCTAACATGCGATGCACTAACCAACTCTACTGGAAATCCCGAATCGGCACTAGGAATCCACAACTGTCTCTCTATACCAAGAGTCGTACAATGCACATCATTGTGTGAAGAATTCACACGATCAAGCACGATCGGCACACCCAACTCAACAAACCCATACTGAAAAGACTCTACCCAAACGTCAACATCATGCTCAACTTCTGTGACGGTAGAGTTACCATAGGCATTGGATGAATCGTTACGGTAATGTGGTTGAGTCCCAACTGTGTGAAGAGGAAAACGAATCAAGGGATACATATCAACACTATCTTCTCTCCTTATGAACTTCTTGGCCATACTGATAGCCATGTTTCTATCAAAGGCTGATTTGCAATCAGCATTATGTCTATCTGTCGAATGTGGCAAGGCAACTGCCTCCTGGATACAATCGGCAACTAACTGAAAAGTACTCTCTGAGATCAAGAGTTGGGACTCCTGATCAATTTCAAGAGGTGGTCCATCCTCCAGCTCAAATAGTGGACTCTCAAATATCCAATCAACACTCATCTCAAAGAGTAAGTTATCAATCAGCTTGAGTTCTGTATTTCCAATATGTTTTATCCAATCAACATTATGTTGGATCAAGGTATTACCTTCATAAGAGTGAATATCCTCATGCCTTTACTCAGCTGTTGCTACACAAATAGCTGATTCAAAAGATGCGTTATCAACCCTATAGTCATCAACCAAAGGACATGATGCCATAGTGCATGGAGACTCCTTTAAATTCTCAGGTAGCTGATCCGAGATTGTATTCCTTTCAACCTTGTGGCCCTAATGAATAGTAGTGGCTTTATTCTCACTAAGCTGTTGCTTTGAGTTTGTGGAATCAAAACCATCATCATCCTCTTCTGGAATACCCATAAATTGTGCAAAGGGAAGATGGTCACGAATCTTCTTAGGAAGAATGCAATACTTCTGGTGGCTGGTCATAATTGCATCATTTGTTGTCATGGCATGAAGTCTCTTACTTGCATCTGTAGATGAAGATGAAACCTTAGGGGTTACAAATTTCCTGGAAAGTGTGTCACTTAAATGCTGCAATTCCCGATTGAGTGCTTGTTGCGTTTGTTTAAGGTCTTTCCATGCTTGTGTGTTGCTGAACAACCCCTCCATCATGACCTATCCTGCTGTTCAAGTTAGGAACCAATTCCAATTGTGGTAACCCTGGTCCAAACTGTTTAAGACTGTCCCGTTTGTATCAAAATTCTTTCATTCATCTACCCAGATAGGGAGGAATTATGTCAAACAGTTTGCATTAACAACACCTCACACTTACATAGATAATGGTGTTTCTTATTAATGTTTGAAACAGATTCATAGAGATGAAGACAAAACACTGTTTGAGGAGATCATTCAATATTCTGCCAATTTAATAGAACAATCCAGTTCTGAAACTTCTGAACAATCAACGAATGTCATATGTAACAAGAAGTGTTCCTGTATATCAATAAACATATAATTCAATGTTGTATGCTCTTAGCCAAAATAACAACTCCCTGAATTACAATTCCGTGCCAATGCCCTGAAATTGTTACAGATCTGCATCCTCTTCTCTCTGATAATTTTCGCCAAATCTGATGCACACCTCTACAAGTTGCAAGATGCTATCCCTGTTCTGTATTGTCACGCAATTTGGTTTGTACACACCAGCTGAGATGATCTTGTCTTGACTGTATCCAATTTGACTGGCAAATTTTCTGTAATGATCTCTACTGATTTTTTGATGCAGACTAAGAATATATAACCAGATATTGATCAGAAACTCTGTTGTGCTCTTGTCCCAACTTTAAGAATGTCTTCTATAGTAATATTCACCATGTGCTTCTTAGTCCAGGCCAAGATAGACCTGTTATGAGATTTACTATGAAACTCTGACGCAACACTAAAATACTCTCACAACAGAAAGGGCAATATTCCTGATTGACTGCTTAGTCTGAGAATGTTCAGTAAGGCTTGAGTGAAGGAACTCGAACAGACTGTCTTCAATAAAACAGCTCTAGGAATGCATTTCAAGAGTTCAATTTGCCTTCTAACAAATTTCTTGAATTGGCTCTATCACCGCTTCGGAAGTGCTCTTGTAGGGGTTTCGTAATGCTGATACTAAACACGACCCTCTCAGATGAACTGTTAACTGCTCAATGGTCATTGGAAGAGATCAACTCAATATACTTCATCCTTTTTAATATTGTTGTACATCATCCCAATGAAATCCCGTTCACTATTAGAACTTTTGCACTAATGCATGAGGCCTCACCATGTATATGATTCTTTAAAATTTCAACTGTAAGGTTACGGTTTGCTAAGGCTGGTTGCTGGTCTAGTTTCAATGAAACTTGATTGCTACTACCTGTAATACGCTGTCCACTGTGGAGGATTAAGATGATTCCGCGCTGACGCTGGGTGAAGCTGTTTCCTCCATATGCGGTTGTGGTTGACCTGCTATAGACTGGTTGAGCAATGGAAACTTCATCGTCTTCCCTTATGGACTGCCAGCTACGACAGAGTCTCTCATCCACCCGCGATTCGCTTCCAAGCGATCACGTCCACCAGGTTGGGCGTTTAACAATCTCCAAGGTTACCTCCCAGAATTTATAAAAAATTTAAACAGCAGCCGCCACGCTACCTTTAACTCGTCTGGTAATGAAGCCTGGTTTCGATTGAGGGAGTAAGCTTTAAATACGTGCTCTGCAATGTTTGATAACATAACATCTGAAGTGAATGGTTGTTCAAGTGATATTGCGTTGAGAGATTAGCGGTGTGTAGTCTACACCTCACGCGACACGTTTGGTTACAAACTGTCTTGGCTCGTGGCACAGTTATTTGGTTCCCAGCCGGTACCTTTCACATTGACCTCCCCTTCCCGTGAACAGTCTTCGACACATGACAGACAAAGATTACTCAATATGCCGAAAATTAAATCGGACGCCACTGAGGTCTCGACACCCAGACTACAGGCGTATACATTTAACGATTAAAAGCTTCCAATATTATAGAGCTTGAATAAATCTTACCAAAGCTGCCGAAATCAACCAAAGGGTCGGCTTCTCAAAAGAATGACGTGCCCGACAGTTACAAAGCCACATAGGTTTCGGCAGAGAATCTATGAGATGTCGCCAAAAGAAAACACTTCAAATAATTAACCGCAACTATAGTTTTCGGGAGAAGAAAACGGGCCCACCAAATAAAATTTTTGGCTCGCTGCCTCAAAATAAACACACTTAGTCACGATATATGTTAAATAATTATTTGCCGCATTCTTTACAAGCAAACTCAATAGGCGGGTTCCACAACGAAATTATTATTATTTTTTTTTAATGCTCAGCACAATAGTTCCCGCAGAAAGAATTCACGTCTGGTTTAACTTTTCAAACAGACTTATAGACTTCACAACCCCTCTAACATTGACGCCAATCACTAATATGCTCGCTGGGTAAAGAGAAGAGACTCGTGAAGACAGATGACACCCGACTGGCTCAATAAGCAATTGACGGCATAACCAGAACCACTAGAGTCTACAGATGTGGCTTCAAGCATTCACGACAATCCACCTTGCTCAATGTGCTTCAACCTTGCAAAGAGTCGTTTAATTTGATTGTAACTTGTGCAACAACATGAAAATGTCGACAGCCAGCAACAATGTACATTCTTAACCTTTCAGTCTGATTCCTTTGAATAATATACGTTGCATCTAGTGGTTGCCTTCTGAATAGGTCTGGAATTTTCTCTGATAACAAAACTGAGATAAACCTTTCTGGAAAATTGTTTCTGAATAAACTCCACAGGCTGGCAGGAAAACCAGCTCTGATACCATTGTAATGACCCTAACCAGCCATCTCTCGGATTTTCTCAAATAAATCGTGTGTAGATTTAAAGAAATAGATTCATGCAAATAAACATTCGATCCAACAATAATAACCAACGAATATACTCTAGTAACCAGCAAATATAATCCAATAACTTCTCAGAGGAATGGTATCGTATTATACAACAACAATACAATAACCATGAATTACAAACATACCAATCTGCAATACAGAAATAACAATAAGACAATGATAAAGAATTTGTGAATGCAATGGCGAACTCTGCAGTGAATCCGCACTGGAGACGAACTGGGGCTACGTCCAATCCTCCTCTGACCCAAAAGGGTTTCCGTCCTAAAGGCTGAATTCGAATGCTGAAGCTTCCTGATATCTCCAAGAGATAAAATATCATATCATAAAACTAAGCATATGCAAATGAGCCTTCAATCCTTCTTTTAAAGCAATGGCTGTGACTCTTTGGTTTCCCCTCTCTGTCTTTTCATATTCTCACTTAAAGTCACTTTTTAAATAAATATAACCATTGGTTATAGAGTGACAAAATAAAATAAAGTGAGGAATCTTCTGGCATTAAAACGGATGGAGACGTGTGATAGCTTGCCGGAAAGCTCTCGGTGAGACGCTCCGAGTCCACTACTGAAATGCCAGGAACACTGAGTTCTTCCTACTTACTATAAATAGTAAGCACCCTGGAAACCCTGTGGAAACTGATCCGATTGGCCTGAAACTGAAAACACCTAGGCCAAACACCCCTCTAATCCTTTGCCAAACCTCGGTAAGCCCACCGGACCATGATGAAAAGGCTAACTATAAGGTACGAGATAATGTGCCCAAAAGGGGACATTACAATTGTTGGCCGACCTTTTGAAGGAGATGCAACCAATCAGTGAAAGGGTGTGTGTATTGGTATATATAAGAGGCTAGAGGGGTTAATTTTGGGCTTGCATGAAGGAATATTTTATTTTCACCAAAGCAGGTTTAGGAAGTAAGGGAGTAGCAGCAGAGATAAGCAATCTAAAATCAGATATTAAAACCAATAAGTGAAGAATTTGATTTTATACAAATAACCTTGAATCAGTAAAGGTTATGAATGGAGATCAAAGAAAGATATCAATTAGCATGGAAGGAAGATACAATACATTCAAACATTGACAGGTTAACCCAGCAAACAGTATTAATAATACCTCTGTGAATTGGTATCAGATATCAAAGAAAGATATCAATTAGCATGGAAGGAAGATACAATACATTCAAACATTGACAGGTTAACCCAGCAAACAGTATTAATAATACCTCTGTGAATTGGTATCAGATGATAATAGTAAACAGTATGTAATGCTTGCCATGAAGGGATATCAGAGCCTTTGAAAAATCGTGAATTCTTGAAACAATATAACTTGTGAAAATCTATTTTCTACATTCTATTGGTGTAACCTAAGGTACCGGGTTCGCCCCTAGACCCTCTGGACCAGGATAAGTTCGAACCGGTTCGTGGTCCGGGTCCGGTCCATCTGTGGGTCCGATCCACAGGGACCAAGTTCAAACCACCCAGCAATCAGTTCGGACCCAGGCGAACTTGCTAGAAAATGACGAACTTGGAACGAACTTCGCCGAATTTTTGCCAGTGGAAGGAGTTTAAGACGATTATTTTGGCAAAATTTATAAATTTTTGACATCCACAACCCAAATTTTTGAGATCGCCGAACTTGGGCCCGCTGAAAAATAACTCTCGGTTGAGCTTTCGGGGCCGTTGCCCCTAGACCCCACAAGGGGAGCTGCCCCTTGACCCCGTCTAGGGGGCTTTGCCCCCGAACCCCCATTTAATAATTTGGGGTGGAAACTGCGCCAATAAAAGTGGGGAAAAATTAACCTTTGAGTCTTATTAGGCTCCATATAGAAGATGATGATGATGAAGAAGAAGAATATCAATAAATTATTAATCCATTAGTTGAACTT
>MU228229.1:1335983-1411677 GCA_018584345.1 Thuja plicata
TAACCTCGAAGTGAGGGAAAACACCACAACTTAAGCAATGTGGGATAAAAGTGCTCACTTAAGTTACTTTAAGTCACTTAAGTCACTTTTATAAAATAAAGTAACTTAAAGTCATAAAGTGACTTTACTTTATAAATGAGCCCAAATAATAAATGCTCGCCCACTGAAGCCTGTGACTGGCTTACATCCTCTGAAAGAAGCCCTTAGCCTATTCGGATGGGGGAGATAGACTAATCAGGTGCCATAATGGCCTATTGCGGGATTGGGGACATTACACTTTCTTAAATAGCGATCAAACTAATATGAAGTGATTTATCAAAAACGTGGCAATAATAATTAATAACTAATAAGCATGACAGCTATTCATATTAATGTTATGTCTAATAACTAATTAGTTAATTAGACATCGGTTGTCTTAAAGTTTCAGGAGGTGCGAACTAATGATTAAAAATTTAAGCAATTCATAAGTTTTATTTCCAGAGGGTTTGAACTACTAATAATTCTAGAGTGGGGTGATTCAGTATTTATCAATAATCTTCAAAAGCTGGGATCTAAAGTGTGGTTGAGATTACTTTTTATGATTTGAATGAAAGGATGCAATTAAGAATTAGGAATATATGTCTCCTAAATGAAACGTCTATTCAAAAGAGTGTGACTCTTAGATGTAAAGGAGATAAATCTTATTATATTGATGGCAAGCATCAGGTGACAGCAAATTAGTATCCTGCCACTTATCTATAAATCAATATTGACCTATAGAATATTATATCTGAATGCTATTAAGAATAAGGGACCAATATAGGGGTCCAGTATATATACTATAGCTTTAATATCAGTTTATAATACTGAAATCATATATATATATATATATATATATATATATATATAGGTGTTGTGACCTATTCACACATCGCCTATCGAAGATGGGACCCCTATCTTTTGTACGCTTGGCCCTTTTAGGTTTTGGCTTTCTTAGTGGCTCTAGCTCTAGAAGTTCCCTCCG
Source organism: Thuja plicata (assembly GCA_018584345.1). Classification (NCBI taxonomy): domain Eukaryota; kingdom Viridiplantae; phylum Streptophyta; class Pinopsida; order Cupressales; family Cupressaceae; genus Thuja; species Thuja plicata. The sequence continues at coordinate 1,336,987 of MU228229.1, forward strand.
TTATAGTTGAGAAATGATGGATTTTCTTTGACCAAGTTTTGGGTTAAATTTTCTTCCCTGTCCTTCAAGGTTCTAATTTTGAAGTATTTCTTGTCTTGAATTCGTCAGGATGGATAAAATTTCAAGTTTTGAGTCCTTTGAAAAGGCTAGTGAGAACTTCTGGAAGGCAGTCTAAAAAGCACCCAATCTGAATGAACAAAATGGTTAAGTGTGGAGGATACTTTCCCCAATGCCCAAGTGGGCTCGAAGCATGATTCAAAGGCACTCAAAAGTTTGACAAAAGGACTCAAAGGTGTTCCATGCATATGAATTTCTCATACTCAAAATTTTCCTTCCCCCCTGCAATTGCTAGTTGCAAAGATTTGTTTCAGAAATTCAAAGTTCATAGAGATCAAAGAGCGCCTAGGATTGCAAATTATTAAGTTTCATTTAATCCTTCAACTTACTGAATACATCCATAAGCCGATGAATACATACCCCAAGGAAGTATCGCACAGGATTCAAAGTTTAAACAGAATGTGCTCTGATCTTTGAGAAAATCAGGAAAGTCCACCACGACAATGTTCGAAGTGCACACAACCATGCAATCTGTAGAGAATTGTGGAACACCAAAGAGAGAATGGTTAATGAAGATGACAACTATTCAAGAATGCCGACAATAGAATTTTCAAAATTCTACAACAGAGTACTCAAAACGCAAATCATGCACATCAAGTGATGTATGGAAGAGAGGAGGCCTTCACCTACATAATGCATTCACCGAAATCGCAAGGCCTGCCTAGTTACAATGATCGGGAACTGTTCTGGATCTGAAACCTTGATGCCTGTATCTTCTGACTGTGAAATTCGCAGATTTTCATGACAATGCCAACTCAAGTCGATCTAGTCCTAGAAATTCGACCTTGTCCTGGAGGCACAAAAACTAGTGAAATCTATAGCAAACCTGTCACTAGTTCTGTATCTCTAAAATTCCGGATCTGAAACTCTGACAACCTGTTCCTACACACAAGGGGAAATTGTTGTGGAAAGGGGCTTGCTTTGGTTAAGCCTCTGTATAGGAATTAACCTTGAAATGAAATAGAAAAGTAATGTAAACAAGATAAATGTTATATTTACTTTGCATGGAATACCCTCATGGATGGATGTTGAAATCAGTCAACTCCACAAGGATGCTTGTATGTTTGGAATGTGTTTGTAGAATCAAGGATGCCTTCACAAATGCAACGGATCTACACTTGCCAAATCCTAGGTCCTCAATGAATGTTTTCTTGAGATCTTGAATGGAAGAGAGGAATGGATCTTCTTGCTTGCTTGAGAATTTCTCTACTAGGCCACCATGGGAGAGAAATTTGCATCAATGAGAGAAGATCGCCTTTGCTAGAATGGAAGAAGACTTGGAGACTTGGAGATCTTCAATGGGATGCTTGCCTTCAAATCTTGAATCCACCACTTCAATTTCACAACTTGAATGCTTCATTGCTTGCACTTGAAAGATATTTTGCTCATGAATTTGGATTGCTTGCATAAAGATAGTGATTGCTTGCATCAAGAATGGATGTCAAAATGAGAGAAGACCCCCTTTTATACTCATTTCAGGATTTAGAATTATTAGGCCGACCACAACTAAGACCGGGAAATAAAACACCCCCGCGTTGGGCCTAGTCTCAGAAGGGTTAATTCCAAAGCAGACCTGGGGCTTGGGCAATGTGCAAAGTCTCGGGGAAAGAAGATGAAAGATGCGGGAAATCAAGCATAAAGACATTGGATCTTGAAATCACTAAAATGGGATCTAATAGGTCCTAAAAGACATCCAATAATGGGTGCGAATTTTTTAGGATGGTACATTTAGCCTCCACTCTAGCGGGAGTATGAGACAAGCTGATACTCATGGTAAAGTAGATCAAATGCATAAGATGATCTCATTAAGGTTAAGGAGATAAAGAAACATCAAGCCTCCAAGTGACTTAAGTCCTCATCAAAACTGAAACCAAAATAAGAGAAGCATCGCTCGAGAGAGAAAGAGAGAGAGAAAGTGTGATCACTAGCCCAATAAGAGTCTGTCTTATTGTGAACCACACAAGGAAAGTGCTGCAAAAGATGAAATTGAATAGTCTAGCAAGTTGTATTATGCTAGTTCAATCCATCAACAAGGATCAATCCTTAAAGGAAAGTGTATCCAATAAGGAATCTGACAACATAATGATCAACCCTAAGGGAAGGTAAGCTTCCTTAGGGATTAGAGATGGGTGGTCAGTCAGAGGACCAAATGTGCATAGTCAGTCTAGGACCAAATATGTGCTTTCAGTTTAGAGACAAGTGAACAATGGGTATCAGTCTTAGGAGCCACTGAAAAACTAGCATCAAGTCAGTATGTGTAAAATATGAAGCGGAGTGTATGCCCCTACGTTAAAGCTATTGCAAATGCCTTAACGGGAGAAATGACTTTAATAGAGCATACATGCATCTTCAAGAAACGTTTCCACTGTAAAATGCCCCCAAGAAAGGACAAATCAAGGGAGCTGAGCACATGACAAAAGAGAGCACAAAAAGGGATCTACCAACTTTGGGGTCAGTAGGTCATAATAACTCATGTATGACAGAATGATGTCAAAATGAACTGTCATCATCCCCCAAAGGAAGTAGAACTACAAGCATAATGGAAGAAAGACACGTAAGAGTTACGAAGGAGAGTCTTTGGGCCGGCATCACAGAGACCAAAAAGAATAGGTAGCTACCGTTTTGCATCATCACACGCAGGCAACACAAAGGCACATGTACAAACAATGGCACAGACATGACATAACATGTAACAACATATAGAAGAACATAGATACAAATAGAAGAATGTGTACAACATTGCTATTCCTTTATCACCTTGTGCCAACAGAGCAACAAGGATCATTTAAAGAAATCTAAACAAAACATGGAACAAGTAGTGCAACACGGGGGGAAGCACATCACGACAAATATACAAATGAAAAAGAAAAGAAAATTTACCATACTAGAGGAGCTAGTCAAGTGTATCGCTTGCCCCCCATCTCGGTCCATAGTGTTTAGGGAAGGTGGGCAACTTGCAAGAGGAGCAACATCAAGCATAACAGATGGAACAACAACCAGTTCCAAAAAAGGACCCTGTTGTGAAGAGAGGTCACTGTGTTCGTTACTAGGAGTGATAGATAACTGTTGTGAAAGCATAGTTGGTAAATCATGATCAATATCAATAGTCTAATACATGTCATCAGAATCACTAGCATGAATATCATTGTTAGCATCAAGAACACCATCATCAAGAGTATCTTCATTGTAATAGAATCCAAGATATGAATAGCATTGTCATGTTTGTTCATCTTTAATTTGTTTAAATTAACTTCCACCATGGGCTTAGGCATGGGTGGGTCAAAGGGAAGCGAAACTTGAGGAGGTTTATGAGGGGAAGCAATGTTTTGAGAAGCACGTTGACGGGCTCTGGCAATACGCTTGCGGTGACGGTCACGAGCATGACGGTTACGTTTGGTCTTGCTAGAAATTTGAGGTGGGATAGGATCAATCAACATCGAGTCCTTTTCTTCTTTATGAGGAAGAACTAAAGGAACCACACTAGGTTGAGAGATAGGTTGAGAAGTATGTGTATAACAATAGGAAGAGGTGGTATAGGTGGTGTAGGAAGTCCACGTCCAGGGCAAAGAGTTGGAACATCCTTAGGTTTGCTAGGTTCACAAATATTTTGAACCTTGTAGGCTTGATATGATCTAAAGAGATGGTCAGGACGGGTTTGAATTGGTTGAGGCATAGAAGGCCAAAAGAAATCAAGGTCAACTGACTCACGAGGCGCAGAAGGTTGATAAAGACTATGGTTAACAGTCATAATTTCTCCATTATGAGGAAATTTAACACATTTATGAATAGGAGAAGCTACGATATGCATGGAGGTAAGCCAAGGAAGACCAAGTTTGACTTGAAATCGATCAGAAGTTGGAATGACAGTGAAGGTAACATCTAAGGTTTTATCACCAACTTCAACAAGAAAGGAAATGGAACCATGGGAAGGATAAAGGAAACCATTGCAAGTTTGAATCCTAACATCAGATGTAGCATAAAAATCTTTTTGCAATTGTTTACCCTAAAGATGTTCTTCAGTTACACATTCACCATGCAAGTGGGATCAACAAGGGCACCACGGGTAGGAAGACCATTAACCTTTGCGACAATATAGAGAGGACCATCAGGTGCTTTGATTGTCTCAGTAGGGTCAAAGGTAACGCAAGGCTGAGATAAAGGTTTAGGTTTGACTTGTTCAACTCAATTAACAACATGATTAGCTTCAATAACTTTGTCATCATAGTCAATGCATTGGGAAGAAGGTTGATCAATGGTATTGGTTGAATGAGATGGCAAAGAATTGGTGTAAATTTGGAAGGTTTGGTTTGGAGGTGCCATAGATTTCTTTGATCATTGCCACCATCAACAGATATAGCCTTAGAATCAATAAGGTCTTGGATAACACTCTTCAAGCGGAAACACTTTTCACTATCATGCCCAGGTTGACGGTGTTATTGGCGAAAAGCTTTGGGATCAAAGTATTTGGATTGAGGTTTAGATGTATCAATGGGTTTGATAGGAGGAAGTGTTAACACATTAGCATTAATTAAATTCAACATCACATAATGCAAAGATTCAGAAAGCTGAGTATAATTATGAGCGGGTTTAAAAATAGTCGACAAAGGAGCCACACCTTTGGATGCTGCTGCCACTTGTTCATCAACACTGTTGGATGATTTGTTGATTTTGATGTAGTTGTTCGATTTCAGAAACTTGTTGAAATTGGATGTAGAATCACTCTTATTAACAATAACTGGAGCCATTGGAGTGGTGCTCTCAAATTGACTCACTTATAGTTGATAATGATGAAGCACTACACACAATTGTGGAAATGAAGAGAATTCAGAAAGAAGTATCTTATCTCTAATGTTACTTTGTAAATTAGCAATAAAAATACGTTACACATCAATATCAGGCCCAAGATAAGAAATCTGAGCATGCAAATGCTTAAATCTACCAATGAAATCACTAACTTTTTCTTTAACTCCTTGTTTACAATGCATTAATTCAGTTAGGGAGATTTTAGGACCAATGTTATTTTGAAATTGTTCAACGAAAGCATTAGCAAGTTTGTGGAAGAAATCAATTGAATAAGGAGGCAAGGAACAATACTACTGCCTGGCTTTGTCTCGAAAGGTTCTAGTAAACGACTTTGCCTTAAACCTATGGTCATGAGAGAAATCACTACACAAGGATTGGAAAGTTTCAACATGAGTCATGGGATCACCCTTACCGTTAGAAGTCTCAAGATGGGGAATCTCCATATATTGCTGGATAACAGTACAGATAATATCTAAAGACAAAGGACTAACAATATCACAAGTAGGAATGTTGAACTTGGATTGAGTCATGGAAGCGATTTGTTGTTGCAAAGAAGACACAGTTTGAGCCAAGCTATTAATGGTAGTATTGGTAAAGAGAATTGTAGGAGGAGAAACATGGGAAATGTTAGGAGCATTGTTGGAAATTGAAGGAATGTTTGAATATGAAAAGGAACACTATGATAAGTAGGCATGAAAGAAGGCAATGAAACACATGACATACTTGAAGGGATAGAAGGAGCAATAGGATTAGGAAGACTCACATGTGTAGGATTGGAAGTTTGAATTGAAGTTGTTATGATTGGTGGAGCATAAGTGGACACACTAGGGATGAAAGTAGAGATGGGCAAATAAGTCTCAACACTTGTAGTAGGTGGAGTATAGCCTAATTCTTGAGCACAATAATGGGTTTGATATTGGCATCAATGAGATGAGAAATGCTACGCAAGAGGTTAACACCATTGGCATCATTGTGAATAAGTTTCCTTAAGCTTTCTACAACTAAAAGAGCTTCAAGATTAGTGTTTTCTTGACCTAGCCAATGTTCAAACTTCTTAAATTCATGGGAAAGTTTTTGGACTTGAGTAGGAGGAACCCTTAATGCTTCTTCTTCATCATGTGAAGAATGAGAAGAGTTATTCTCCATGGTAGGATTGGGATCACTGAGATGCATGTTGGTCTCATTTAGATTCCTAGGAAAGGAGGGTTTGGAATCAAAGGAACCCATAAGTCTAATGCTTCTTCTAACCGGAATGCTATAGGTTGGACTCAAAGTGATGAAGCTCATGCATAAGGGAATGAAAGGAAAGAGAAATGCAATGCAATTTGAAAGAAATATGCAATCCAAGCAAATTTAAGCATGTAATGTAAATTTTGATTAACAAAATGCATACAAAGAAAGATATGATCTAACTATCACGCAAAGAAGGGGAATCTAACACCAAAATCAGAATGGAAATGAACTACGTCGGGTTCACCAAAATGTAACATAAGAAATGGTGAACCTAAGGCTAGGTATATAGTATACTAGATGGCTCACCAAATCAAATGTTGGATATGTGGGGGTATCCTATGTTACATTAGGAACACCCCCAAAGGCTTCACCCTCAAACCCAAACCAAATTAACAAAGCCCAAAATGATGAAGGGATGCTAATGCTAGATCTAGATTTGAAGATGGAGTATTGGGGATTGAATTTCTTTTATGTTAAGATGTATATGATATGTAAAATGGTATGCAAACTATGATAAAGGAAATGATAACTAACTGAATATGATATTAGATTTGTTGTATAAAAGGAAATGCAAGATGAAAAGAAGAATGAACTCACCTTGAAAGCTAGGAGAGGAGGAACAAACTTCAAATTTGGAAATGACTGTCGCAGACCTGTGGAAATTGGGAACTGTTCTGGATCTAAAACCTTGATGCCTGTATCTTCTGACTGTGAAATTTGTAGATCCTCAGGACAATGCCGACTCAAGTTGACCTAGTCCTAGAAATTCAACCTTGTCCTGGAGGCACAAAAATTGGTGAAGTTTGTAGCAGGCCTGTCACTAGTTTTGTATCTTTCAAATTCCGGATCCAAAACTCCGACAACCTGTTCCTGCACACAAGAAGGGGAAATTGTTGTGGAAAGGGGCTTGCCTTGGTCAAGCTCGTGTATAGGAATTAGCCTTGAAATGAAATAGAAAAGTAATGTAAACAAGATAAATGTCAAATTTACCTTGCATGGAAAACCCTCATGGATGGATGTAGAAATCACTCAACTCCACAAGGATGCTTGTATGTTTGGAATGTGTTTGTAGAATCGATGATGCCTTCACAAATGTAATGGATCTACACTTCCCAAATCCTAGATCCTCAATGAATGTATGCTTGAGATCTTGAATGGAAGAGAGGAATGGATCTTCTTGCTTGCTTGAGAATTCCTCTACTAGGCCACCATGGGAGAGAAATTTGTATCAATGAGACAAGATTGCCTTTGTAAGAATGGAAGAAGACATGGAGACTTGGAGATCTTCTATGGGATGCTTGCCTTCAAATCTTAAATCCACCACTTCAATTGCACAACTTGAATGCTTGATTGCTTGCACTTGAAAGATATTTTGCTCATGAATTTGGATTGCTTGCATAAATATAGTGATTGCTTGCATCAAGAATGGATGTCAAAATGAGAGAAGACCCCCTTTTATACTCATTTCGAGATTCAGAATTAACAGGCCGACCACAACTGAGATCTAAAATAAAACATCCCCGCATTGGGCTCGAAGCCCACTTAAAATCAACCCCCAAGGACAAGGACGACTTGGGTCGGCCTAGTCCCGGAAGGGTTAATTCCAAAGCAGATTTGGGGCTTGGGCAGTGTGCAAAGTCTCGGGAAAAGAACATGAAAGATGCGGGAAATCAAGCATAAATACATTGGATCTTGAAATCACTAAAATGGGATCTAATAGGTCCTAAAAGACATCCAATAATGGGTGCTAACTTTTTAGGAGGATACACATTTTAGCGGAGAATCCACGCGATTGAAGAAAGTAGTCCAAAATATTCAACAAGGGATCTCCAACACAGTTGCATCATTGTTATCACTGAGTTTGACCAAAAATGAAATAACGGTGGACAACCTAAGAGGCAAATTAGAAGAGTTCTTTCGGCTGAGTTCCTTCGTGAGGGATAACTTTGAGAACTTCTGCATTTTCTCAAATGTCATGCACACCACCCTGGACTTGTTGCGCGATTGGGAGAGCAACTTGAGAAAATCTGAGCTAGCGATGACAATCCTATAATTCAAACGAGAATCAGCGCCAAGTGTCAATGTGGATGAGTTGGAGACTGTATTGGGCAGATTCCATGCATTCAAGCGGCTAGGTCAAACATAGGATATTTTGGGCAAAGGAGCATTTATTGCGTTGTGGGCATTCATGTCGCCCCACTCTCCTGCGGAATGGGCGTGTGTAGTGGGCATTTATTACCCACTAGATGGTGGCTTCCTCCTGGTTGGTTCGTGTGGACCCTTTCATTAATTTAGATTCTTTCTTCTTGCCCTAACCCTAATTAGGGATGAGGTGGCAAAATCTGGGCCATTGGTTATTGTTTCAATCTAGGCCATTCGTTGTAATCGGGACCTATATAAAGGCCTCATTTCTCATTTGTAAAGGACGAAATTCTGAGATTGTTGCTATGAGCTACTGAGATAATAGAGTTTTCATTGAAGTGTGGTGACTACTTGAAGAGTCTTAGTGTTTGCTTGTTCTCATATTCCCTCATTTAGATTAGATTGGTTAGATAAATTGTTTTGATTTCAATGGAGAATGTGATGATGTTTTGATGAATTCCATGGTTCATACTTGTATGCGTGGATTTGGGTCTTCTGCCTACAAGCTGCAAAACACACACACTTCAATAGATCATTGCATGGTTAGCTTAAATTGAATACAATAAACAAACGACTAACCTAAATCGATCTATTGCCTTCTAGTAAATAGGAGTTTGAATATTGCTCTCAGGTCATCGCAAGAAACAGTAACTACACCAGATCCTAAACGAAGGATTTAAAAGAAAGCTAAATGATTTGATTAATCTATATGATATGCAAATGCAAGATGTTTTTAGTCTTTTCAAAGCCCAAATTGAAAGTGTTCTAGATTATGAAGTTTGCATGCAACTAAAAACAATTCAATCAAAAAGCTATGAAATGCTAAAATGCTTAAAAGATTAAAAAATGAAAATTGCATAATAACATTAGCTAAAAACTGGGATCCTTTGTGAAGGAAATGAAGCTCTCTTTTATAGAAAATCTCTCCCAAAATCGACGGTCAAGATTAGAGGAAATAAGTGGCTCAGATTCGATTTGAGGAAGCACAATCCATGTGCAAGCAATTTGATTGGTCGGAAGATTCAGTCTTTTTGGAAACTTCCAAATTGATTTTCAGTTAACAGCTTTGTTTCCAAAATGATAAATATATAAGATTAAGTTAACTGAATAAAACAGATTTGTTTCCAAAATGAGAAAAGATAATAATAAATCAACTGAATAAAACAGATTTATTTCCAATTCAAAAATGAGTCGATGACATCATATGCATTTTTAAAGATTTAATTGATTTTAAATGCACATTTTAATTCAAAAATCAGTTGATGACATCATATGCATTTTTAAAGATTTAATTGATTTTAAATGTACATATTGTTTTTATTAATTAATTTAATTCCCTTTTTGATTTAATTGACAAATTTGTAATTTTATTTAATTAATATATCAGAAATATCAATTAAATAATTAACATAAGGTTTATTTGCCAATATATTGTATTTTTAGGAATTAATTAATTAATCAAGTATGATGATTAATTAGGACCTAGGATTCAGGTCAGATTAGCTTGAAATTGATGAATTGCTTGTTTGGTTTAATACTTAAAATTATCAAGATTAGGGTTTCTTGATATGAGACTGAGATTAGGTGTCTAGGGTTTAGGTGGTCACTTTTAGGTCATAACATTTGCCCCTCTTTGAATTGATGTGCGATCAGCTCATTGATTCAAAGACCTATTAGCGAGAAGACCCAGAACAATTGATTTGAAGCGATGAAACCATTCTTTTGAAGAAGAAGACCGACTTCGACCTTGATTGGACGAAGATCGATCAAAAGATATAAAATAGAATGCTTAGTTTGATTTGAAGCGATGAAACTGGACATACGTCAAGAACTCTTAAACCTTTTGATTGGTTTGAACGAATAACCAGTTTGATTTGAAGCGATGAAACTGATTACCGTTAAGAGATTTGATTAGCAAGCAAATTGACTTGATTTGAAGCAATGAAGCCAATTTGATCAATGTATCTGGTTTCAATAATGAACAGCCCGTATAAGACTGATCTTGTCTGGCTTCGAGTGTGTTCACTACTGTATAAGACCATTGATTAGGTTGCCTTTGATTTAAGATGATCTCAACTTGATTTGATGCGATGAAGCTGAGATGCCCCAAGCGATGGGGTTTTGATTGAGGATGTGATCACTGGAATGTTGATACCCTGATCCTGCCCCCTCGGGAGCGAAATCGAAATATGGCTAGGTGCCCCAGTGATGAGAAGCAATTTGATTGATAACCTGATGCAAGAATAAGCTGATCTGATGAGAGATAGGTCCCAAGCGGTTAGGACAAAATCTGTACTTGATGAGAGGTCCTGGTTGACCAAGATTTGACCAAAAGTATGATACATGGATTGATTAGAAGAAAAGCATGAGAGATTTCTATTGGTTGTGCAAGCGGTTAGTTGCAGTTGACTGAAAAAGTCAAACGTCAGATTTCGATTTCGATCCTGAAAATGGAATCAGGACAGTCGAATTAGCGAGGGGTGTCATGTTCACACAACTCACCAGTTGACGAAATGAAGATTGATCGATAAGAACCTTAGATCTTTCACATTGGAGAGAGATATCGATATTATGCAGATTTCAACACCATGCAGATGCAGATGCAAGACTAACATTAATGCAACCTAAGGTGTAGTCACTGAACCTTTAGCAGTGAAATTTTCATCATTGAGCGTTTTTGGAACATCGGAGTCAATACAATCCTTACTGGTGCCACTGTGACCATAAGAATATGAATATGACTTTCATCGGATAATATATGAGAAACTAACGTAAGCATCAGGGCACAAGAGCCGAGATGACCTGAACGTTGTTTCTAGTTGATGTTGCAAGAGTACACCAGTATTGAGGCATTCAAAGCCAAGATAACCATGAGTGCGATCTTGGGTAAACAAGCAGAGCAATAACAGTCATGGAGATAGTTCCGACCTCACCTTGGCGTGCAAGTAAACAGGATCGAGGGATGTGAGGCTTTCCACCTTAATGCAGGAGCTCTTATCACGTACACCAATAAGCAGTAGACAAAGAAAAGATTAACAAAAAATCAATGATAACAGACAACATACAAATAGAAGTTCAACATACTTTAGCCAGTTTCAAAGTTTTCGGATATGTACATGTATGAGGTGTTGAGAAACACCGTCGTGATTGTGAGTGCAATGTGTTTGATTGCTATCGATCTGTTGTTTACGTTTGCGGTATTCAATGTGTGTTAAGAAACATAGATGCGTCCAAAGATAGTGTTAAGAAACACTTTTGATTAGGGTGTTGAGAAACACCTGTCGCGTCAGTAGCGAGTTGTCCTTCAGAAATGACAAGATTGCTGACTCTGGTGTAATCCAAAGATGCGATCAAATTTTGGGGACTCATGCCCCATGGTAACAAACTCTGATTGCGAGGACTGACTTGACTCATACTGCGAGGACAAAGTTGATTAGATTGGCCCTAGACTATGACTTTGGATCGATTTCAAGCCAGGAGGGTTCATTCTCAAGCAAGATCACATTGGTTTGCCCCCAATGTCTAGCAAGGTGTAGGACATTGCAGATGGATTAGAAAGTTGATGGATGAGGCGAACAAACAATGATGGGCTGACTTGACTCATATTGCGAGGACAAAGTTGATTAGATTGCCCCTAGACTACGACTCTGGATCAGTTCCAAGCCAGGAGGGTTCTCAGAAGAACTCAAGTGTTCATTCTCAAGCAAGATCACATTGGTTTGCCCCCAATGTCCAGCAAGGTGTAGGACATTGCAGATGGATTAGAAAGTTGATGGATGAGGCGAACAGACAATGATGGATGAAGAGGGTGAATGCAACCCTCAAAGACAGTCTCCTCAATATTGCCCAAGCTAGGGAAAAATGAATATCGCAATGTAGGCTCATGGAGCAGTGCTAGATAGCATGTAGGATAATGACCTGATGTCATGAAAAGCATGTGGTCCAAAAGAGTGGACATGTCAAGAAGTTTTTAAGAACTTGTTTTTCAATTTTGATCAAGACCAAGGGGTCAATTAGATAGGATAGTGATGGGATAGCACGATCGGGATAAGGGGTGATGGAGGCTATGAGTGGAAGGTTCGGGATTAAGGAAAGGAATGCTCAAAGATAGGAAGGATAGGCTTGGGATAAGCAAGATCACGATAGGGTACTATGGATGAGAGCAAGTGAATAGGTTGATGGAAAGGATAATGAATGTCATGGTACATGTGTGTTCATGGATAGGCTCAACCTTGTCAAGATCACTGGAAGGAACATGGATGCTCACGTGCTAGCTGGATGTAAGATATGATGGATAGGATGACATGGAAGGAACTTGCCCCCAAGTGAAGAGTGCAAGTAGGAGGAATTATGCATGACGCCTGTTTGCCTGTTTTCATCAAGGTACTTATCCAAGGTGCCACAAGAAGTGGTTTTCACCATAGGATGGATTGATTTATCTTTACTTTTGCTACCAAGGTGCCTGTTTTCCAGGTTTTCACCAAGGCACTTTTTCTTTATTTCTTTTTTTTTTGTACTTTTGATTTTATGGAGGAACTTAAGCCTCTTGCTCTTTTAGATAGTGCTCCTTTGAAAGATATGCTATGATAGGCCAAGGCCGCTGAAAGTATGCTCAAAGATGCTGATAGGGTGATGGTAGAGAAGAATCATATGAAGGATAAGGGAGATGGTAGTCAATGATTTATATGATGGATTGGATAAGAGGAATGGAAGGATATGGGATGGATGGGTAGAAGGTAGGTGCGGGATATTGCATAGGGTATTGAAAGGTTTGTGTAGAGGTAGATGGAAATGGTGATAAGATCAACATTGACACACGCCTTGAAGGGTAGTGGACAAATGGAGGAAAAATGGGTGGAATAGCTTGAGACTTTGATGTATGAGTGGATATGGATCTTGGTATACGGGGACCCAAGATGGATGGAGAAGGGGGTGAAGTATTCAAGGTAATTGATTTTGGGACATGAGGACCCAAAATAGAGTTAGAAGATGGGTGAAGTATTCAAGGTAATTGATTTTGGGACATGAGGACCCAAAATAGAGTTAGAAGATGGGAGATGTTTAGATGGAGATGAAGTGGAAGACTTTGGAAGCTTGGATGCCAACTCTGACTTTTCCTTTTTGTTCAAGCCTTTTAAGAGAGACTTGGGAATCTACATAGCTTTTGATTTTTGTTCTGTATCCAAGTCCTTTAGGAGAGACATGGGAATCCACATAGCTTTTGATTTTCCTTTTGTATCCAAGTCCTTTAGAAGAGACTTGGGAATCCACATAGCTTTTGGTTTTCCTTTGCTTTTGGATGATTTAGAACACAATTCTTCCATGATGGATTTAGGAACCCATATTTTCTTTGATATTATTCTTTGCTCAGATTTAGAACACAATTCTTTCATGATGGATTTAGGAACCCATATTTTCTTTGATTTTATTCTTTTCTTAGTGGACCTTTGTGGTCTCTTGAATATTTCTTTTTTCTTTGTAGTCATAGGTCGATTAGATTGGACATAGTGATCTTCATATGTAAGTGGATTCTTGTATTTCTGATTTCTTCGTTGCACATCCAAATTACTTCCAAAAGACTTGGGGAGTGTGGATGAATAGGGTCGATATGGATGGTTCATATGGATGGGTTGATAGGGAGATTTCAAGGATGCATGTCTTTGTTGATCTTGATAGGGGATAGGGTAAGCAGATGACAAATTAGTAATTATAGGCATGGTGGATGGATGGATATAAGGACCCAATATAGATGGAAGGTTTGACGGTTTAAGCTTTGGGAGATAGGGACCAAGAATGGACTTGGAGGATGGTGAAGGTTGATGCTTATGTTTGAACTTTGAATGGAGGGAGATAAGGTGTGGAAGGGATATCAACATCTTTAGCGTGAGCTACATGAACAAGGCTCTTCTCTTTAGAATTCACCTTCATATAAATAGGTGCATGAGTAGCTTTGATAGGAGCAGTTGAAGCTTGAGGGGATTTATTGTTATGCAAGGGATTTAGAGGAATGATGGTTTTTGGATATGGAAGAATATGACAAGGGGATGATGGGATGCTCTGATCTTGACAAGGATATTTAGGTGGTGTAGAAAGGGTACTTTGCTCTTGATTTTCAATAGGTTCCTTAGAGATGGTGGAAAGGATATCTTGATCTTGCTTGGGAGATGGATAAGATATAGGTGTAAGAGTGTCTTCTAGGAAGAAATGGAAGGGGATGATGAAATCATCATGGGACTCTTGAGATATGTGACTTTGGTCAACCATTGGATAAGGATGGATGGTGTCTTGATCTCGATCATTACTGATATTTGTTTCTTCACACTATGGATTGCCCTCTTGACATGGAGCCACTTCTAAGGATGAGGTAGGAGTTTTGATCTGCATATAGGATTCTTGAAAGGCTAATGGAGCATCATTTTGAGTAGGCATGATAAGCGTTGAAGCACATGGAAGCTTTGGGTCTATGATCTTTGAAGCCTGAGAAAGACTTGCAGTCGTATGCTGATTAGCTTGGATCTCTTTTAGAGGTAGTCCTTGAGGGTAGACATAGTCATCATTAGGCTCAATTCTTGATGGAGATGGCGTGGCTGGTTTTCAAGATTTAGGAGATGGAGGAATGGTGGAAGAAGTAGATGTGATATGTGAACCATTGCTAGACATGGATTTCTGATATTGATCATGCTTGAGATTAGTATCTTGTTCTTCTTTCGATAAATCATTTGGATTGTCTGGTTTAATTATGCCATCATCAAGAAGATCTTGGATTTTATGTTTTAACTCCATGCAAGCTGAAGTTTTATGCTCATTGCTTCGATGATATGCACAATAGGTACTCAAGAACTTTAATCCACGTGATATGACTTGAGGTAATGTGATGAGGTCATGCTCAAGAAGTTCTTCCAATGCTGATTCATAAGATTGTCCCAAAGGAGTGAAGTCCCTCTTGCATTTAACCCAAGGTTTTCTTTCATGAGGTTACTAATCCCTTTGGAGGTAGACTTCGTGGTGTGTTCAATAGCTTTTAGGGCTTGGGATCCACTCTCTTGATCAAAGATAGGATTGCCATACCAAGATTTCTCCATGTTGGAAGGAAGTGGAGAGATGTGAGAATCATGATCAAATAGCAAAGGACAGGTTGATCTTAATGAGGATTTGTTGGATGGTGTATCTTAATCCCCCTTTAATTCCTAGAGTTCAGATTTCAAAGTTTGAAGTTGTTTTGATAAAGCTGCCATAAGAATCTCTTCTTTCGCATTGATAGGACCATAAGGTTTAGCCCATTTGCCTTTAGACATTGTAAGATTGTCTTGATGCGCTTGCTTAGAAGATTGAAGAGGAGGTATGATGAATCAATTGATTGCCTAACAGGTGTTGAAGTGATATCTAAAGTGCTGACTAAGTCCAAGACCAAAAGACAAAGGAGATAATGTCCAACTGAGAGAGAGAAGCAAAGACTTCGATCTTGAGTCAAGGTTAACGAACCTGCTTTCGCAACTCAGGATAAGGACAGCGCAGACAAAGATGATTAAGATAACAAGTCACTTGGACTAGCACAACGAAATCAGATTTCGAAACAAGCGAGTCAAACTTTCAACAGATTGCAGTCAATGACAAACTAGTGATGATGTTGGTGAGAAGCACAGATTTGAGAAAATCCAGATAGAACCAACGCGATGGAAGACAAAATTGGACAACAATTCGACTGATTTCCAAAGTTGACAGTAGATGTAGAAACTTGGACAAGAGTTTGACAGTTTAACACCTAAGAGTGTAGATTTGGAATTGTTTGAGCGTTTTGATGTTTGTTTTGATTGTTTGGTTTCTGTCTTTGATGTTTCACTCACGCAAGACACATCATGGAGAATGGTTATTGTAAAAAGAACAAACACACCACAACCTAGGTAAGCCAGGGCAATATCTGCTGAATTCCCACTTGAACCGAAGTTCAACCATGCCTACTCATAGCGGACAACTTAGAAGCTTGGAGGCATGTGCTCCTCCTTACAGTGCACTCACTTCTCAGACACACCAAGCTTCGAATCCCAAGGGTAATCACTTCCCAAGGGACCGTTGTCTCTACTAAGAGCCGTGAAAATGTGGGACGTCTTAGTCGGTCTCTGACCTTCCACGCTAGTAGATAGAGGGATTTTGTTCGCTAGAACAAAGTTTTTAGTCAGGGCATCCGTTCAGGCGGCTATACATGCGGCAGATTAGCCTCGTTAAGGAGGCCTCCCAGCCTATAGAAGTTACGTTCTATAGGTTTTTACGCACCACGAGGGTACTGAGGGAGATCTTCTGTCGGCATAGCGAAATCGACACCTGTTCACTGTGAGATTAATCACAATGACATTTTTTATATACCGGTTTAGAAAGGCTTGGCTTTAGCCTGTTACCGGTTGAGCAATCTCTCTCACCGGCTCTGTTAAAGCTCTCGGGAGGTAGCCACACTAAAAGATTTGCATGAATTTCTCTTACACCCAAGATCTGCGAAGGCGAGGGAGAGGATACGTTCATGCAATTCTTTGGGATTACAAATCGAGAGAACACTTCAAACACATAAGCAAAGTGATTCTTTTTAAGCACCAAATCTGGAGCATTATTTAATTACAAAACGCAGACATGATAGTTTTGGAAGACACACAAAGTCTTCGACAAGCGTCCTGCATCAAACTCATTAGTAGTTTATGATTTGTTCTTCATTTACAACATCTTGCAAACCACTGTTAAGCTGTAATCAAAGATAAGCATTAAGAACAACAAAGCCAAAGATTGGTCAGCGTTAGAAAAATCAGAAAATCAGAAAACATATTGCATATTTAGAAAGTAGATGAAAAATCATGCACTTTCTAAAAAAATTGCACTAAAAAACGTTAGCGTATGAGCCCGTACAAGGCTCCAGAAGCTGCAAAACAGAGGATTAGATAGGGATAGTGATGAAAACCTACAATTTTTGATAAATTTGGAAACCAAAAACAGAAAATAACTCCAACCCAGTAATCTTCAGGAAATTCTACCCAAAATAAAAAAAAATTGCACTCAATTTGGAGCAAAAATTAGCAAGTTATGACTCTCTGAAGATAAACAGCAAATTCAAAACGCTCAATGGTGAAGACTAAGACTTTTCAAACCCTGCTGACGTCATCAATACACTGTGTTAAATTTGACGGTTTCTTGGCTGTCACAGAAGGATGGTTTGACGATCATCAAATTTAACATAGTAAAAAAAAAAGATTTTTTTTTCTATTTTTTTTGAAAAATCTGCCTCAGGCTGCGTGCAAAAGGCTATACGGCCTGTTTGGGCAATTTTTTTTTGCTACAGATTTGACTTTCGTTGGATATGGGCGAGTTTACGGTCATTTTCAATCGAAACGACGATCCGCAATGGAGTCAGATTTGGCTTAAGAGGATCGGGACGCGATGGTGGAGTTAGATTGGTTGGGATCCACTCTCTTGATCAAAGATAGGATTGCCATACCAAGACTGAAATGCCCAAGGCTAACCGACATCTGCTCATTGCTTTCTAGTAGGCAAGAGTTTGAATCTTGATCTCAGGTCATTGCAAGAAACAGTGACTACACGTTCTAAATGAAGGATTTTAAAAGCTATATGATTGAGTAATCTAAAATGAATCTGCAAATGCAAGATTGATCCCAAGCTAATTAGATTGATTTTATAACACCAATTTGAAATGTTTTTGTTCTTTTCAAAGCCCAAATTGAAAGTGCTCTAAATTATGAAGTCTGCATGCAACTAACAACAATTCAATCAAAAAGCTATGAAAAGCTAAAATGCTTGAAAGATTAAGAAATGAAAACTGCATAATAACATTAGCTAAAAATTGGGATCCTTTGTGAAGGAAATGAAACTCTCTTTTATAGAAAATCTCTCCCAAAATCGACATTCGAGATTAGAGGAAATAAGTGGCTCAGATTCGATTTGAGGAAGCACAATCCATGTGCAAGCAATTTGATTGGTCGGAAGATTTAGTCTTTTTGAAAACTTCCAAATCGATTTTCAGTTAACAACTTTGTTTCCAAAATGATAAATATATAAGATTAAGTTAACTGAATAAAACAAATTTGTTTCCAAAATGAGAAAAGATAATAATAAATCAATTGAATAAAACAGATTTATTTCCAATTCAAAAATCAGTTGATGACATCTTATGCATTTTTAAATATTTAATTGATTTTAAATGCACATTTTAATTCAAAAATCAGTTGATGACATCATATGCATTTTTAAAGATTTAATTGATTTTAAATGTACATTTTGTTTTTATTAATTAATTTAATTCCCTTTTTTATTTAATTGACAAATTTGTAATTTTATTTAATTAATATATCAGAAATATCAATTAAATAATTAACATAAGGTTTTTTTGCCAATATATTGTATTTTTAGGAATTAATTAATTAATCAAGTATGATGATTAATTAGGACCTAGGATTCAAGTCAGATTAGCTTGAAATTGATGAATTCCCTGTTTGGTTTATGACTTAGAATTATCAAGATTAGGGTTTCTTGATATGAGACTGAGATTAGGGGTCTAGGGTTTAGGTGACCACTTTTAGGTCATTATAATACTTTTGATGCTTTACTGATTGTAAGCTATTGTGCAAAGTTAGCCTGAACCCTCACTTTTATGGATGCTTAACTTCTATCATTCAACGTGCATTGTTCGTTTTGATGGTGTCCGTTGTGGTATGAAAATCACTTGCATAATCCCTTGAAGATTGCACCAATTCTGTGTAGTAGTTTATCTTGGTGAAGTGGAGCATGGTTATTCTGGAATTTGTCCATAAAAGCAGTATCTGTTGTTGTCATTACCCTTGGGAGTAGAATAGAATTTCTGAACCCTTTTCCCATTTGCTTTCCACATATTCTGAATCCCCCCCCCACAAAAAAAGTACTTTATCGCAATATCTTTTGACAACTCCCACATCTTGCATCATCTAAAATCAACTTGAGTAAATGTAAACATAAGGCCCCTCGTGACTAACAACAAATCACCTTTACCATTGAGCTTATCCACGGTCAAGAACGTCAAAGGAACCTTGGAATTTGTTGTGTAATCTTTCGCAATCTTAGCATACAAATGATTTTGATCAAGAGAGGATAAGATATCTCGGTATTTTGTTATACTCTTGGTGGGTCATAAAACACACATCAACAATAGGTAGATTAGTTATGTTGTATTTTACTTATACATATTTATTCATATCCATTCATAATCCATTTGGAGTGGATACATTTCCAACCATTCCTTAATCACTTGCTATAGCCCCTTAAGAGGATAGGTTGATGTTGTGTAGGGAGAGGCAAAGTAAATCCTCACAAAGTAGGTGAATCCCAAGATGGGATAGGGATGTAGTCCTAAAGCCTTAAGGGAGCCTACTTGTAGATTGGTGTCAAGTGCCCTACGACAAGTAAATCCACATCCTCCTTCGGGTTTATATGTTTAGGAGAGAAGTAAGGAATTGGGCTTAAGTATGTTAAATGTTAAATGTATTATGTATACTAATTGTTCTCTAGTTTAATGATCTGACTCTGGCATAACAACATATAATGCGGTGTGTTTATTATTGAGAAGTTGGTAGTCTTCTAGTAGGGAACATTACAATGATTACGTCAAATTCCATTCCCAAGCACAATCCAAACCCTAATTGGGAATTTTGGGGTAAATCAAGTAGAGTCCTGCTGATGTGAGTTTTGTTCCACTACAACATACAAAATCAAATACTTAGTATCCCAGGATGAAATACCAAATTTCCAACTCTCTCTTGAATAAGGATGCTCATATGCTAAACAATGTAGATGAATTGTGTGATCAAACAAGACAACCTCAAGGTTCCTTCTTATTTTGTACTTCACTCTGTTTTATGATGTGATATGTTGGTTATCACAAAGGGACTTACGCTATTTATTCAATGGATACCAACTACTTCAACTTCTTCAATCTCTTCCAACCAAATAAACTACAAGGATAAGGGTTTAGAGAATCTAATCTACTCCTAGAATGCAAGAAACTGTGGATGTCTTTGTGACTCTACTAGACGTTGTTTAGCCATCGACATCAGCCAAGTTAGTGCAATCTCCTAAGGTAAATGTAAGGTGTTCAAACGACTACTATTCCATTAACACCATCCATAGATGCATATTAATGTGCAAGCAATAATCGAAGTTAAGTTCATATAAATGCCATTCGACTACGCAAGGAAAACTTACAATCAACAACCAACCAGTGGTTTGGTCTAAGCGAGTTCACCAAAGAACCATCCAAAATCACTTGCATTCAATTAAACACTATCTCTAATCAACATGAAATGGAATCTACTCTAAGTGAGGAATTGTAGAAACCATGCAATATTCCAAAGAAACACAAGTAATCCACCATGAAGACCAACAATGAATCAACAATTACTTTGATAGCATTATGGCAACAATTTCAACAAGTATCCTCCTATTGTACCCTCTGACTAATCTCCTAATCTCATGAGTTACAAATGAGAAGGCCTTGACCTTTTATAGTTGCTCAATTGCAATGAAGGGACGAGATCAATTTAAGATCAAGGGCCAAGATTTATCCATTACAAACCCTAATTAGGGTTTTTGCACCATCATCCAATCACATGGAGGCACCACCCTGTGGACCAATAAGAAAATTACAATGCTTTTGAGAGCCAATGAGAAAATTGTACACTTGGCATAATATGATTGAATGTGCTTGGACATGTGTAACTGGAATTTCCTGATTGGTTGAGGACATGTGGGCGCCACCTCAACCTCCTCATAGACTTGATCAATTCTTTGGTGATGAGAAAGTATCTCTTGATACTCAACATTTTCAAGCCTTCGATTATGATGGCATATTCCCAAATTGCTTCATCTTCTCAAATTTTCTCCATCTTCCTTCATAACTTGTTCTTCGAATTCGCTTTGATCTTGATCTTGGATTGGGATTCTTCATTTTAGCTTTCTTTCTTGAACTATCTTGCTTGCCTTGAATTTGCACTTTGATAATCTGACTTTGAACTCCCTTCTCATTTGGAGTTTTGAGCTTTACGTCACTACCACCTTTCGCTCTCCAAGCTTCTCCCTTTTCATAGGTTTACTTGCAAAACAAAAGGGAAATTTCATTAAGCTCAAAACATGGTAAGAATAAATGAAATGAAGGAAAACTTGCATGATATGAGATTACTTCTAGATTTGCTTTGAATTAACCTTTTCTTCTATATCAAGACAAGGAGGCAAAATGCAATTTTGATCATGGATTTCTTTTAGTTCAAGACCACATTTCTCTTTTTCAATTCTGATTTTCTCTAAGTTTTGGATTTAATTGAGCCTAATACTTGTATATCTGTCCGAATTTAGCTTTTCTCCAGCACTTTGCACTTCTGATTTTGAAGAAAATCAGTGAGGTTTTACTTCCTAGACACCCCCAAAATCGTTTTTCTTGATCATGAAGTTGCTGTCCAAGGAGGAAATTGCTGCCTAGAGGAGAGAGATATCTTGTTTGCAATTGATGAGAAAATGAGCTGCTTTGACCTCTCTTATATAGGCGCTTCAAAAAGAAGAAGGGGCATGTCTCAATTTGGGCTGACTTGCTTTCTCTTTGGCCAATAAAAAATATTTAAATTTAATCTCGTATCACTTCTATACTGGCCGACCTGCTTATGGGTGAAATTTAATTCAATTTTGCTCTTTTTCAAACACAGATCGTCCATATTGCTTCAACCCTTTTGTCAATTTAGGTGGATCGAATTTCTCCTTGCTTTGATTGATTTCAACTTTATTAAAATCAAATTTTCTACCCATATTTTTAAGTGGTTTAAGTTTGGGAATAGTGAGATTAAGAAATCTCATGTTTGTGCGAGTTTAGGTCAAGTTTCTCCATGGCGGAGATTTTGATTTTGGAGGATTAGTCTTGGGTGGAAATCCTGGGATCCTAGGATTTCCAACATGCCATAAACTAGCCTATATCGCTCTTGATTGACAATTTTGACCATTGTATGTATTTGAACACTCCCTTAATCATCCAAACACCAATCCTAGTTTACAAATGGCGAATTTCATCTTAAGATCTGCATTATAGTCTGATAAAGACTCATTTCAGTTCTGATTTTCACTCATTTTTGTCCAAGAATTTGACTTCCTTTTCAAATCCAATTCAAGTTTCCTCTTCAAACATCATCACCAACCCCCTCTTATCTATTTGGAGTGGACAATTTTCGAAAAAAAGGCTCATTATAATTGGGTAGGGATTTCAGATTCTTAGGATTTTGTAAGGGCGAAAATCCTGCGATCCTAGGATTTCCGACCCCTACCTTAGTTGCCCACTTTGTCACCTCTAACTCACATCCATGTAAGGCTCACTTCATCATTAGTCTTTGATCCAATTTGAATTGACTGAAATCGATCAGCAAACATTCTTGGCATTTAACTTCTGTCCAAGGCCCCCTTTTCTCTGGGCGGAGATTTTGGTTTTGGAGGATTAGAGTTGGGTGGAAATCCTGGGATCCTAGGATTTACGACTTGAAATTTCACTCCAACTTCTATGCAACTGAAATATCATTTTTCATCCTTGTGATCAACTTGGAGTTGATAGCCTTGATTGAAATACAACTTATAGCCATGCGGAATTTTTTGAAAAGCTAGGGTTTTGCGAGGGCAGAAATCCTGGGATCCTAGGATTTCCGACCATGTTTTGCATGTTGAAATTCCCAACTTGTCACTTCAATTTTTTTAGCTCGGAGGGCGAAGTGATTTATATAAAATATAACATTTAAGTATAAGAAATAGGTTTCAGCTTCATACGAGTTATAATAAAGATTTTAGATTTTGGGAGTTTCTAAAAATATCCAGACTTAGCCAAATTTCAGTATTCAACATGCCTCCAGCAGTGTTACCTCCCACAATCTTTCTTGACTTCTTAAGATGAAATTGAAACTAGAACTAGGATTCTCAAAAGTTTCTAATTCATTTTATCAAAATCTCTGATTTCAACTCCATATCCTTGACTAGCTTAGCTCAGCTCTCGCCCATGCCACCTGACACACTTGACTACCCAACAGACCAAAGTTGCTCAAACTCATCTCTCAGACTTGGAGACTTGAAAATTGCCACCAATTAAGACCACCTAAGAGCATCTAAGACCACTACTACTGCCAAAGAAAAAAGAGGGGGTCCCCATTTGCAATGGGACGATGGTGTGAAAACCTCACAAGTCCCAATAGAGGACAATACAAGTAGGGTTATTATTATTGATGCTAGTGCAGATTTATTTGATTCTATTAGGATTAAAGTGCCATATAAATCCTCTATATATATTTAGTTACTTCTAATATTGTTTGTAAATCATTCACAAGGGATGATGGATTCACTGTCAATACTGAATATTTTTACCATTAGGGACCAGGGTTTTACCGCTAGTAAATCTGATATGGTAATTAAATTTTTACCGAGAGCTGGTAACTATTATCTTGCCAGAAGTGATTTACTATTTGCCGAGAGGGAATCTTGAAGGATAAGGTTGTTATAGGCATTCAACTTCCTAAGAGGGCTGTTATGAGGTTATTTTTTAATTTTTGGGCAGCTATTATTAAAGATAAAACTACTTGTGGATATAAACAATAACCACCAGATTATTTAGTAATTTTAAACATCCAAGTGTCCAAATCAAGTAGGTGAGTAAATTGTTTGTAACCTACTTTATCCTATGTATTAAATGCTTGGATTTATGCATGGGATATGTTTGGATTTGGTAATCAACTTGGATGCCCCATTTGGGAGGTGGAAATTCTATATAAACAGGCCTTAAGGTGGTAGCGAGTGTGTGTAATTGTTAAGAGTGATATAACTGTGTTTACAAGTTGTGGAGGATTGAAGATTGAAGAGGAGAAAGGGAGGATTGTATGTACTCCCTTTTCGAAAATAATACAGATTTACGTCTCTCTTCTTGGTGGAGTTTTTCCTGAAAGGGCCTCCATGTAAAAATGGTGTTATGTGTTCAGTTTTCTGTGATAATAAGTTTTAATTGTTACTGCTTATTTGAACTCCATATGTTTAACACTTACATTTCAGATTTACAGTAGATTTAAGCTTCCATTTTTGCTGTTCACCATTAGTTTTTTAACAGATTCCCTTACCCATCTAGAACTATTTGCTTGTTTAAAATACCATCAATTAAAGCTATATATTCTCTCTATATGTCAATTGAACCATTGCTAATATTAAATATATAATCCATTGGTTTCATTATGTCTTTGCAACTGGGATTAAGTGCCGTTTAAATGCATATTTTCCACCTTTTTCGATGGTTTATCTTCCATTCAATATTGCTTTGATCAGGCTAAAATACCATTAATTGAAGCCATTGCACATTTGATGATTTTTCTCTAATCAACTAGTGGCATTCTCCATAAACTTGCTACCTTTGAGCAATTGTTATTGTGGTAAGTTTACATTTGCCTGTTTGATGATCTTTTGTCCATCAAAATCTGTCTTTTCCTCATAGTTCCTGGACTTGGACTTGGACTCGGACTTGGACTCGGCACGGACTCGACAAGGGTGACTCAACTCGGGACTCGGCAAAAACTAGGTTTCTAGGGAGTCTTGCGTAGGCTGAGTTTCTAGAGAGTCCTAGGCCCCTAGGACTTGGCTAGGGTCACTCGACTTGGAACTCGACTTGGCAAAGAGTCCTGGAACTATGCTTTTCATACATATTCTACCTATAGTCAATACTACCATTCTAAGTTTATGGAATGTTATGCATATCTGTTATAATCAGCATATAATTCAAAATGCTAACCAGTACTTGCCAGAGGACATTTTTGCCCTAGGATGATGTGTCATATTGGTCTATCAACAATGTGCATTTCACCTCCAATCCAATTCACGCTCACTATAAATGACAGGAAATGAGATTAATATGTGAAATATCCATACATAAAAAAATGTGTAAGCAATGGGTAAATATGTAAATATGGTGCATCTGTATCTGTGTTTTGGGTTAGTTATGGCTAAAAGATATCCTACTGTATCATTACATCATGAAAGTACTCTATAATATTCTTTTTAGGTAAATGATCCAAAAATTAAAATAAAGTTGCTTAACAATGGGTCAAGAGATGCCATTACCAGTCATGAAAATTGTCTTAGGCCTTGGAATGACTTCATTCACGATCAGTTTGGTACAATGCAGAAAAACTGTACTTATGCCAGAGGAATTTGTCACTGTGTCAACAAAGCATTGAATGTGAAGGGTTTTTGACATCCAATTTGGTTTCTTGATGTCTGAACTGGCTTTTGGTGCCAAGGAAGGTGTTGGGACATCATAAAAAGACATCTAAAACACATTTGAGGGCTTGGCTCTCACTGTATCCTTCATTCTAGATTCATTTTGACTGTTTGAAGTTCATCAGGAGAGGTTTTTAAGGTGTCGAGGAATATTACTATTGTTTGGAGATTGTTGTAACCTTGTTGTGGCTATCATTCACCCTAGAGGTATTGTAAACACTTGTATTGAACTGGAAGATAGTGGCATGAGAGCAAAAGCTCACTCTTCTGGAGTTTTCACCCCTTTAGAGGGTTTCTCTAGATGTAGCCATTGGTTGCAGTCTATCTGTGTGCTTATTTTGTATGTTTTTTTCTATTTTCATGTTTCCTTATGTGTTCTGCAGCCGATATGAACATGTTAGGCAGTTGGAACATTCAATGGTAGTGGAGAAACAGTAAGTTTGAAGGTGTTTGCAGAGTTGAAAGAAAGAATCTATAGTTGATGAATGCTAGGAGAGTATCACCAGTATTTTACAGATCAGTAAGGTTGGTTCTGTCCAATTAATCATTGAAAATATTAAATGGTTATAGTTAGGATATTCCAGTATTCTTTATTTTGGAAATACAGGCTAGAATTTCTATCAGAATGCAATTGTTTTTGCTACTCAGAAAAGAAGGCAGTAGAGAATTACATCCAAACATTTTAATGTTTAAGCTAAGCTAACAACATGATTTCATATAAACGTATTTAATACTGTGCAAAGAATGATCTCAATCATATGAATATGTAATGATTTAATCCCTGGATTGCATGATCATACAAAAATAGGTAGAATCAGGAATACCAATGACATTAGACCAAGTTGTATCTTTGTAGAGCTTTTCAAATCAATCAATTATTTTGCAATTGTAAAACCTTTAAGAGTTTAAGTTCTCACAATTATTTTGTTCCAACTGTAATGATATGTCAAAATAATTGGTGTTTGTCAATATAACTCATGCCATGTGTACCCCTTACAATGCAGCAGGATTTGAGATTGACCTCTGCTTGTTTTATGGTTAGTAATCAGTTGATCAGAGTAATCACTGCAATGAAAAATCTAGAGCTATTCTGGAAACTATAAGTGAATGTGAGGAGACTCAGAATTACCACTAAAAGTTTATGTACGTGGTGTTTTTTTTGCAATGTGTCAAATTTTGTGATGTTTTATTAGGATTCAACTGTGTAGTTTTTTAGTTAAAGTAGGATTGGAATGGGTGACCACCGAGGAAGTCCCATTGCATCACACTCTTGGGAGGATCATCTAGAATTTAAATCATAGATGCCGTGAGTGCTAAGTGAATCATTCACGCTCATGAGAGATGGGTTATTGTGAACCACTACTCAGGGAGTATTGGTTAATGAGATTGACTAAAAAATTACACAGTAAAATCCTGATAAACACCAGATACAAAAGTTTCAACATAATTCTTATTTTATCTTTTGAAAGCTTGGGTACTCATTAGAGAACCACATGGGGCACCTCATCCTCATTACTGCTCATCTTGCAGGTCACTCTCGAAGTAAAAGGGGAAGCTCAGCTTGTCAACCTGTCAGAGAAGCTTAAAGGTGGTGAGATTGGTCACAAACTGTGGATTGAACAACCAGAAAATATACCTACATGTTTGGCAACAAAACCTTATCCAAAAACTCTAGTTGCTCCTTTTTTTAGGAAGTTGAAGCTTTGTAAGTGAAATGAACATGCATTTTGTGTATAGTTCATTGCAATATCAGCCTTCTTCGCTTTATCATTTAAAAGTCATTCTTTGTGGTCGATCATTTATACATTTGCATTCTATTTGATGGGGAAAATCTAGCTGCCTTGAAGGTAAACAGTCATTGATAAGGAATTGGGATCTGTTTCTTCTATTTTGGTATGCAACTTTTCAACTTAAATTGCAAAACTTTCCCATTCTTAGCATGTATAAGAGCTCAAAATTCGATAGCACTTCACTCATTGTATGCACTACCATATTGGCGCTTCTTGTCCAGAAGAACAGCTCTGTACATCATGTATTTAAAAGAACATCCAAACATCCCTTGAGCATTTTTGGGGATGGAATGCTTCTTTACTTTAGTTGTAAGTTGTAACTTGTAAGATACAAGGAAGTATGAAAAACCATAGAAGAATAATGCCCATTGCTAGTTCAAAGATGCTAGAAATATGAATAAGTTTAGAGGAAAGTCAAATCCAATATATACAACAAAATGCTAGGGTCTAAGGCATTGGAAAACATCTAAATACATGAACTTAGGATACACAAATGTTAATGCATTAGCAAACGCATAATGCCACACTACAAGATTTAGTTTTTGGCTCCAAAGTTTTGGTCTGCCAAGATATTTAAAGGTAAAAAGGAATATCAAGTAGGAAGTAAAGATTTGTTTGATTAAAAGAAGATTTTTTATTTTTATTTTTTGAAACCACAATTTTTCTAAGATGAAACATATAAAATGTTGTGCTGACTGACAAATGCCCAATTGCGAATTTCTTTGGGAGACATCATTTCATCAAAGACAAAAATATTCTACACACTAAAGAGCATCATACATAAATTACAAATGTGGCTTAAGCTATGTTTATGTTGAATGCTAGCGTAGTAACCAGTTTATAAGGGTTAAAATTTGTGACAAGGGTTTATTATATGATATTAAAATTCTTCTTGTTAACTAGATTTTACATTGAAGAAAAAATTGTCACATAAAATCATTGACTACAGAGGAACAAGTTTAAAGGGCTTTTGTAGTATGGACGCAGATTTCAGAACCCCAATAAGAGGGTCCATTAGAGAACATTTAATTTCAGCACCTCTAATGTTGACCCCCTCTTTTTATAGTTATAGGGCAGCCCTATCCATAGTAGGGCATATAGAATAGAGATCTGCCTACTGATATCTATTTCGTTTGCATGCCAACCTATAGTACCCTTCCACTTGGCAAATATATAATATCCTCCTGACCCTTAAAATAATAGGGGATAGATCCCTCCCTAAAATATGGTAATCTCTTGGCAAATATAATAATACCCTCCTAGTAATGATATATAACCCTCCCTACAGACAATAGGCATAGAAGCCCTCCTTTTGAGTAATAGATATATCCCTCCTTGGGAACTATAGTTCGAGAACTATAGCCCATTGAATAGTAGGGGCTTATTCTAGTAGTTTTATGTGTGTGGGGTTGGGTGGGGGGCTAAAGAACGACAACACTTGGAAGAAAAATGCCTAGGACCTCGGGGCCTAATTCTAGTTCTATTCCTTCCCACCCACCTGGTCCCACCCCTACTCAACTGGAAGGCTCAATCCCGAACTATCCACCCATCCCACTATAGCTCCCCCACTATAGAAGCGGGTATCGAGAGGGTGAGAGGAATAAGAAGTCGAGAGTTACTTTATCAAGGTCTTGGTCATATGGTTGGAAAAGTGATCTGTCCTCCTCCCCCTACCCCTTTCTTGATCCAATGTTTGGCTCATATGACTATGAAAGTGATCTGAAACACATTCGAGGTGGGGGTTATAGGTGGGTGGTTAGGCTGGTTTGAGCTTCATTGAATTTCAATTAAGCACTGATGGAAGACTAGCTTGGATTCAATGCGTTACCAATTTCCTTGTTGTATTGGGTTTGGGTTTGTGGTGGTTGGTGCGGTCCCTCAAATTAGTAAAGAAGAGTGGTGCATCCCCTATGCAACTCTATAGTCGTACTATAGTTCTCTTAATTAATCAACCTGCTAGAATAAATACCTAATTAATAAATCCGCAGGTAATGCATTAGTTCATTAATCCACAGAGATGCAACATTGATGATTTTCCCCCATTGGCGGTGTGTTAGTTGAAGCCCCGATCAATTAGCAACATTGAACCATTTGTTTGCAACAACTCCCTGATTCTGTCGACTATTCCTCAACGTTTTACTATTTCACTACCCTCTTCTTACGAAATTGTTACTGGGATCAACAGTAATGGCGGGTAAGCTAGATCTCTTGCTTCTATAGGGGATTGGAACCACATTAGCTTTCTATATTTGCTTCGTTGCTAGATATGTTAGTGAAATTGTACTCTCCTCTTGGGTTTGAACTATAATTCCCCCCATTGTACATGTACATATACATTAATTATAGTTGTAATATGTTTTTTATTGTTTTATTATGTACTTATATTGTTTTGATTTAAGGGTATATCGGTTTAGTAGGTTCTAATAGGTGTAGAAATGAGATCCTAAGATCTCAAATCTTGATGGCATATCATATATATATGTATCTCTTCCATCGCTATCTATCCCTCAGTCATCTTTCTTTATCCCCCACTCTTCTCTATACACCCCTCTCCTCCTTGACCTCCATCTCTATGTCTATCTTCCTCTTTATCACCAACCCCCTCTCCCCTCTCTCTCCCTATTGTAAACATAATATGAGTCTTTTGGTGATGAAGCTCGATTATGTTTACATTTCAAAGGTTTCATTTCAATCATGTTGGGATCCCTATAAGTGGATCTACATAATTGATTTGAAGCTCACTTCTTTATTGAGACCTTTTTTCGCACAAACAACATCTTTAGTAAATGGCCTACCAATTGACCTCATATACTGCACAAATGTATGCAAGAAATAAACATTTAAAAAAAAAATCCAATTGACCTTCCACACCTCTTCGGCGTACACATTGCACACCAAGGTCCAATTGCTAGTAAATATTCTAAATAAAAATAGAAAGGATTTTTTTTATGATTACGATCCTTAACACTTTGCAACATGTGCCTCCTTTGGCTCCCCCTTGATTGAGGTTTCGTTCGCCTCCGCATATGCAAGTTTGCTCCCCATTGCACACCAAGGTGCAATTGCTAGTAAATATTCTAAATAAAAATAAAAAGGATTTTATTGATGATTACGATCCTTACCACTTTGTAACATATGCCTCCTTCGGCTCACCCTCGATTATGGTTTCGTTCGCCTCCCCATATGCAAGTTTGCTCGCCTTTGTGTGATAGGGTTTCACATGGCAATAAACATTTACAAGATTATTAGTTTATGATCCTAAGGAGTCTGTCCTTCTAAATCTAGGGTTTCTACACAGAATTTTGTTTCCTTCTGCACTCCCAAAAGCTTTAGGTTTTCGCTCTTCCATGACTTTTGCGTTTAGACCTCTGCCCTTGTTAATGGCCATACCATCTCCAATGGAAGATTGGTTTCTAATCAAATCAAACCCTTTTGATCTTCTATATCTAGTGTGAACTCTATGTTACACCTTCAAGGATATTGTTTCTCATGTGGCACTCAACAATGGAGGGTATCTTTTTCCTTGGATAAGAGCCCTAAATTAATAAAAGCTTTAAGTGTTCAAGCAAATTGAAATCCCACGAACCATAGTAAAGTGATTAACCCCCCAACATATTGAAATCCCAAATTCTTGAGTTTCCTATGGACGCAAATATTGAAATTATTGAAGGTTAGATATTCTGTCATTAACGAATAAATCAAACAATTTAATTGTCTTTGGATTGGACTCCCTGATCTACACAAGTGGATAATTGACACATGGTAGTCTTTGATGAAAAAATCTACAAGTTTATCCTTGTGCTCATGGATTTTTTGTTGTGGCTTTTGAATATGTGAAGGATCAAGATGTAATCCTTTGTGATCAACGGTTCTAGGGAGAAAATATGTTCCTGCTCAAAACTTGACACCTTGAGTTTAATCCTTTCATCGAATCATTTTGAGTGAAGCCATTTGGGTTTGCCTCCCAAACCTTCCATTATAATTTTGCTTTGAATCAGTGGGATATGATGTGAAGTTTGGGTAAGCACTATGTTAGATTAGAAATGGAGGCAAGTAAAAATAATTCAAAAACATCTAATCATAAGTAGCCTCAAAACTAAAACTATTGTCCCATTTGAGATTCTATAGGCATAAACTGACACCTATCCTTTGAAAGCATCAATGATGGTTCATTTGATAAGTTTTGTAAAGAAGATTCAAAAATGGAAAAACATCATTGGTCTAACATGATTATGGAGGAAAGACTAGAAAGAAGGAATAACGTGGATGAAACAAAATAACAAATGGATGTAAAAATAAGATGGTAATATATAGAAATGCCCGAACACCAATGAAGAAATAAATAATTTGTACAGGGAAAATTCAGGAGTAGTTTATGCACAAAACAAAATGGGCATCATTTTTTTTACTATATCAAAGAATTCAACCGACAAGAGACCATGATGAAAAAACATACATAGGAGCAAATATCAAATGCAGAGCAAAAATGCTGATAGCTCAATTAAGAACTAGCAACCATCACTTAAGGTGCGAAACAAGTAGATGGACGATACCTAAAGAAGAGTGGGAAGAGAGAGTTTGTCTCTTTTGCAACATGGGAGCAAGAGAAACAGAGCCACCTTTTTGTCATGGAATGCCTGACATACTATGACATCTGTGCCAACAATGAAGACATTTTGAAAACGGACAACCTAAACACCTTGTTGGAAGAAACAAATTTGGGCAAAACAATAAATGTACTGATCAAAATTCACTATAGAATAGTAGATTTAGAATGGAGGTTAAAAATTGTTTAAGGTTTTGGTGCCTTGCTTTTTTGCGGTGTGTGTTGTTCCTGGGCCGCATAGGTTGCTATGGCCTTGTGGACGTTATTAAAATCATTCATTCATTCATTCCATTATAATTTTGCTTTGATTCCTTCTTTGAGGCCATTGCCAACTCCTTGAGTGATTTTCTCTTATTTCACTCGCACAGACTTTGCTTACATCCTTGCTGATACAGATATTTCAAAAGATCTTCTCATTGAAATCACCTTCATTGTTGTTGATTGAAAACAAATTCAATTACTATACTACAAAGGTTTGCCCTTTCGTTGTCAAAGATGTTTCAAAATAGAACATACTGCCACCGATTGTTCTAGGTCCAAGTCTAAAGCTAATTGTCTGGGATCTTGGTGAAATGACACTATTCCATACAATTACATTGTTTATGATTTCCCAATGCCCTCTATGAAGACACTTGATCCTTTGCCCAAATCTAATCAAGTTCAACAAGCACCATCTTTGTAATGAGTGGATTAAGTTGCAAAAAATCTTATGCCTAAGATTAAATCACAAACACATGTTGTCACAGAAAATGACAAAGCAATTATGAAGGCTGAGAAAAATGAGTCACGTTCATTCCAAAAATAAAGATGTTCTAGAGCTATTGCCTTGCCCCCTTCAAGTAACTCTAAAGGATGGATAACATTGATAAGGAAAAGTAAGAATGTCAAAAAAATAGCTAGAAGAGATATTAAAAAAAGAAAAACTAAAAAAATGTTATTGCGTTTTTATAACTATTCCATAGGATATTTCACCAAGTGTCATCTTCTAAAATGCTCTTGTAACACACCCTGCACTCTAGATGTACACCATTTACAAAGTCATAAGCCAAATTTATTTCACCAAGTGTCGTCTTCTAAAATGCTCCTGTAACACACCCTGCACTCTAGATGTACACCATTTACAATGCCATAAGCAATTTATTTCTTCAATCCCTAAAATATTGGGAAAGTGAGTTGCCAAAGTTGAAGCATTTAAGATGAAGCACTTAAAAACATAATTAAGTAAATTATATATATATATATATATATATATATATATATATATATATATATATTGAAAGACATAATCTAAAGTGACCACATCTATTTGATACTATGATGGTGAATAAAATTTTGTAAAAGAAAATAAGGTTTATTATTATTATTATTATTTTTTGATAAGTTAATAGCTAGGTGGGGCCAACACCTATTGTATTAAAATAAAAGTAAAGTTTATACATCATATTTTGGCCTATAGTCGAGGACATCCATAACAGTATTGTTTATCTTGCAAAACATTCTTGTGCGCTTTGACAAAGTTCCCAACCCTATATAGTATCTATCTAATAGTTGACAAAACATAGGGCTCCACTAATAGTAACCCAAAAAACCAAAAAAGACCAGATGGTGGTACTATTTGTTCAGGTCGCATTACGAGCCTGCCTAGCTTCAGCATCAACCTCATGTTCCTCTTTCATCTTGGCCCGTTTGACCTTCCTAGCTCCGAGGATGACTGGGTATTTTATGCCATAGTTGGCGAGAGCTTCCACACGTGTTACATCTTCTACATCTCATCCATCATCAGTTATCCATTCCTCGCTCCGCCCTAGCTCCAGTTCCCCAACCATTTATGCCGCATCCACTTCATCAAACTCATCTTCATCAATTAGGCCTTCAGTAGTTAGGTAATCCCAGGACCAATTGTCCACATCCAACTCGTTGATCTTAGCCACATATAAAAAGAAGTTGACACTCCTATCTGTCTCCCCCAACTTGCTTGTAACAATTCCTCATTTTGTCTCTATACAATTGGAAATTTTCACACCCCATTTCGTTGAATGTAATATTTCTGCGGCAAGGGAATGAGAAGGTTCCCATCCACATTGTTGATGGTGACATCTATGTCGCTCATATATGCATGCCCAAAGACCATCTGGGTGAGCTTTTTTGCCCAATTCTTAGAAACCCCCATATATATTATCATGGCCAGAGAGAAAGTAGGGATATCTGAACTCACCCTGTGCCTGTGATATGCCATTGAAAACTCTAAACTTAGCACCATTTTGACTGCATGCATTTTGTATGGGTGGTCATTAGCTAGAACAACTCCAAGCCTTTTATTTGTGGCTTCCCCCGCAAATGCCACCTGTGTTTTCGTCAACTCAAGAATGATTGGCATGTTCATCTCTCCCACCTCAACGTTTTCACTATTCTTTGATGAAGTGGAACCACCTTAATGCTCCATTTATAGGCAAATGACTGCTTTGCCACATCAAACATACACACTACCATTATTATCTTGAGTGTGTAAGTCTATACAATGAGTTGTCTTGAGTGATGCAATAAGTTCTCGAGATTTGGAAAATATTCCATCTGTTTATATTGTGGAAATTGCATCGCCTTGAGCCCCAATGAGAGTACATCACATCTCACCAAAATCAAGGAATACATGTTTAATTTGTTGGCCTCATTAATGCCTACTGTCATTTTGTACCTTGACTTCGCAGGTACTCAGTTGCACCCTCCACCTATCACACCCATCACTAGTTTCTTTTTTTGTCAATTCCTCTACACCTGTGTTTCCTTCACAATAGATGTGGCTTATTTTGAAGTCTTCCAATTCCTCAATTAACTTTCTAATCTACACAATCCATTTATTGAGTTTCCAATTTGGTGTGAAGTTCTATCGAATTGCATTGATTGTTATCAGTGAATCTCATTTGAGGTGTATTTTTTTTGCCGCAACTTATTTTCCTAATGCTAGTCCTCTAAGCGCAACCCTAAATTATGCTACATTGTTGGTAGAGATTCCAATGCATTATGATCTCTTTGCTATGATTCCCTGTGTCTCATCTCACACTACACATCTGATGCCACAAGGGCATGTATTTCCACTAGCTTCTCCATCGAAATTTACCTTTACCCATCTAGCTTCAACAACACACCAATGTACTTTGTTTCTCAATTTTCTTTGGTGTAAAATCATCCTCGTTGCCAACCATTGTAGATACTATCAATCCACTAAAGGCCTTGGACATATTGTTGTCCCATTGAGAGAAGATACTATTTTTATCGTTATGGATCTTGCTACTGTGTTGACTAATTCGATGATGTCATCCTCAATTTTATTGATAAGTCTTTCCCTTGACATTGCTTATTCCTTGAAGATTTTTCTGTTTCTTTCTTTCCATATCACCCACAGAACTGTTGAAGGTATGCCCTACCATAGACTTCCAAACACACATTTTTAAAATTGTATGGGCCACATACAAAACCAGTCTTTCAGACTCTTATGCATCGATGTTTGCAGGTAGAGTTTTTGTTAAAAAGTGTTTTCAACAACTATCTGCATATGGGCACATTAGTAGTAGGCGATTTTCATATTATTCATGATTTTTACATAGAGGGCATCTACTCGAACCTATTATGCCAATTCTTGTCAATCTGTCCTATGTGAGGATACGGTTCTGAATCGCCAACCAAGAGAATGCCCTTGCCTTAGGTAGATATAATTTACCTCATAACAATTCTTTTTGCCATTGTTGATCTTCTAACGTTTCCTCCTTGATTCTCTATCCAATTTTGATCTTGTATTCCCCATCCTTGGATGCACACCAACGAATTTTATCCCTCTAATTGGTCCATATAATACACCTATCAGCTAGCTTTCTACTCAACAAATCCTTTTGGTCATAAGGAGCATTAACGGTGTCCAGTGATTTCTAGTGCCATTTCTTCCGTCCATTGATATTTTCCATACACCCATATCCACCTAGTTTCTTTCCCCATCTTTTTAGTTGTCTCCTCCCAATCTGTTTCAAGATGTGGAATGGAGCAGACGGTTGGATGCCCTTACAATGAATATTCCCAAAAGTTAGTGCTCAAACTTTCCAGGTGACGTTTTTGGTGATGATTTTCCTACAATCCAGGATGAATTTCATATTGTCGATCTAGTTGGTGGATCCAGAGTGTTGAGTATTTTGATCGAGTCACTTAAATCTAGTTATTTGCATCTAAGTACTTGTACCCATCTTTGCTCCCCATTACGATGCATGCTTCAAACTAACTTTGCCCCCATATCTAAATTCATGATTTGAAGTTGTTTCAGACTCGCACCTTTAGCCCAACATGGTTTGCAAATCTTATCCCATGAAAGTAAAGGGATCTTATTGTTATCATTTGGCCCATTCCAAAAAATGCCTCATTAGTTGTATTAACGTTTCTTCCACCCCCTTTGTAATTTTCATGTATGACATGGAGTATATAGGTATGGTTGCAAGTACTGCTTTCAACATCAAAATTCTACCATATGATGATAGCCATTTTCCTTTCCATAGTTCGATTTTCCTCTTACAACTATTTATTAGATTTTCCCAATAGCACTTTTTGTTATGACCACCAAATGATGGCATCTCAAGGAATCTCCTAGGAAAGTTTGTAATTGTTAATTCTAGAATTTTCACTGTATCCCTTTTCAAATTTGGTCGTACATTAAAGAAATATACCTCCGACTTCTACCAATTGATTGATTGCCCTGATGCCTTGTTGTAGTCATCTAGTATGTCCTTGATAGTTCTAGCTTTTGTCCTTGTAGCCTTCCCAAATAGGATTGTGTCATCAACAAATTGTTGATGTGTCGCAACATCCAGTTCTTGAGTGATTTCAATACCTTTCCACTGTCCAACCATTATGTAGTGTTGAATGGTCCTTCCCAAAGCTTTTGCCATTATTATGAATAAGAATGGGGATAGAGGGTCACCCTACCGAATTCCTATTGAGGATTTAAAGAACCGTTGAGCCACTCCATTAACCATAACCAAAAATCTTGGAGAACTTATGCAACTGCCAATCCAGTCAATCCAATTCTCCTCGAAACCAAACGTCTGCATAACCCTCAACAAGAATTGTCTGTCCACCGAGTCATACGACTTTAGTATATCCACTTTTATCACAATTTTAGGACCCCTTGTCTTTCTAGTGGTATGAATGGCTTCATGGGCTATTATGATTCCTTCCACGATTGATCTTCCCAGTGAAAAACCACTCCGTTCATCTGATATATGATTTTCTTCAATACTAACTTCAAGCAATTAGCTATTATCTTGGTTATAATTTTGTAAGTTGTGTTATAGAGGGCTATGAGTCTGAAGTCTACCATGGTTTGTACTTCCTTGTTTTTGGGGACAAGGGAAATGAATGTGTGGTTGAAAGTTCCAAGCATTGCCTTTCTCCTTCTATATTCCTTCACATCTTTGTGTAGGTCATCACCAATGATGTCCCAAAAAACCTGATAAAATTATGTAGGGAAGCCATCAGGACCCGGGGCTTTATATGCTCCTAGTTGAAAAGTAGCCCTTTTCACTTCTTCCATGTTGATTGGTTTAGAGAGATCTCTGTTATCTTCATTGATTAGCTCAGGGATATGATTCAAAACAAAATCTCGCTTTGTCATGATCCTCTATTACCCGGTTCAAGATTTCCTGGAATTATTGATTTGCGACCTGATTGACCTCTCTTCCATTGATTAAGTTCTTGTGCCATCTTCGCATTCTACTTCTATGATTCAATTGCGACCTATATTAAGCTATAGTCGTTCTATGGAAATATTTTTCTATTTCTACCCCCCTCTTTTAGCCAAATGTCCCTTGAATTCTGATGCCAATACGTTTCTTCCTTGGCCATTATCTCAGTGAGCTCCGTTTAAAGCCCTTGCTTGAATTCAATGTCTTCTTTCAATGACTTTCTCATTCAATTTGCTTAATTCTTCTTCCACTTGTCTTTTTTCAATGAAAATGTTTTTCAAGTGTTCCTTATTCCAAACTTTCAGTTTGCATTTGATGTGTGCTAATTTTAGATTGAATAGGTACATCCTCGATTTGTGGCCAACTTTGACCTCATTCCACCATAATTTGACAAATCCAAAAAGATCCTTATCCCTTGACCACATGTTTTCAAATCTGAATGGACTGCCCCCTTTGCAAGCTTCTGCATAATGGTTAGATAGACTGGGAAGTGGTCTGATCCAATGTATGGTAGTATGGTTGTCTCAAAGGTGTCAAGTTGATGATCCCAATTTCTATGTAGAAAGAAACGGTCTAGTTTTTTTGCAATGCTTGTGAAGCCCTTTCTCCTATTGGTCCAGGCGAATCTTCCATTATTTGTTACAATTTCTCTCAAGTTGCTCTCATCAACAAAAGCTTGGAAATCTTGCCCCTCTTTTGACAGACATTGTTGTCCACCTTGTTTTTTGATAATTGTCTAATGTTGCATTGGAATCTTCTCGGATCACTATGGGTGTTCCATTCTGTAATCCTAACCACTGCTTCACTTCTCTCCATAGGATTCTTTTGGCTACTATTAAGATTGGCTCGTAGACATTCATCCTTTGCACCTCTGTTTTGGCTTAGATTTTTGCACCTAACCACTATCCAGTTCCGACTCTTCCTAATGAACACACATTTGACTATTAGTGGATTCCATGCCACTGCTAGCCCACCCAAAGCCCCTATTGAATCTACAAAAAACCCTCCCATTGCTTCCAACTCTGCATTCTATTTTGAGTTTCTTCCTTATCCCACTAAGTCTCCTGGAGTAGAACTACATTTGCTTTACTCATATCAATTTGACGCTTGAGCAAGTGCCACTTGTTAGGGGCATTGATGCCCCTAACATTCCAAGTTATGATCCTCATGGCTCCTCGGGAAGGACAATCGCCTTCCCATTCCTCAATCTCATATGTCCCTTGGCATTAATTGCAAATGCTAGCTTGGCCTTATTTGTTTTGGCTCCTCTTTTCTTTTTTTGTTCTACAAAGGGTTTCTTCAACTTCCATTAGGTTTGTTCTATTCTGCGTTCCTCCAAGATATATGTTTGTTCCTCCTCAAATCCATCATCTTGTTATGAATCTGAATCTTCACTCTTTATCGTTATCTCATCTACATACCCATATGCTTCCTTGTTACGTAAGTTGTTTATATTGTCAATTTCCTTCTTAGGAGTGCATTGTGTTTTTACTTCACTGTCTTTATCCATCCTTTCTTGTGTGTCATTTGTTGATCTGATTCCCATGCCTTGATGGTTATCAAACTCTTTCCCTGATAGGTTTTATACTCCTGCATTAGCTCTTATGTCTCCTGTTTTCTTATTTTCAATTATCTATTCTTCCTCTTTTTAGTTGGTTATGCAGTGTTACTTTCTTCTTCCAAACTCCATTCCTTTTCACACTCTGGCCTACAATTGTTCCCCACCTTATCCAATTCTATTTCTCTAGATTCCTTTGATGTTACCAAAATCTCCTGACTTTCCATATCCTTTTGTATGGCTTCTATGACATTTGGCTCTTGAAATTCTAGTTGTTGATCCTTAGGAACTTCAATTCTTTATGTTTTTGAAAGGCTAAGCCCAATGCCCATCTTTACATTTTCCTGTTGTATGATTTCTTGGCTACCACATATTTCATGTTCTAGGAGGATGACCCCTTTGTTGTCCTACTCGTCATGGTTCACTTCCTTGTTTGTTAGGATTAGTATCATTGACATATCATGTAGGCAATTATCTCTCTAAAGTCTTGAGTTCTTCTGTTCACCATAACTATTTTCTGCTTTTATCCTTTGCATGGTCTACTCATACTCATTGATTCTACTAACTTAAACTATTCCAATGCAATTAGAAAATAGCAACATTTGGTCTTCCCTTTCCACTTTCAATGTTTGGTACCCATTTCTATGAGTAACTCTATTTCTTGTGGGATTTTTGTTGTGGTTGAAACGCTAAAAAATATTCTAATATAGGCTCCCTGGCTTCTATCGACAATGTTTTCATCCATCATTATGAATGTGCCTAGTTTGTCTCCAATTTCTTTCAGTATTGTTTCTTCCAAGTATTTTGATGAGATTTCATACAATTGGATCCAAACTGGCCCCTCTTTGACTTCATGCTTCCACGAATTGAAATTTGGGTACCAATTTCTATCCTTCCTCTGAAGTCTTCAGTAAGATTCCTATATGGGATAGGCTCCCTAATCTACCCCTTTATCTTTGGCAAGATTCCATCCTTGAGGAAGTGGGTGAGGCTTTGGGGGACTTTTTGTTGTTGGATCATGATTCTTTCAATATATATCATTCCACCTTTGTTCGCATCTTGGTAGAACTTGACACCTCAAAGGGTCTCCCAGCTGAAATCAAAATTGACTCATCCTTGGGATCTTGGATCCAGGAGCTTGACTATGAGGGTATTCTTTTTAGGTGTCGAAAATGTTTTAAGACTGGTCATATTTCAGCCCAATGTGACTTTGATTCCAAGAAGAAATCTTCTCTCCTTGGTGGAAGGGTGCCTCCACCATCATTACACAGTCCTGAAAAGCTCCTCCCAGCTCGGGATCGAGGATAATGTTCCTGATATAGGCACTCGTGTGTCTACTGTGGTGGAGGAAGGCTCATGTCTTGTTCTGCCTCTTGTTGCTCCTCTTGGGTCTGCTGATGCTGTCGGTTCTTGTCCTGTGCACCCTTCTGTTGGATTTGGACCTGCTCTTTCTTCGCTGGAAGGTGCCAAGCTTTCTGTTGGTGGTTCTGAGGGTGCTGGTTCTACTGGTCCTGCTGGTACTTTGGCAGCTGCTAGTTCTGGTTTTGCAGATCCATTATTTGATCTTTCTTTGGCTGGGTCTAAAGTTGGCCCTGCGCTGACTGTTTCGCTGGAAGATTCAACACCATTGCTGGGTGCTGGATCTTCAGCTTTGGATTCGTCATGTTGGCAGGATGAGGCTGCTAGATTTGAAGAAGGTTGGATGACAGCTAAAGGAAAACATTGTAAGAAGACCTCTCCTTCTTTTGACATGACCCTTCGGTCCCATAAGAAGGGGACAAAAGGATAGTTCTCTTTCCTTCTGCTGCTGATTTCTAATGGTTTATCCTGTGCAGCATATTGGGCTTTTTTCTCTGGGTGGCTAATCTATTATTTGGCAGTGCTCTTTTGTGTGTTTCTTGGGGGTTTTGGCCTTTTGTTTGGCTGATCTGTTGTGTATTGGGAACTCTTAATGATCTATCTTAAGTTTCATCTTTGTACAGGGTTTCGGGTCCCTTCAAAACCTTCTTTTACATTTAATCAAAACAATGTGAACCCCTGTACTTTTCAAGTAATGAGGACCACTTCTCAACACTCCCCGTTTCTCCTTAATTGAGGGAAAATGACTAAAAATAAGTCATTTGCAGGGGTATAGACCTAAATTTTCTCCCCTCAACTTTCGTCGCACCAATTTTCCACAAATCCAGCCTCTCTTAACCAACCCCCCCCATTTTATGAAAGCTTCCATACCTCTCAATCTTCCTACATCATTTCTTACTTTACCTAGATCATCTAGAACCATTGTTTTAAGTGGGGGTGAGTCAGAATCCTCACTTGGATTTACATTATGTCATTTTGATGTGCCTACCTTCAGTGACACTTTCTTCTTTCCTTTCCTGATTTCTTCTACCCAATCTGTTGGAGCTGGTATTGCTTGCAAACTAGGCTTCTTCCTCCATGTTTCTGAATTGTTGGTATTAGAGGAGCTTTTTGCCAAAACCTACCATTCCTTTGTCTTTGATACCCATAATTTTTTAGGAAACTAGAAATTTGCTTCGTGTTGTTGGTGTTGATTTGATTTCAATTGCTAATTGGGGGAGGAAATTTTCCTAAATGTTTTCGGTCACATGGTTGCATCCATGCAAGTTCTCTACACCTCTCCTAATTATTTCTAATCCCATATGCAAAAACCCTAGGGTATCGATCCTGGGAATGGTAATTCGGCTGACTTATATCCACCCATTGTCTGCCTTGAAAGACCCACTGTGGAACATAGCCACCAACGCCTTTAGGCCTCGCATCCTTATCTAGACCTGGTTGAGCGCCTTGGTCATGGCCACCTCTCGCCCCATCCTTGCAACTTATGTTTCACTGCCTTGGTCATGGCCACCTCTTGCCCC
The DNA here is from genome assembly GCA_018584345.1 of Thuja plicata. Lineage (NCBI taxonomy): Eukaryota > Viridiplantae > Streptophyta > Pinopsida > Cupressales > Cupressaceae > Thuja > Thuja plicata. Next base: position 1,379,133 of record MU228229.1, read on the forward strand.
ATCCTTGCAACTTACGTTACACTGCCACTAGTTTCCTGAATTGATTTCTCCCTCCTTGCTGTCCCACTATAGCCTTGAGATCTTGCATTGAGAATGTGTTTTCTGTGTCGATCTCCCATTCGCTCGCTTTATTGATTCTTATCTAGTCATTGTGTTTGTTCCAGGTTTGAGCTCCTTTTCCATCTTCTCTTTGCTTCACCTGCTCCTCCCTTCGCTTCTCCTATCACTCTATTATTTTACAAGTAAGATCCTCAAAATGAGATTTATTTTAGATATAAAGACATCAAAATTGTAAATCATTCATTAATTTCTATCTTTAAAAGTAATGTATATTTCTTGTGGATAATTGTTAATTGTGGATTGTTGTTTTAGGAACTATAGTGTAATACACACTCTATTTGGGCCCTTGCTTTAGTGTGGTTTTTTTGTAGATCAACTTAAGTATGTTTGGATCCTATCCAACCCTAGAATTTAATTAATAATCCTCCAATAACTATTGTCAAATATTTAAATTAGGATCACATCCACCATCACAAACTCGATGATCATGTTTCCCTTTTGGGGACCCCATTTTGGTGGGGCTAGGGCGCTCAACAACCGAGTCCCACCATAATTTTCCAAAATTGTAACCAGTACAAGTGTCAACCTTCACATTTTCAAATCTTGTCTCAGTTTTGGTACTTGACCATTTTATGTCGGCCTAAAATTAAAAATAGCTTTGTGATCCCTATATAAAGCACATATTCAATCATTGATAAGGTTAAGTTACAATTCTATTTGGTTCCAAGAGCATCCAAGCATTCTAGGTTTGAGTTTTCAACACATGAAGCAATAAATTACAACACTCTACATTCAAGTATGATTTCACGTTGATAATGTTTTATTATCATTTTATTGCATTAACATTTGAAGGACTTGTGTATAGAGCATTGCATTACCAACATTTCCATTCCCAAGGTATGAATTTGTTAATTCAACATTTCTATTATTGATTGTCTTTATTCTTTCAAGGAAAAATTCTTTTTTTTTTTCATTAATTATAGTTGTTGTGGTGGTGATAAAACCAACACAGAGTTTGACTTATGCAAGCCCTATATAGCACAATCATTCTTCCCCAATTTTCGTGTGTGTATGTTTAAATCTAACATCATTGGAGGTTATAGGAGTGTAGCGTATAGTGATATTCAAACTCCGTATTTTGAACTAGAAACATTAGCTCTAGAGCACCTAGTACCTATGTTCAACACCTTTTGGTTAGATTTTTAGGATACAATCCTACATGACCTCCTAGGTGCATTTCTAACCCTTTCCATGAATTTGGACACCCCCTGAACTAGGGTGCCTAGCTCACCAATCCCACAGTTTCAACTCTATATTATAGCTACAAATTGGCCTACTATGTTGTTTTTTTGTTAGATAATTTACTGTTATTAATGAAAATCATCATTTTGCTACTATTTAATCTAGTTCATTCACACACATTTCACAATCGCAAATCCATTACAACAAAGGAGCATAAATCTTAGTGTTCAACTCTCTCATTAGGACTGTCATTGAACCTATTTATGTTTCCAATATAAGGAAGGAGAGAGAGGGAGAGATAAGAAGTAAAATGGAGATATTTAAAGTGGGGGAGATATAAAGGTAGATAGAGATTGCGTGATAACGAGATAGAGATAGAGGGAGAGATGGAAGAGTAAATATGGAGAGTTAGAGATAGAGAGGCAAATAAGTTTAGATATAGAGGTATATGATAAGGGAAAGAGAGAGAGGGTGGGAGAAAGATGGATGACTAGAAAGAAGGAGACATGTTTAGAGATAGAGGGGGATAGAGGAATTTAAATATCACTCATTTTAATATTCGTTAAAGCCTCTACGTGAATCCTTATCACACAAAGGCAAAACAACAATTGGATATTGGGAGGTGGATGAAACCTCAACTGAGGGGGAGCCGAAGGAGGTAGATGTTGAGTATTTATAAAATGAAATTTGACTTATTTAAATGATATTTTATTTTAAAATAAACTAATTAATTTTATTGCCTAGTGAAAAATTATTGAGGTATAGAAAAAGTCACCTTTTTAAATTCAAGAATCAATGTTGTTTGTTGAAGATTTTCAATTTTGACTTTACTAGGTTCAAAGTGTGGTGTTTTTGTCAATGATATTACGAAAATTGAACACAAAAAACTAAGATTACTTGAGAGAGTTCTTAATATAGCATTGTTAGGAAGAGAAAGAAAAGCCTCCTTAAAAAGGGCTACTTGTAAAAAGTTGAATTTAACCACTTTATGAATATGGGGTTGATCAAGTAATATACAAAAGGAAAATAAGAAAGCATATAATAACCTAAAGTTGAAAAGGCTATATTAATTCCTATGTCTAATATCTAATTGACCATAATTTTTCTAATATTTACTTTAACACACTCCTTTAATGATCAATTTACTAAGTACACTACGCTTATCCTCAAATTTTACAATTTTTTAGTACGCAAAGGTTTGGTAAGGATGTTTGGAGTTTGGTCCTATATTTACTTTAGCACGCTCCTTTAATGATCAATTTACTAAGTACACTACGCTTACCCTCAAATTTTACAATTTTTTAGTACGCAAAGGTTTGGTAAGGATGTTTGCAGTTTGGTAAGCGTCATTTTTATATATTTCAATACTCTTTTTTGTAGTCCAATGTTCTATTTTTGGTGCTATCATGAATTTGGATATGAAATTCACATAGCTGAAATTAGAACCAACACTTGTAAGGTATATTAAGTTCACCACTAGCTACTCCCAAGTTGACTCATTAATTGTGCTAGAGACAATCTTGGTTGAAAGCTTCATCCCTTTCTTTGTATGTACAAACAATATTTTACAAGTCTATTTGAACCTAGTTAATAATATAGGAGGCTTCAATTTGTAATATCAAAAGCTTCACTTATATTAAATTTGATCTATTACATTGCACTTGCCTCATATCTTGTGATAACATGACATCATTTACATATATGCCCACTAGAATAAGATCCATCACCTATGTTTTTTATATACAGATTAGCTCCAAGGATTCCATTGGAACCCTTGGTCATTTGGGTACCTACCAATTTTAACATACCTTGTCCTTAATGCTTGCCTAAGCCATATAGAGCTTTCTTCAATTGGCATACAAGATGATCCTCCTATAGACTTTTGGTTGATATGTATAAATTTCTTCCTCTAAATCTTTGTTAAGGAATTTAGTCTTCGTATCCATTTGATGGATTGTCTAACCAAAATTGCTACCATGCCTAGAACTAATTAAATGGTGATCATCTTCATCATTGGAGAAAAGGTATCTTCAGATGCACTCTTGTTGTGATAACCCTTTTGGAAAACAATATACCCCATGCCTGTCAAGTGTGTTATCTACCTTGTACTTTATTGTGTACACCATTCGTAGCCAATGAGATTTTTGCTTGGTAAAATATTTATGAGATCCCATATGAAAATTTCCTTAGTCTCTCATGTTTTATTTGCATAGTCTTTTCCCATTTAGTGTTCCCTTTTCCCGCCTCAAACAATGTTACTTATAAACTTCTTGAATATTGGCCATTAGAGCAAACTTGGTTGTGTTCTTCTTGCTCTTGCCTTTCAATGATAATCCGTTGATCATTTCACTTATCCATATTGGTATAAATAGTGACTTTATGAAACTAGTTAGCTTATAGCATGTCTAGAGATAGTCCTATTCAAATTTCTTAACTATCTACTTAGGGAGTTTTAGTATTTTGTCTCACTTCATCTAGTTTAGACATTTGTACTCACTTTGTGAGACGCCTAGTGCATACACATTAGCCACTTGCTCACACGCTTGTCAAGTGTGCTCACAAGTGTCCCATGTTTGGAGGGATAGTCATTCATTGTTTCATTCCTGCTCACTTCTCTACCTTGCCTATATTTGCAAGTATCTTTGTTTATATTCCTTACACTTGTATTCAATCATTCTTGTATTGCATTGTTATTTTCAACTTCATAGATTGAGTGTACATTTGCTTGAAATGTGCGACTCATTGATGATAGAATTCAAAAGATCTTGGCAACAATAACAACCCTAACATCTATAATGGTGTTGTGCCACCACATTGGTGTCTTTTGGGTATTCTCTTCATCAAAATCAATGTTATCATTATGACTTGGGCTACTTGTACTTGTGTCATATGAATGCTAATTTAGGTTATCTTCATCAAAGTGTGGAACTATTACAAGCTTGAGAAACTCCTCATGCTCAAAACCTTCTCCCCCTTTAGGTAGAGCTACCTAAAGCTTGAAACTTGTAACCTTAGCCACAATGGGTTGTTCTTAGGTAACTTTGATCTTATGAAAAGTATGGGAAGGTCCAACTTATCAATAATAACATCTCTATTGAAGGTCAACTCATTGGTGTTAATATGTACTCGTCTATAAGTTTTATTATTATTGTCATACTTTGTGATCATTAATTTATTGCTCTTTGGATCTAATTTTTTTTCCATTTATAATCCAAGTACATGCAATGGAACCAAGTGGTTTAAGATGTTTGACTTTGTGCTTCCTCCTAGACGATATTTCTTTTTGGAGTCTTTTGCTTCATTGCTTGCATTAGTGATCTATTTAGTAGATATACTATTGTAAACACTACCTAATCCCAAGATTTTTTTTAGAACACTCTTATACTCTATCATATATCACGCCATCGTAATGTGGAGTTCTACATCTCAACTACTCCATTCTATTGTGGAGTGTAAGGTATAGTAAACTATTTTTATACCTTGTTCACAACAAAAGTTGTTGAACTCATTGGACAAAAATTCTTTTCAATATCAAACCTAAGAGTTGTGATGTTACAACCTTACCCTTTTTCTACCGAAGGTTTAAATTTCTAAAATTCATTAAACACATCAAATTTCAAGTTTAGAAAATATGCCGACATTTTCCTATTATAGTCATCAACGAACATAAGGAAATATTTGGCACCAATGGTGGATGTTATGTTCATTCCAGTCTAAAAAGTTGAACAAACTAGTTGGAGAGCTCTACTCTGTAAGCTTATATGTTAGCAAACGAAGGTCAATGGTGCTTCCCTACTTGCTAGGCTTTCTTGATTCTAGGAAGTCTATCTAATGAATTCTCTTAGGTCAAGTGAGAGAGCTAGGTCAAATTTAGGTTCCCATACGACTAATTCTAAAGTATATTGATTCTTATGGATATTGATCAAGGTTGATGCCCACCGTGAGAAAGCCATAGACATTGTATTCTTGATTGCATTTGACTGACACTTTGGACATTTTATTTTATTATAATAATTAGGACACTTGATTATTATCATATTTAGATTTTGATTATAATGGCATGGTAGGATAATTTAATTATGCTTAATGAGCATGCAAGCTTTACATAAAACCCCAATGCTAGCATAAAAGGTTAGATGTGCTTTTACTACCTCTCGTGCTTAGAGTGATTATGGTGCAGTCACCATAGGAAGGACCTCGAAGAGATATCTCCAAGTCGTGCAACAAGAGTCACACAACGAAAACCACAATAGAAAAGCACAAGGAACTGAGAGAATCCTATATCATAGGTTCACTTTATTACATATTCATGAAACTACATATGATCATCCAACAACATGCAGACTTACATTCTAGGCATACATGCCTAATTAAAGATTCCTTACAATTTCCTTAGTCTCTCCTTTTGAAAGCTAAAACTTATAAAAGCTACCTAAAAAAGGATTAATTGCCTTGATTTATACAGCTTCACAAGCCACAAGTCAGCTAGGAAAGATCACATTCCCCAAGATGAACAAAATGTATTATAAAAAATAGGTTAGGACCTAAATCTGGAAGAAAACCATCATAACGACACAAAATGAAGCGCGCATCCAAAGAGAGGTCAGACACGAGCCCACGATCATCGAATGATACACCAAGACGGTGCACAAATCGAGAAAATGGTTTGCAAGATATGGAAGCTCCACCAGGTCGTGAAATGTGAAGAACAAATAGGTCCGAGCCAAAAAGAAAAGAGATCTCCACAAAGATGAAATGGATCGAGGTGCGGACCCAAAGGAAGGTCAACCATGATGCCAAGAACATGCCACATGGTTCGCAACGACTAAATATTCGAACGGAAGGTGTGCTGAAAGAAACCCAAAGACTGACATAACATGAACAAACAAGAAAAAACTAAAAGGAAATATTTTTGGTCAATGCAAGATTGCTAAGTACCCAAGATGCTCCTACATTAGACAACCGGGGTTATTGAAAAGTGAGCCTCTCACTTTGATGCTAGAGGAAAACCAAGACAATCTACCTCAACCTGAGAAATCCATGAAGAATCTTCAACTGGCATGTCCTTCGACTTGACAAGATATTCATTTTACTGCTTACCTCTAGTGCTTCTACTAATTCTGCTATCCAAAATGTCTTCAATCTCATCCAACTGCTTCTTAGGATACTGCTGCTCCACATCTAATCCATTGACTTCACTAAAATCCACCTCATGATACTCATATAGGTTTGCAACATTGAATATAGACGATATGTCCATGTCATCTTGCAACTTTACTTCATATGTATTTCCAAAGTCAAATTTCCTCAAGATTTTACACGATCCAAACTTCCTGATCTTTAGTTTATTGTATGTTCCAATTGGAAATCTCCCTTTCTTCAAATATACCGTCACCTCATTTCCAACTGAAAACTCCTTATGTCTCCTCTTCTTATCTGCTCACTCCTTATACTTCTGATTCATATCCTCCAAATGTTCTTTCACCTCATCATGCAATGCATGTGTTCTGCAAATTCGTCTCCTTTTGCACTCCTCTTGCTTCATTATCGATGTCCCTTAATTCGGATACTCCTTTAGGATTCATCCATGTAATGATAAAAAACAGTGTCTTCCATGTACTCCTATTGACTGAATTTTTATATGCACTCTCCACTTGTGCTAGGACTAAATCCCAATTGTGTGTCTTCTCTCCAGCTAAACATATCAAGAAGTTACCCAAGCTTTCGTTCACTACCTCTGTTTGTCCGTATGTTTATGGATGAAATGTAGAACTAAATTTCAAATCAGTATTCATCTTCTTCCAAAGTGTCCTCCAAAAATAACCAACAAACTTAGTGTCTCTATCTGAAACTATGCTTTTAGGAAACCCATGCAATCTCACAACCTCTCTGAAAAATAAGTCAGCTACATGTACTACATCTGTTATCTTCTTACAAGGTATGAAATGTGACATCTTGGAAAATCTATCTACCACCACAGGTATAGAATCATTACCTCTTTGTGTTTTAGGAAAACCAAGTATAAATTCTATGCTAATTTCTTCGCAAGGTCTAGTTGGTACCATCAAAGGTGTATACAATCCAATATTTTGACTGTTCCCTTTAGCAACTTGACAAACTCTACAACATTGAACAAATTTCCTTACATCCTTATGAATTTGAGGCCAAAGATAATTCTCACCTACTAAAGCCACTGTCTTGTCAGTGCCAAAGTGTCCAGCTAATCTTCCACAATGTTTTTCCTTAATCATTTTATGGCTCATGAAAATTATAGGTATACACAACTGAGTTCTTCTAAATAACATACCGTCTTGAATGAAATAGTCCATCAAATTGCTTCGGTCAACTGCAACAGGTTCTTTACAAGCTTTCCAAGGCTCAAAAAAATCAGCATCCTTCTCATACAAGATCTTCAATTCATCAAATCCTAACACTGCAATCCTCATCTTTGTCAACCAAGTCATCCTCCTACTCAAAGCATCAACAACCTTATTTGACTTACCACTCCTATGTTTCAACACAAAAGTATAACTCTTTAAGAACTCAACCCATCTCACGTGTCTTTGATTTAACTTACCTTGATTGCTCAAATATTGCAATGCTTGATGAACAATATACAACACAAACTCCTTAGGCAACAAATAATGTCTCAACTTCTTCAAAGCTTTAATTATGGCATAAAACTCTTGATTGTAAACTGAATATATTTTCTTTGCATCATTCAACTTCTCACTGAAATAATCAACAAGTCTACCCTCTTGAGTCAACATTGCTCCAATTTTGTTCCCGCTTAAATCATAGTCTACTTGAAATACTTTACTGAAATGAGGTAGTGTCAACATAGGTTGATCACTCACCTTTTGTTTCAACAACTCAAAGCTTCTTTGTGCTCCATTTTTCCACTTAAATTCCTTCTTATCCTCTCTCATTGTCTCAGTCATAGGACTACAATCTGAACTGGAATTTCTGATGAACTTCTGGTAGAAACCATCTTATCCATGAAATGATCTTACCTCTCTGATGTTTTCCTGTGTAGACCACTAAACTATTAATTTAACTTTCTCTGGATCCATCTTCAATCGTTCTGCAGATAGCACAAATCCCAAGTATACCAACTCTTCCTTCATGGAAGTACATTTCTTGATATTTATCAACTTCTCTTCTATCAACCTATGCAAGACTTGTCTCAAATGCAAAAAATGTTCATCTTTTGTTTTACTAAAACTCATAATGTCATCCAAATACATATTCACAAACTTGCCCAAAAACTTATTCAATACCTCATTCGTCAATCTCATGAAAGTACTCGGTGCATTAGTCAATCCAAAAGGCATCACCAACCACTCATACAATCCTTCATTTATCTTGAATGCAGTCTTCGAATCATCTCCTTCTCTGATCCTGGTCTAATGATATCCACTCTTTAAGTCTCTTTTTGTGAAATATTTGGCTCCAATCAAAAAATCTATTATATCATCCATCCTAGGAAAAGGAAATTTGTACTTTACCGTGATCTTGTTTATAGATCTAGAATCAATACACATTCACCACTGTCCATCCTTAGGTGCTAATACTGCAGGCACTGCACAAGGACTTAAAATTTATCTGATCAAACCTTTCCTGAAAAATCCTTGCACTTGCCTATTCAATTCTTCAATTTTTGTTGGTGTCATTTGGTGTGCTGCTTTGTCTCCTTTATCTCCTTTGGTTGGTCCTCTTATGATCCCAAATCAGGCTTCTTAGGAATCAAAGCATAACACAGACTATCACTTTTCAAACCATCTAAGAATTTCCTTCCTTCAACCAGACAAACTCTAATACTAGTACAAATCTCATTCTTAGGAGTCTCTATCAAAGGCAACAATTTTTTTTTCATCCCATTAGCAACAATAGTATACCTATTCTTTCTCCCATCATGCAAAGCTTGTCTATCATATTGTTATGGTCTACCCAACAAAATATGACACACATCCATAAGACTAGGTTGTCTGAACTATCACTATCAATGATCACCTTGCAACATTTACCTTCAACTTTGCACTTGTCTTGAACAAACTTCTCCTCAACAATGGTTCCTGATCCATCTCCTCATCACATAAGGCTCTCCTTACCATTAGGGCTTCTCCATCATCAGGTTGATTCAAAGATTTAGTAGGTTCTTCCGCAACAAGAGCATGTATTCCTTTGTCCTCTGTCCTCTTGCTTGAATTTCCTTGAGTGCATTCAAAATCTTGGTGTCCTTCTCCTCCACATTTGAATTAAGTACCTCTAAACATGCTTTGGTTGTCTCTCCTATAACGACTTGATCCACCACCTCTATGGAAATTTATTTCATCTCTTCGATATGAACTCTCTTCTTTGAACTTTGTCTTTCCTTTGTTCTAATCTGCAAGAGGTCTTCCCCTACTAATAAATGTTATTTCTCTCTGAAATCTTCCACATCTTCCCCTTTGTTTTTGTTCAACTTTTCCTCAACTTTTTAGGGCATATCGATAAGATTCTTCCACACTCTGAAACTTGACCAAACTAATTTAATCTTGAATAGATGTCCTCAAACCTTTCAGATATCTTGCAATCCTTCAACATCATCATCTGTATGACCAGATGTGATATCTAATTTTTAAAATTCCTTGGTATACTCTTTCACAATAAGGTCCTTTTGTTTTAGGTTTTGCAACTTCCTAAACAAACTTACTTGGTAACCAACAAGTAAGAACTTGGCCTTCAATTTATTGTCCATTCTATCCCAGGATTTGATTTTCTCCTTGCCTCTTCTTTTCCTATCAATCTACAAATGATCCCACCACAAGGATGCGTGACCTTCCAACTTTGTGCAAATATATTTTATTTTTCTTTTCCTCACTTGTTCCTTCAAGCTCAAAGTTCTTTTCCATCTCTCTAATCCAATCAAGAAACTCATCTGAATGTAACTTTCCATCATAGTCGCGTGGATTAAGATGACGTCGTGTGTTTAGCTTATTTATGGCTCTTAGGAGTCTTTAATCTCCATGTTCAAGTTCCGGTGCTTCTTCCTCCTCAATTTCTTCTTCATCCTCACTCACATCATCCATGTGTCTACCTCTTCCATGAGCCATTTCCATAGCTTCCAATCTAGCGGCTATTTCTCTTAACATGTCCATCATCGCTGGATCTATATCTCTCCTTCCATGAACCATCTTCCACAAGTCCTCTGCAATTGCGTGGTAGATCTTCACTCTGCCACCCCACAAAAAAAAAATCTAGGGATTTGCAACTTCTGCACTAGTAAAATTTTGCCCAATTTTTGACGCACGTTCGTCGTTTTTGCGACTCAAAAACATAGAATATTCAACGAATGTGTATGCCAAAATTTTTCTGTCGAAGTGATCGACGAACAACATTGTAGTCGTAATACTGACGATGTAGTCGTCGAAAGGAATGGAATGTGTGGTCAAGAATTCTAGTCAAACTTACGACCAACCCATTTCACCATTGGTCGAACTTACAACCAACTTACGACACAAAGAGTAATAAAAAATGATGACAATGTGTCAGAATGTCGATGACGGTATGGCGATTGTGTCGTCGCTCATACAGCCCTCTCGTCATATAAGTGTCCAAAGACCGTCAAAATATCCACGAAATGTTTTTTTTAAATAATTTTTTATGCGCATATATTTTGGTTCAATTATGTTCCCATTCTCCTATTTTGTGTTGTATTCAATATTATGTGGACTTAGCACATTACTCCCACAAGGAGAATGTTAGAACTATATTGCAATGTCTATTGTAAGATGCACCAAGACTAGTGATAAGAAATAGAAAGGTAGCACAAAGTCAACACCCCATTCATGAGACCAAAATGTATTTAGGTATTCATGATGTATGCACATGTACTTATAGTTAATTGCCAATATGTCTGTGGTTTCTAGTAATATGCATGAATAACTAAGACAACACTAAGGTACAAGCACCTATATATACCCCATGACAATAATGTTTTAATACACAATTTAAATTCAAATGACTATGGGGGTGCTTGTACTTTTCTCATGTCAATCTATGTATGAGTTATTTCTAGTTTTTGTTTGTACTTGTAGTAGTGTGCAAGTCATAGAAAATTGCGAAGGGTTCAATGTGCATGGATGAGACTATTGGAGATGTTAATATGCTTTTGCTTAAACTGTTTAGCCTTAGAGCATGCATGCATAAGGAATAGTATTTCTCTGCACAATGTCATTTTCTATTCACAACAATGAGCAAAGACTCCATGTGACTCTGATAACAATATGAGATATATAAGTATGCATGAAGTCCTAAAGTGTTTAGCCTTAGGTTGTTCACACATGGGTAAGGATGACTAATAGAAATTTTTAGGATCCATGTCTAATTGTATATCTTGATGATATCTTGATTTTAGTTGCAACATGAGAAGATCTCATCCTTATAAAACTCCTATTGCAAGTCTTAAAAGAAGAAAACTTTTTCCAATTTTGGGAAATAATTATTGTTATACTCAAGACATGGGTTTAGTGGGAGAGTTGAGAGTAGATCCAACAAATGAGGAGGCTATCAAAAATTGGCTAACACCAAAGAGTGCCACAGATATATTAGCAGTTTTATGGGTGTTTTTGTATACACGTTAAAATTTATTCCAGCCTTCTATTTTTTAAACTCACCTATACACAAAGTTGTAGCCATGGAAAAGGAGTTTTCATGGGGGAAGAGAAATTGATGAAGCATTTGAATTGTTGAAGTATAAGATTAGTCACACTACTATGCTTTCTCTTCTAACTAACGAATATTATTTGAGGTAGAATCAAGAAAGATGCATATCAACTAAGACAAGTCGGTAATACATATGTTTGGGATTACAACACTTGGGTAAATTGCACATGTGGTAGATATGGACATATATATTCTAATTGTATGAGGAAATGGATAAGAAGATCTAGAAATTGAACTAACCCTGGAATGACATGCTTACATTGTTACGAGGTCGGTCACTTGAGTAAGGGCTGCAGAGACTGAGTGACAGAGTCTAGCACTTTTGCAAATGGAAATACTATTGAAGACATAAGGAAAATGAGAAATCAAATGTGGAGGAGAGATTCAAACAATGATAATGTTGGACCAAGCACTACAGTTGGTGACACCTCATCTAATGGATCAGGTGATTCCACCACTCCCACCTAAGCAACACAAGTAAGTATGGAACTGCACTCTACAAAGCTGTATTTTACATCAGTTCCTATATTCATTGAGAATATGCCAAATTAGCATGAATGAAGATGCACTATGGTATTGCATGTTATGTTTTGTGAATCTAGTATGGTCGGTCAATATAAACCAAGCACAAACTGCACATCAGTGTGCATGTGAAAAACAAGCGAGTTGACAGTATATACCGAGCATCGTCAGTAAACATGTGGAAGATGACCAAGTTGACACTTTGTACCGAGTCTTGTATACTCACCGAGATGAAGACCTTGGTGCGTTAACCGAGCATCTACATTTTGTCAACCGATTGGTAGGTGAAGCATTTAATGCATCACTTAGGTTATATTTTTCTATAAAAAGGGCAACGTGAACTCATTCGTTCACCCATCGTTAAAGAGAAAATTACAGAGCGAAGAAGAAGCAATTCAGAGTGACTATATTACAGAGCGATTCACAACACTTTCAAAGCTACTCCAACAGTTTTCAAGCATTCACAACTTACATCAAGTGAGTATCTAGACTCGCCGAGCTAACAGGTTATTTGCGAAGAAGCCCTAATTTAACGAACAATGGAAACCACTTCACGAACCTTGAAGATCAAGATGGCAAAGGCCAAGAAGGTCGTTCTAATCAAGAAATCGATCTGTGAGGAACCAAACTACAAGTTTTGCCCTGAGGTTGCTGCTCAACCTGACGAAATAGGGGAATTTTTGAGTATCCCACCTATGGTTTTATTGGTTTAAGACATCTGTGCATACATTCACTACAAAGTTGCAGAGATTGGAGACCTTGAGCTTTAGGAAGCTTATCAGAAGCTATGCAAGGACGGTAACCTAAAGGACGAGTACAAGCACATCGAAGTAAAAGGGTTAACCAATGCCCTACTGTTCCTGAAAGATTTCAAGACAAAATGGATTCACATTGTGCTCAGCCGAGTGCATGATGGAAAGATGTGGTTAGATGAACCCAAACCAATCACAAAGGATGTGATTCATGCAGTGACTGGTTACCCGATAATCGAGAAGGGAAAAGCCCTAAGACACCCTGGACGCCCCGAGATTGAAAAGCTAACTGGAGTTGAATGGGACGACAGAGGTCTGAAAGTCAATTCAATCACCAACCCTGAAATGAAATTCAGTGCATATGTGATTGGATACAAGATCTTTCAAGCAAGCAGAATGAACATCATTTCTTGTGGAGCTGTCGACACTGCATACAAGATAGTAAAGAAAGGTGTGCAACTAGACCTATCCAAGCTTCTACTGAAACAACTTGAAGAAAGCATGAGAACAATTAGATCAACCCGATCTAATACATGTAATTTCGGTTCACTACTGATTTGCACATTCTTTTACTTTCTGAATTTCTTTCCTTCCGTCGGTAATGTGACTTGGGACACCAACCGAACTATCACAACACAGATTAGTGATTACATTAAATCACTAGGAGATAATTTCATTCCACTATTGGATGCATATTTTACTACATTCAAGGATAGGATGCAGAAGAGGATGAGAATCCATGCTCAGTTGGTTGAACAATACAAGGATGAGATATGCTTTGTAGTTGACACTGACACTACACTCATCAAAGCTGCCAACCCAAGAACAACATGGTTACCACCATTAGACTATGAAATTGACATAGATCTGGCTACAAAAGCTATTGAAGTCCTACTGAACGAACTAGTTGACAAATCTATAAGAAGATTTGGTACATATGAGGAAGCCAAGTCAAGAATAAAGACTAGTTTAGTAGTCAAGAAAATAGGGAAGAAACAAACAAAAATGGTGAAAACACTTAAGAAGAAACTCTCGGTAACTGATGAAGAGTTGGAACAATCAGTGGACATCACTGAGGAAGAGTCACCCGTCGGTGAAGGTAAAGAAGTAAGTGATTCAGAGTCTATTGAATTAGATGCAAAGCCACCAAAGGCCAAGAAAACAAAATTTACTGAACTAACAACTGCATCCAGGACAAGAAGCAAAACAACAAAGGTAGACTCACCACCATTGAAGAAAGACACAGTAAAAACATGTTAGAAAACAAAAGCCTCAACCAAGAAACTAGCACCGAGACAATGAAAGAGATATGTAAGAGGAAGAGAAGACAAGGATGATACTGAAGAAGCAGAAAGAGAACAAAGAATCCAAGCAGAAAAGGCCAAAATACCAAAGACAATTGATGAAATTGCAGAGTCAATCATCAACACAGGCAGTATACAACATCATAATATTAGACAATGGGGAACTCTTTCTACCGAGGATCAAAGAAAAATAGAAGAGGCAATCATTAAGATAATGATAGCTTACAAATATGTACCTCTACAGTTTGGCAATCATATTCCACAGGAGCTACAAGACAAGATATCAGCTAGGTGGACATATGCATTACACATGGACAAACAGATGAGGGAGAGATCCCTAGTTGCATTCATGCCCAATTCCACAATTAAAGAAATTGACTCAACAATGAAGGAGCACGCAAAGAAAATTTCCGTAAAAACCATAGCATACAAAGTATTGCAAGATAAGTTAGAAGATATTGACATTGAGAGCAATAAGATTTGGAAAAAAATCTTTAATCCACCCTAGCAGATACTGGCTCTAACTGAGACTGCTCACACCAAGGAAAAGGAGGCCACACCAAGCCACAAGCACATATTCATCAACGACATCGAGGATGTCCATCCCATTGATTTAACCACATAGGCAAGTAAGGCCATGGATGATATTCCTCAAATATCGCAATCATTAGGAGAAACACCAGACATAACTATACAAGATATCACTCAAGGGGATCTTGATGATAATGCAAAGGCTAATGAAGATGTCACAAAAGCTACCAAGAAAATAAGTTAACAAGACACTACTGATGTTGCACAGGTACTTATACCAAGTAATATGCCTTTATTGATGCAAGCAATCAATTTAATGACTGAAGCAAAGTAGACAACACCTGAGCCCTAACCAAACATACCGATGGAAAAAGGTGAGGAATAAGGGGAGAAGACAGATAAAAGTGATGCACTCACTGAGGACAGTGGAAATGCAAACAAGGTTGCAAGTTAAGAAAAGGTTGAAGTAGAGACATCTACAACCGACCAACAGGTACAAACTGAACAACCTAGCCAAGGCACCACACCTCCCAAGCAATCAACGACAAAAATCGAGCAACAAAAGGCTCTTGCTATAGTTTCTCACTCCCCTGCATCAAGCAACATTTAGAAGAAGAAGAAGAAGAAAAATAAAAGCCCTCATCACACTCGATGAGATCATAGACGTACCCGACTGTGATCCAAGAACACTTGATCCCGAGTCACTGACAAGGTATGAGGAGCTATGCAAAAGAAAAGCACAACGGGACAAGCTCGGACAAGAAAAAAGAAATTCACAAGTCCTCGAAACAACAAAGGAGATTCTATTGTAGGTAGTTCCTGACACCAAGATTGATCAAAGTGCACCATCATTGATCAACTTGCAGTTCTGACCGAGGAAATCACACAAAAAAATGTAGACGCCAAAAAGGTCATTGAGGAAAGAGCAGAAGAGAAGTATCACTGCAAAATCACAGATAAAATCAGCTAAGTGGCAGAGAATAAGGTGAAACTTTCTAAACTAGTAGCTACATTAGAACCTGTTATTTTAGAATTAGTTACCTTAGTTCAAAAGTTGTGCACTCTTGAACACTTCACTACCGAGCATAGTGAACAGATAGCTAAGTTAAATGAGGATCTAAAAGCTAGTGCACTAAGTCTTTCAACCGAGCCAAATGCATTCCAACTGTATTATGAAAAGCTAGTTGAATCTAAACGGTTAAGACTTGAAATACAAAAGGTAGAAAACAAAATCAGAGAGGAAGTAACCGAGCTACAAGTCATGTTACTACCGAATCTCACATTGCTGATAACACACATGACTATGGCAAAGACGCTAGTTGCCACCCCAGAGATGTCAGTAGCAGAAAGCATCTATGACATGCACTCTCAAATCACTTTGGAGAAAACGAACCTAGAGAACCTAAAGGAGAAATGCAAAAAGCTGATGTCATCCATTTAGAAATCTCATTCACACATACTTGACAAGCTGTAAGTTTACCATCTTTGTCATTACTTTCAAAAAAGGGGGAAACATGTACATATATTGTATCTACATACCTAGGCATGCACATAAGGGGAGTCATTGTAAAAATACAACACTTGGTGTATATATTGTACATATCAGTTTTTGATACTAATGTTAAAGGGGGAGATTGATAATCCATAAAGGATTAGAAGTTGTCATTAGTATACAAACAAACAGTTTGGTCGGTCGATCATGATCACCGAGCAACAGCACTTACCGAGCAACAACACTCACCGAGCGCAGTGATCACTGAAATGTTTTGAACACCGAGTAGTATATCAACCGAGCACCAGTCTACAGAGACGCAACCGAGCACCAGTACAAAGAGACATCACCGAGCACTAGTCTACACCGAGAGACAACATTTCACCAGAAAAAGAGGATCTGAACTACACGTCAACTAAAGCACTTTAGTCTTTAAAATAGCTTTTTTCTTAGCTGGATAACCGTTTCTTGTGGATCAAGAAAAGCGTTAATTATGGATGTAATTAGTCAACCGATTGTATTCATGCAAACTAGGAGATCAAGGTTAAGGTGTAAACCTTTGATCTTAGAGTTTTTCAAGAAAAGTGTGAAACCTAACTAGGTCAAAATCTTGTATATATAGATGTATTAATCAATCAAGACAGTGAGGATTGTAGCTGCCAAAGACATCTATGGATCAGACAGAGAGTTTCATGCACAAGGACAGATAAAGGAGAATTTAGTTTATCAAGAGCAACATACAAGGCTACCGAGTAGAATAGAGGTATTATCCATCACAATAAGGTGATATAATTTTGTGAACTTAATGGATATGCAATCAACAATTTAAGATTGCAGCAATTCGGTCATATATTTTTTTACTCTCTAACAATTGTAGCCAGCAGTAAAATCCTTTCACAAGGTGGACTTAACAGTCTTTTTGTAAATCTCTTAACCGAGTGCACACATAAAATTGTGCTGCAGAAATCTCTTAACCGAGTAGACTTAACAAGTTTAACATGTTACTCCTAATAGGGTAAGATCATTAGAAGTGATCACAATTTGTAGCCTTAACAGGCACCTTCCATTCTGCAGATAGTGAAGCTTTGTGGGTTTCATCCCCACTGCAGTTTTTACCTTCTAACAAGGGTTTCTGCGTTATCAAATACTTGTGTCATGTGTAAATGAGTTTCATGAATGTTTCAATGTTTTTTTACATGCATTTACATTTATGCTATGATATTGCATGCATGAAGTAGAAAAGATGCAATGGTCAGTTATGCAAGTAATGAGTACTAAAGTTTAAATTGTAAAAGTTTTTAAGGGTACTAATTCACCCCTCCCCTCTCAATACAAACCCTTCCATTATTCCAACAATTCTATTGTCCGTTTCAAATATATGAATATCCTTTTAACTAAAGTAAGGTGATTTTCCTTAGGATTAGCTTGAAACCTCGCAACGATTCCAACTGCACTTGCTATGTCTTGTCTAATGTGAGTTAAATACTGTAAACCTCTAATGATGGACCTGTATTTTGTCTGAAAAACAATTCGAGATTCATCAGTAGTAGTGATCTTGCATCCAGCTACCATGGGTATTCAACAGGTTTACAATCTTCCATCCCAAACTTCTTTAGCAATTCCTTAAGATACTTGGTTTGAGAAATAAAAATACCATGTTTACTTTGAGTAATTTGGAAAATAAGGAAGAACTTCATTTCACCAATAATAGACAATTCAAATTCACTTTTCATTTCTTTAGAAAATTTGTTTCTCATTTCATCATTGCCTCCAAAAATAATGTGATCCAGAAAGACTTCAATAATCAAGATTCCATCTTCACTAGTTCTCAAATACAAGTTATTATCTACGCTAACTTTATTGAAACCAAGATTCAATAAATACTTGTCTAGCCGAGCATACCATGCTTTGGGTGCTTGTTTCAGTTCATACAATACCTTTTTCAACCTGCAAACCATGTCTTTATCATTTATCAAAGGAAAACCATCAGGTTGCTGAATGTAGACCTCTTCCTCTAGATCACCATTTAGAAATACAATCTTCACAGCCATCTAATATACCTTAAAGTCTTTATGTGTTGCATAGGCAAGGAACAATCTTACAACTTCTAAAATCACAACAGGTGAAAATGTTTCTTCAAAGTCTATACCTTCCTACTGTGAATAGCCCTTACAAACCTGTCTAGCTTTATTCCTCGTAACTATGTCTTCTTCATTCATTTTGTTTATGAAAACGCATTTGGTACCATTACCTTCTTGTCCTTAGGTCTATGAACCAATTCCCAAGTGTTTTTTTTCTCTATCTAATCTAATTCTTCCTGTATTGCCTTAATCCAAGATTCATTTTTACATGCCTCATCAGTAGTCTTAGGTTCTACTTGTGAAATCAAACAAAGTTCATTCCTAATCTTAGATCTTGTCATCATGCCCTTGTTAACATCACCAATAATATGATTCTTAGGATGATTCATCTTAACATACCTTGGTGTCTTTGGGGTTTCTATACGCTCATCCAAGCATGTCTGAATTTTATTAACAATCTCAAGATTTTGTTCTATCTCTTGATTTTCAGTTTTCTTATCATTCTTTGGGATTTGAATCTAAAACCTCTAATAAATTTTCATATTAGCATTTTCAACTATTTTTCTCAATCTCAGACTGAAACATTTATAAGCCTTACTTTTAGTAGAATAGCCAAGCAAGGAAAATTCCTTCATCACTTCTAGCATAAAACTTTCCAAATTCATCATCTCTTTTGATATAACGCTTGCTACCAAATATTCTAAATTATTTTACAGTAGGAGCATAACCAAACCAAAGTTCATAGGGTGTCTTATCAGCACCTTCTTTGATCTAAATTTTATTCAAAGTGTAGACAATAGTACTGATTTTCTCTCTCCAATGGATATGATATACATTACCTTCAGGCAACATTGTCCTGGCCGCATCCGATATGGTTTTGTTTCTTCTTTCTGCTATCTCATTCTGCTATGGTGTCCTAGGAGTAGAAGTTTGTATGTATATCCCATGCTTTTCCCAGTAAGTATTGAAAAAATCTGATGTAAACTCTCCACCTCTGTCTGACCTCAAACATTTTATCTTTAGACCTAATTCATTCTCAACTTTTGCTTTGAAAATATTGAACTTATCAAGCGCTTCAGACTTTTCTCAGAGAAATGTAGCCCACATCATCCTAGACTAGTCATCAACAAAAAGTATAAAGGACCTTTCACCATAGTAGGATCTATTTCTTGTAGGACCACAAAGATCTATATGTACCAGACCAACTTTCCTTTTGTTGAAAAGGATTTTCTCTTAAATTTTCTCTTAGTTTGTTTTCCCATCACACACTCTCTGCACATAGTGTTAGTAGGCTTCACAATTTTTGGTAAATCTCTGACTATATTAGTGTTACTGGCCTTTATAATATTATCAAAATTTATATGACAAAACCTCCTATGTCATAACCAATTGTCATCTACCTTCACAACAAAGCAAGTACCTTTGTAGTATACAACTCAAACACATTACCTCTTGACTTAGTACCTGATGCGATCAAGTTTCCAGATTCACCTCTGATAGTACATTTTCCTTCCAAGAACTGTAAGTTTTATCCCTTGTCTATAAGTTGTCCAACACTCAAGAACAAGTCCATGAACATGTAAGACATCATCAATGTTAGTTTTACCATCAAGAGAGTTTGAACCTACTCCAATGATCAACTTAGGAGTTTTATCACCAAACCTGACTACACCACCATCATATCTACTTAGTTGAACAAATTTATCTTTATCACCAGCCATATGATGTGAACAACCTCTATCAATGATCCATTCATATTTCTTTTCAACATGCGAGACTAGGGATTTTTCTTCATGAACAGGTTCATAATCTTTAATAGCAATAAAACCAATTTCATTCCCATCATTCACAGAATCATAATAAGATACACCTTCACTGGCATTGTAGCATTCATCATCCTTGGAGTAATTAGGATTTAAAAACTTTGGCTTATGCTTAGGAACCCTTGTAGGACATCTAGAAGAAAAATGACCAATCTTATCACAAATAAAACATTTCAGGGGTAATTTTTCTTCAAATTCACCCTTACCTTTATTTTCCCTTTTTGCTATTAGGGCCACAATTTCGTCCAGTTTCCTTTCTATTTATTTTATCTTTGCCTCTCATCAACATATTCTCCAAGCTCCGCATGTCTATTGCTTTTGTTGATCTCACAAGACTTGATAAAGTGTTTTTTTTTTTCACTATGAACAGTAGCCTTGAATGTAGCCTCTACTTTTGGTAATACATCATGTAACTTTGCGGTCTCAAAGGTGGTCAACTTAGCAATCATGACTTCTTTGTTGAAATTTTTTTTCAGTGGTATGATCTCCTCTATTGCTTGCACTTTAGTCTTCTAGGTAGGTGTCAAGGATCTAAGAACATTTGTGATCACTTCATCTTTAGTATATGTGCCTCCTGAATTTATGATTCTAGTAACAACCTCTGTAACCCTTTGTACATATGCTTTGACATTCTCATCATCTCACATCCTTAGATTCTCCATTTTAGCCTTCCAATTTTGTAGTTTTGTCTTCTTAGTGCACTGATCTCCTTCATATAGAGCCTCTAGCCTTGTCTAGATCTTGTGAGCTGAATCAAGATCTTTGACCTCTGTAAATTTTGCCTCGGAGAGTGCGCTTATCAGTGTTTCTCTTGCAACCATTTGCAAGAAAAAAATGTTTTCTTCATCAGTAGCACTTCCTAATTCATCTTCTACCTTGATCGGTTCATCCTTCTTTGTAATAATCCAGTAATCAATTCCCAAGCAGATCAGATGAATTATCATCTTGTTCTTCCAACTATCAAAGTTTTCAGCATCAAGTTTTGAGCTCTCCTTCCTATAGTAAGTCATCTCAAGATCACCTCAAGTTGTTAATCTTTCTCTCAGAGGACCACAAGCTCTGATACCAATTGTTAGGAATAATAGTCTATCAATACAAATGAGAGGGGGGGGGGGGGAATCAGTTGTGTGCCAAANGTTGTTAATCTTTCTCTCAGAGGACCACAAGCTCTGATACCAATTGTTAGGAATAATAGTCTATCAATACAAATGAGAGGGGGGGGGGGTGAATCAGTTGTGTGCCAAATCTTGATACTTTAAACTTAAAATCAATTAATTAATGCAAATTTGAACACTTCAAGAACAACACCATAACACAAGCATTTGTTGTAGAGGATAACCTTGTTAAGGGGAAAAACTCAAAAGGGATTAACACACAAATAATGTACTAGAAATATTGTATCCCTATTAGAAGATCTAGCCATGTTAGGAGTTGATTATTACATCCAGTACAAATTCCATGTTAAAGGACATACCTTGTTAGGAGTCTTCTCAACCATGTTAGGTGTTGAGGGAAATGTTGAGCTCACTGCTCGAACACACTGCCCAAAGTGAAGGTTAAATCCACCTTCTGAAGGTTAAACCCATCTTATGGATCTATTGTCCAAAGAAAAGAGTATACTTATAAGAGTGAACTTCTTGATAGCAACTTGCTTTGCCTATACAATTCCAATGAAGTGCATTACAAACATGGTGTTAATATTTGTAACTTCAGTCATATATATATATATATATATATATATATATATATATATATATATATTATGCAAACTTATACTAATCTAATATATAATTGATTAATGAAACGTTAACAATGATAATGAATAGACATTTCCCTTCATGGGACATGTCTCTCCTAACTTCTTTCTTAATATAAATACAAGAAATGTTGCTGCATTTGAAAAACACAGAAAATGAAGAAAGTGTTATTACATTTGCAACGATCTTACACTTAACATGGTATCAGAGCCTGGTTCCCTACCAGCGTGTGAGGTTTCAATAATGAAGGAAACTGCAGAGTTTGAAAGGTTATTTTGTGGCTCCTTTGATGCTGCTTGCTGCCTGTGCAATTTGACAGAAATAATGGTGATTGAATCTTGATTATTACCTACTGAGTGATTTGTGAATTTTGTTGTTCATGAATATTATCGGCGGTAGCAAGGACTAATATTTTGATGTTGTAAGCTATGCTGTAATTGGGAAAATAGTCTCCTTTATAAGATTTATTTGGTCTACTGTTATTGTTTGGAAATTGCATTTAAATTGCAGGGCCTGATTCCCTCACACCCTGCACGCGTATATAATTCTTGCAATTAGAGTATTATTCAACGAACAAGGAAATTCAAAAGATTAATACTATTCCAATCGGGTTTGGCAATAATATTTAGTTTTATATTTGAGTGGGGCCCGATTTATATCTCGGCAATATATTGCCCATCGATTTTAATACATTTATAGCTTGCGGCTAATATACGTGTTTTTTGTTTCATAATATATTTGTTATTGTATTTGGAATATATTAGTGGCTGAATTAAAGTTGAAGACCAAATATTAATGTCGTTCCCTAATGTTTGGTAGAAAAATTATAATTCCATTCCTTTTACATATCACATTTGGCAGTCTTGCGACTGGTAATATTTGCGATTAATATTATAAAAGTTTTCAAAATTTGGCAGAGTGATTGCTCATCCGCTGTGAGGTCGTCGACGGTTAAGAACAAGGGAGGTTGAAGTAGAAATTGACAGAGGCAAATATCCATTGACGACAATGCAAGGTGGTTTCTGTTTCTGTGAATCAGACTATAAATATCCAGTTGTTGCGGTGGACGTTTCTACATATGTGCTACGGACAACAAACCCAAAGAGACTGGAAAATGTGCAAAAGCTAATGCATGGAGAAATTCACATTAAGAAGATGGATACTTTAGATCTGAAGGATTCTCATAGGCTTACGCTAGAATTGGTCATGAGAATCGTAGGAAGGCTCTCTTAGCACTTACTATAGAGTGTAGTGTAAACATGGTTCATGCTCGTGATCTTATCCAGTATTATCCTGGTCTACAGGGTGATGGTCATAGTCAGAAGCCTGTCTTGGATGAAGAAGGGCTTGCATCTTCTTTATATAGGACATTCAACATTTTCTATAACAGTGAGCTTCCTTTACATTGATACCAACAATTACCAGGCATAGAAGGGGAGAAGATCATGAAATAGGAGTTGAAACTTTGCAACCAACAATGGTATCGATTAAGCATAAGGATAAAGACAAGGAATCAAATGACAAATACAAGATAGCTATTGTGTTCAGATAGACAACAAAGCTTGTACAACATTCATATATGGTCGATTATATTGGTGACTGAAGAATGAGTACATGGCTAGGTTCATACAAACTATCTTACACACAAAGGAAGATATCCAAATCAATTGGTGACTACTTACAAATTCCAGGCTATGACCAAGCTGACCCTTGCACATTGTGTTGGGCGACATGTCATGCTAATACAGTGACAACTTCGGTAGAAATGGATTATGTGGTGAAGCTCAAGGCATCGTGATGATATATAGCTGGGAGAATATCATCAGAGGTATTTATTATGGTAATTTTAACATTGCTTATTATCAAAGGAGAATCAACAAGTCTCTTGGTGAGAATTTTGTGGGAAGTCCGTTGAAGGAGCATTGTACCAACATACAATTGTTGTTAAAATTAAAGAGATGCTATCCATAAGACCTTAAATGGAGCCAAAAAGGGCTAACAACTGGAGATTGTAAAGGGTTATTACCATGCTATAGATGAATGGTCTATAACAACAAACTATGTAGTTCAAGCACAAAACAATGATTTCTTTGTGGTCTAAAGGTCGTATGCAAAATGGTTGATAAAATGTCTCTGAGGAATACATGAAGATTTCATAATGACATGACCATACAAGTGTTTGAATGCATATTGCAATCGATGTGAGATTTGTGCAGAAATTTTGGGACAGAACTAGTAAGGGACATTACAAGTGGCCAAATTTCAATTGAAGGCTCTTTTTCTCAAGGGGTTCAAGTATCGCTCGGAGGGTGTTATCCTTTGACTACAAGAGATAGGTATTTTTCAATCATGAATTTTATGTAGTTAATTTATACTATAACATTGGGATAACAAAGCTTGTATGTGTCTATCATTGGTATTTCCCTTCGGGATAGTTTATTTTTATGAACTATTTGTAATCTCTCTCGGGATACCTTCAGGACGGATCAAGAAGCATAAGAGATTGCATTCAAGGGAGAAAGAACTTGATGCTTGTAGTCATAGGACTGAGTTGGTTATCATTCTAACAAATCTACAGAGGCAACCTTGGATGAGAAGGTCAAGAGGTTGATACATGTACTTGGAGCTTCAGACGGAAGCCAGATTATCATGAAAGTTTGGTGTTGCCAAGCCTATGGATAAATCCACAGTTTATTACATTCACTCATGTTACTATGGAATCAGACAAGTACATTTGTGTACAAGAAACTACTCCTACCAAATGATGAGTCTTTTTTAGCAAGATATTCTCATGATTGGTGCCATGTATGTTTTCGTAATAGAGGGAGCTACTAGAGGATCTCCCAAAATTGATTTTCAAAGGATCTTAATCATTTTGATTGAGAAGGGCAAGCCATATGGAGATGGTTTCCCTAGTGACCAAGAAACTATAAAAAGCCAAAGGATTGTGATTCAAATGATGTAGTTCCATACTAAAGAACAAAGGCGCGACTTGCTGGCAGAAGGTTGATATTAGATTCAGAGGGAGTTTTGATAGTTCATCTAAAAGCAACCTTGGATGAGGAAGTCAAGAGGTTATTGCAAGACCTTAAAATTTAAAGAGAGCATCCAGAGGATCTGATTCATTCTCATTGCCAAGGAATTTGGTCATATTTCTTTAGAGGGAGTCAATAATAAAGATGGTTTTTGCAGTCAGAGGACTGTGATTATGAGATTGAGTTCTATGTGTGCTGGCTGAAATGCTTTTATGCTACCTCCTACATAACTTGGGTTTCACCAAGAGTGATACAAACTATATAAGATATATAGTTCATAAGTATGCTATTCAAGGTACATTATCACTACATAACAGATTGTTGATATTCTCACCAAGTCTCTTGCTAGAGAGAAGGTTGTATACTTTTGAGATAAACTTGGTATGTTGGGGAAGAAGCCTTAGATGAAAATGAGGTTCAACATCTGTGATCTATTATTTTGTATGATATTGCATTCTTCTCTTTGAGAGAGAAGTCTAAGGTGAAAGCCCTTGTTTCCACTCTCTAAGATGAGTCAAGGTGGATGTCATGTGTGTGACTCCATGACTTTATGGGCCCACCCATCCTTTGTACATTTATGAGAGGTGATGACTTCTTAGACAATGACCACTTGTATTTGATGTTACAAGGTGACGATCTTGTAATGGAGATTCGTTATGGTAGGCATTTTAATATGTCAGTGAACATATCATAATAGGGTTATATGTAAGGGGAATGTAATGTTCTCTAATTACTATATCCCTGGTATTATGATCTGAGGTGATATGAAAATCAGGTATCACATTCTAAGGTTATTCCTCATATGGAGATTCGTTATGGTAGACATTTTGATATGTCAGTGCACATACCATAATAGGGTTATATGTAAGGGGAAAATGTTCTCTAATTACTATATCCTGGTATTACGATCTGAGGTGATATGAAAATTAGGTATCACATTCTAAGGTGATTCCTCATATCACAATCTAAGGTGTTGTGAAAACTAGGTATCACGATCTAAGGTGATTCCTTATATTACGAACTAAGGTAATATACAAAATCAGGTATCACATGTTCGGTGATTCCCCATATCACATGTTAGGTGATATGTAACACTTGGTATCACATGTTAGGAGATTCCTCATATCACGTGTCAGGTGATATGTAAAACTTGGTATCACATGTTAGGTGATCCTTCATATCATAAATTATGTAATTTCTTTGTATCCATATGGATCATATTAGGATCCTTCTGAACTTAGTATTACACATTGACTGGACCATTTGAGAAATGTCATGTAACTTGGCATATCTCTATGTAAACTTAGTATCAATATGACAAACATCATAAGACGTAATTTTATTACACATATCATGGATATTTATGAGCTATGGTGAACATCATGTAACTTGATATTCCTACATAAACCATATCTCCTGATATCACAGTGAGGTGATATCTTCTCTCTTTCAAAATTAATGGATTTTATCTTCTCTAGATAAGAGGGAGTGTTGATGTTTTGTATAGCTATTGTGAGGGTCATAAGTGTTGACAAGGGAGACCACTACACACTTTGTTTGATCATCCTCCCTAGCTAAGAGGGAGTGTTAATGTTTGTATCTTCAGTCGTATGATCATTTAGAATACATATAATACTTATATATATATATATATATATATATATATATATATATATATATATTATTAACAATATTTTATGCAAACTTATATTATTCTAATATATAACTGATTAATGAAATGTTAACAATGATAATGAATAGACATGTGCCTTCATGGGACATGTCTCTCCTAGCCTCTTTCTTAATATAAATACAAGAAAGGTTGTTGCATTTGAAAAACACAGAAAATGAAGAGAGTGCTATTACATTTGCAGTGATCTTAAACTTAACACATAGTCATTGCTTTGGACCTTCCTAGCCTATTACATATTTAGCGAAGGACTATTGATCCATTCAGTGTTTGGGACCTTCCTAGCCTATTGGGACATCTTCCTTTTTAATGTGCAAGTTTGAAAAGGAGAAGTGACCTACCTCTTTGAATTGCTTCCCTTTTCCTATTGTACATTTAGGTGAACCTGACTTATACCATTTCCACTTTTGATTTTGTGTTTATATCTCATTTACATGCATTTTATCATTTCATTTTATGCATTCATTTAATTGCATTAAAAAGGACAAAAAAATTGCATATTGCTATCTCATAAGTTTTAGGTCATTCGTGCATTACATGTTTAAAATAATAATAAAAAGTACAAAAATATTTTTCTTTTCTACATTTTTATTGTTTTTCATTTATCTCAATTTAATTTGTATAAATGGAGTTGTTATCTTCATTTTCTATTTTAATTTCAAGTTTTCTTCAAAATCTTCAAGATGTTCCCTTTCATGCATATGATGCCAACTTAGTTTTTCATTTCATCCATTCCAATAATATACACCTCCCAAACTTGATCCCACACCTAAGGACATTTTGATGCAAGAAGATATTATCACCACTTCTTTTGAGGACCTCCCTCCTATGAAAGAGGCTTTCAAGAATAATGATGATCTTTCTACTAAAATGTCCCTTCCTCATAAGTATCATTTGATGCAAAAGGATGATGTCATGCCTATTTATCCAAATTAACCAACACTTTCTATGTATTTCATTGACATTTCTTCTATAGATGAGGCTTTAGTGAGTTATTTTTATCCCTCTCCTAAGGATATTCTTACTTATAGGGAAGAAAATGGCATTACCTTTCTTAACGACACTGCATTTTCTACATCCACATGACACATCTTCCATAGATGAATCATTAATGAATCCCACTATCACCTCTCCTAAGGTATCTTTTTCCTATGAAAATAACTTTAATCCTCCTATGGATTTCACATTAGAGAGTAGCAAACCTTCTCCTTCCAAAGGTACCAAGGTACACGAGACATAAGCATGTTCCCTTTCTAGATCTTCCTTCTCCTACTTATATTAACCATCAATATCTTTGGAAACAAGATGATGTTATGAATTTCATTCATATCTATTTCCCAACATACCATTCAATAAAGAAGAAAAAATAGATAAGAAAACTTCTAATAAAACTACTTGTTGGTTCCCAAATCAACAGATTGGAAAGCACTAAAAGGATGCCAAGCTTTATCTTTGAACTCTCCAACTGATTTGACCAACTGACAAAATTCAACCAAGGTGTGGTTGTAATCCTCTACTCTTTAGGATCTGCGGAACCTATGCGGGCTAATATTTGAAGTGTTATCTTCAATAATGCCATAGAATTCATTCATGAACCACCATTCAAAATTTTCCTAGGATGAGATACTTTGTGAGGGTAACTGACTATAAATATCACCTGCAACATCTATCAATGATCTTGCAAAAAATTTCATGATCTCATCTTCTGCACAAATTTGAAAACTTTCAATGAACTCATAGAACCTTTTCAAATGTTGGATTGCTGACTCATCTTCCCTTCCTTGGAACTTGCACACAAACATTTTAATTTTAGCAGGAAAATAATTTGGATTGTCAGGGATATTGTTGAAATCCAATGGCTCATAAGCTTTATAAATTACAAAGGATGGCTCAGGAGCACCTAAGGATGGAACCCTCCATTTTGTTTTGAAATTCCTTCAAGTGGTCTAGGGTTTTGATAGGGTTGTTTAGGAAAGATTAGGATTGGACTGAAATTTTTTAGGAGAGTTTTGTGTGGTGTTGTGTTCTTTTTGGTCCAAGTGACCTTTGTAATGTCCTGATGGACAAAATATGTTTTTGGAAACCAATTTGGAAACCAAAATGCTTAGATGTACATTTTTGGGGTGTACTAAGTCTTAAAACATGGTTTTTGATCTTATGGAACCCATTCATGGAATCAAGGTGTTAAATTTGCAAAAATTGACAAAGTTGAAGAATGTTGCTTGAGCAACATTTAAAACTTTTAAAATGTTGCTTGACAACTTTGTCCAAAAGTTGCTTTTTGCCCAAATGAAGTTATGGGTTAGTTTGAGTGGTTTCTATATGTCAAGGGGACCTATTTAAGGACTTCTATGTCCTTGTACAAAGGTTGGAATTTCATGGTTACAATTTTAAAGAAACAATAGAGTGACAATTCTCTATACTGTCACAGTTTCTTGTATTTCGGTTACCAATCATTGTGATGGATTGAATTAAGTTTCTTTTCAATGTAATTAGGTTCTTGGAATGATTTTACAGTGTGGTGTAAAGTGAAATAGTTCTTAGGTTTCATTTGAGATTTTTAATTAATTTTTATCCATGCTCTGTGTTCTCTGGACCAGTCAGGGTTGTAAATAGTAAAATGGCTCCTTAGGGATTTCTAACCGTGACAGTAAAATGTGCCTTGGAGGAATTAAAGAGGAGCTAATGTATAGTGTTTTTCTTTTGTTTTAGTTGCAGAGCTTGTAATGGTGAATTTTGAGCTCTTTCCCTAGGCGAGCTTGGCAATAGCCCAGCTAGGGAAATTAGAGGGACATTGAGTTCCATTTGCAGGAGGGGATTGAGACAAGAAATCCCATACCTTGGAGGTGTGGATGTGACCCTAACCAAGCTAGGTGCATGGGTTGGATAACATTTGAATCAATTTGAATGGATTTTGAGCACTGTTTGCAGAGACTGGTTCATTTCTTGAGGAAATAGCCCAATTAGGGTTCAGTATCGTATGGACACCTTCAGAACCTAAAACCTAGAAAATCCTTTAGGATTTTGCAAAGGGTTACTGGTTCATGGCTTGAATTTTGGGGTTGTGTGGAACTTTTGTCCAAGAAATCAAAATCCCTAGAAAATTGGGCTAATTGAGGCCTAATTACTTCTAGCCCTGATTTGTGGGAAGAATGACTAGCGATGAAGAAATGAACCTAACAACTGGTTAAAGTTTGGAAATGTGAAGTTAAATGATTCAAGATCATATCCTAACTCCTACAAAGTTGGTGAATTGACTGAAAGATAGTGAGAGGGCTTACCCTGGTGAGCTCTAAGGAAGCATAGGTTGGTGATTTTCTAAAATTGATAGGAGGATTAAAGAGAAGGGTTAGGAGACTAATTGGAATACTCCTAGGATCCTTAGTGATCAGTGACACCCTAGTGAACTCTTATGTGAATTGCATTGAAATTGGTTAAGTTCAGACGTGATCAATCTCTCCCTATCACTCATTAGAGTCACTTTTCAATTTTGAAAAAAAACTCACTATCTTTTAATTCTCCCAATGATAACCAAAGATTCTATAAGCTCCTCCTTAGCGGAGTTGCCATAATGCAGAGGTTTGTATGGTAAGGTTGGAAAATGAGCCCAACCAAAACTTTGAATGTCCTTCTAACCTTTACCAGTCAATTGGATTATCACTCAGGCTCTCCACTTGAACTATCCTCCAAGACAAACACCACAATCCTTTCTAGTTTTTGAAAACTCCTTTATGTAGGCCAAGGTATCACCAAAATGTCCCGATCACACTAGGCTAGTGTGTAACAAAGTTCAAATCACCATTCTTCACTAACTTCTTCCATCCAACCCATACCAATTCATTACTTCTTCAATCACCACCATAGGGAGTGGATCGGGGTTCTACTCACTTCAAACAATCAAGTTAGGGTCCACAAAGGGCTTCCACAAGGTCCTACTGATCTCAAGGATCAGACTGCACCACTAGGCCTAGTTAGATAAGTTTTCTTAGTAGCCCTAGAAATGGGGTTTTCTTGAGATACTTTTTGTTTCTCCCAAATACCCTACCAAAAAAATTATGGTTTTTAGTACCCTTTTGGAATATTTCTTCAATCCCAAAGCCTTAGGTCCCAACACTTATTTTGCACCCCAAAGTTCACAAACAATTGAGAGGCCTGAAAAGGGCTAAATAGGTATGATTTCCAAAGAAAGTATACAAGGATGGATAGACCAACCCAAACCAATACTTAGAAAAGGTATGCAAATCCCCAATAACTCCCAATCCAAAATAAAGTCAATCCTAGCCACTCCCTAAATGTTTGTGTGCACCAATTTGCAATTGATTGTCACCGAGCACATAGAGATGCTCGACCTAGGGCTTGGTGACAAAGTGGTCAAACAGGATCCTCCAGTTCTTCCCTTTTTGAATCATAAAGTACACTAACCCTAATTGTATTTCACCAAGGTACATGAGAATCCCACAGTGGATTAGCAAGTTAGGGGTACATCTTTGCAATACCCTAATGGAATGGGGTTTACAGACCAGTCTTGATTGAACCAAGGATTTCTCCCTTCAACTTCCACCAAATCCACTCAAACCAGTTACATTAGAGACTCAACAACTTATACTAACAAAAAATGAAGGATTTCAACAACATTCAATCACAGAGTGATTGTACTGTATAAAACTGTAAAGTGGTGGAAAAGGGGTAAGGAGATTATTTGTTAATTGTTGTTTGATTTGATTAAAGTGTGTTAAATTCCTTAACCCTACCTTACACTTAATTGAATTGTATTGATTGTATATTGCAATTTTGATTAGGGAGAAGATAAGATGCACCTTTTCTATGTTCAAATGCACAAATGGGAGATCCAAGTTGATCAACCCAAAAGAAGGGTTAATGCACAAATGAATCAACTATTCAGAAAGAGAACAAAGAAGGGGATCTTAAATTCTGTTAATTGATTAAATGAATATGTTTAATTATAGTAATTGAAAAGGATAGGAAGAAGAACCAACCTTACAAAATTGCAGATCAAAGAATGTTGTTTTCAGAGGTCTGTAGACTATTTCTGGAAAAACTGACAGATGATCCAGAACCGGAACGCAGAGACGAACAAAACCCAGAAATTTTTTCCCAATCCGATGTCATCTTATGAAAAAGGTTGAGCTTGACCCACAAATGTCAACCCTGACCAAATAATGTCGACCCTGACCTGCACAGGTCCAACAGAGAATCTGTTCGCGCTATCTGAAAGAAAGCCGAAAAGGGTATCCAGATCTGTATCCAAATCTGCATTCCCGAACCTGTATCTACAAGAAAAAGAGGATTGTTTGTTGTGGGGAAGGGGTTTGCCTTATTCAAACCCCGGTTTTGGAATTAACCTTAAAGTATAATTGAAATTGCATAAAGATAAACAAAGTAAATGCTCAAATTCACCTTTCTTGTAAAAGTCCTTGTGGCGGATTCAAATCCGTGGATCCACAAGTATGCTTCAAAATGTGGAATGTAGAAAGGTAGGATGTCTTCAATCTCTTTCTTGTAGATCTCCAACACCAAGTCTTGAATGG
>MU228229.1:1411727-1424920 GCA_018584345.1 Thuja plicata
AAAGTCCTTGTGGCGGATTCAAATCCGTGGATCCACAAGTATGCTTCAAAATGTGGAATGTAGAAAGGTAGGATGTCTTCAATCTCTTTCTTGTAGATCTCCAACACCAAGTCTTGAATGGGTTCTTAAATTTGGACTAGGCTTGGAAGAAGGTGGATGGAGAGATCACTAAAAGGGCATCATGTAGCTTGAATCCTTCAATGGCCTCCAATGGATCTCCTTCATGAAAATGGATGCTTGAATGGATGAATGATTGCTTCAAATTTTTCTCCTTAGCTTGCTTGAACTTCACTTGATAATGCTTGATGCTTGATTAGAAGACTTAGTTCGCTTGATGATGGTTATCGTTAGAGAAAATGAGAGGAGAAGGCTCCCTTTTATATGAAACTAGGGCACAATATTCTAAGGAGGCTGACATAGGATAATTAAATTTCCATTAAAGCCTTTACCCCTAGGAGAGGACCTATATTAAATATAATTTAGGAATCGACGCTTCGAAACCCGAAACAGCTGACCCAGAGGTGGGAAAACACTTTTTGCAAAGACCAACATCTGGAAACTGTGAGACCCCAGGATCTGAACCCTGGGTCAAGGTCGAGGTCGACCTTGACCTAGGTCAGGGTCGAGGTCAACCTAGACCTAAAAGGTCGACCCTGACCTTGAAGCCCAAAATCACCAGTCTGCAGTCTGAAATACAGAAATTAGGTTAAAAAGGACTGGAAAGAAGGACAGAATAGGGGGAAGCCATGTCAAGATCAGGAACCCATTCAAGGTGCTTGTCATGACCCCAAACCACTTACTCGGAAGGCTAAACAAGTCTACAATGGAAGTGCTTCCATTTTCTGACTATACAAAAACAACAAAGAATTTCCAAAAAATAGAGTTTTATTCATTCAATCTTGCCACCAAATTGTTGATTACATGAACAACCTTTCATTTTTGACATTATCTACTATATACACCCCTAAACCAATGTCCACAACCAAATTTAAAATCTTAGAGACATTGGGGGGTAGTTATGACAAAGTTTCTCATAAAGGTGCAAAAGTTGTTGAGCAACTTTGACAACTTTTGTTACAAAGTTGTTCAACCTTGCTCCCTAGGACCTATTAGGACCCTAGATGGATTGGGCATACCCAAAACCAACCTAAACAACTTATTTCGAATCTTTGACTAAGTTTGACCCCCAAGGTTTATAATGTTACCTTGTGGCAACTAGTCTTAAAAATTTATCCTTATTAGAAAGCAAGGGTCCCAAGGACCACAAAACAACCTATCTATATTGTTTCCTTCTTCAATACTCCTAAGGAATTCAAGGGTGCACTTTGAGATACTAGGTGCTCCTGCACCATAGTCCCCTGGTGAGAAAATATCAAGTTTGATTTGAGAGGAGTGTATCC
Organism: Thuja plicata; assembly: GCA_018584345.1. NCBI lineage: Eukaryota > Viridiplantae > Streptophyta > Pinopsida > Cupressales > Cupressaceae > Thuja > Thuja plicata. Next base: position 1,413,128 of record MU228229.1, read on the forward strand.
AATGAGGTTCCATGTTGTGTAATAGCCTCCTTATGCACCCAAGTGGCGTCAACATCAAGTAACCTTTTCCACTTCACCAAGTACTATTTATAAGTATGTCTCCTTGTTTGTTTAATCACCTTTGTATCAAGAATATTCTCCAATTGCATAGGCTCACTAGGAGGTAAGTCTTTGAGCCACTCCACTTGTTCTTGTTCCTGCAAAGAATCATTAGTATCTACATCTCCTTTGTACAGAGTAAGGTCAGAGATGTTAAAAATAGGAGAAATGGCAACTTTAGGAGGTAGGGTGATTTCATATGCATTTTCACCAAACTTGTTAAGAATGGTGTAGGGACCTATTTTCCTTATTTGTAACTTTGAGTGTCCACCCTTAGGAAGTATTCTCTTTCAAAGATATGTCCATTCTTTATCTCCAATCTAAAACTGAACTGCTCTTCTTCTCTAATCTGCATGTTGTTTGTACTTCTTAGTATTCTATTGCAATGATATTTTCACTTGCTCATGCACCTGTCTAATTAACTCTAATAAATCCTTGCCTTCTGCACTGATCTTTGCATCATTAGGCATGTCCCTAAGTTCCATGATGCCTCTAGGGTGCATCCCATAGATTATTTGAAAAGGAGTTTTCCCTGTGGATCTATTTTTTGAATCATTGAATACATACTCTGACTGTGGTAACACAACATCCCATGACTCTCCATATTGTTTTGTTAGACATCTCATAGGTTACCAAGTGATCTATTGACCACTTCAGTCTTACCATCAGTTTGGGGATGGTAGGATGAACTAAAGAATACGTTTGTGCCAATATTCTTCTAGAGAGTCCTGCAAAAATGCCCTTGAAACATCACATCCCTATCTAAAACAATGGTGAGTGGTAGTCCATAATCCTAACCACTTATCTAAAGAAAAGATTGGCAATAGTAGATGCATCATGAGTGCATCTAAAGGAAGCATGCATCATGATAAAGAAAGCAATAGTTATTATTAGACAGACATGGAAAATGAAGCGGTTAGATATGTAAAGACGTGTAAGAAATTCTAGTTGTATGGAAATCTTATGCATGCTCCAGAAAGGGAACTGATTCCCTTTATCACACACTGGCCCTTCCAACAGTGGGCATTTGACCTCATTGGTCAAATACACACGTTTTCTTCTAACGAGCATAAGTACATGACCACTGCCACTGAATTTTTCACAAAGTGGGTGGAGGTGGTCCCACTAATCAAAGCTACTGGCCAACAAGTGGCCTTATTCATTCAGAATCACATTATCTGCAGATATGGCATTCCTTCAGCCATTATAACTAACAATGGAGGACAGTTTAAAAACATCAATATCAAAGAACTCTGTCAGAAGTTCAAGATTAAACAACACTTCTCTTCCATTTACTTTCCACAAGGTAATGGACAGGCTGACGCCTCTAATAAAAATTTGCCAAAAATCTTACACCGTAGTGTGAACAAATCTGGCCAGGATTGGCACCTGCAAATAAATCCTGCACTGTGGCTTATAGAACAAGCATCAGAACACCTACTGGGGAAACCCCCTTTGCTCTCATCTATGGAGCAGAGACTATATTACCCGTAGAGGTAGAACACCCATCTCTGAGGGTTTCTCTATGAAGGCTAATTACATATGAAGATCACGGGGTCTCAAGGCTGCAAGAATTGGAACTGCTGGATGAGCGTCGGCAAGTGGCGTTCGATCACCTCAGAGCTTATTAGAAAAGAATATCTAGAGGATATAACAAAAATGTCAAACCAAGAGAACTTCAGTTGGGTGACCTAGTGTTGAGAGAGAATCTCTATAATCAGTCACATAGAGAACAAAAGGGGAAATTCAAACGCAACTAGCTGGGTCCTTATATCATAAATGCAGCATTTGGCTCTAAAGCCTATCAACTCTCCACACCTGAAGGAGAACACCTCTGGGTGCCCGTCAACACTCTTTATATGAAGAAGTTCTACACCTTATGCATTCTCGGTGATCAACACCATGTACATATTTATGATCTTGAAAAAAAAAAGATAAAATTTTGAAAAATTCCTAAAACAAATGGTTATCTAGGTGAAAACTTGATAAACAGTCGCCTTGATGAATCACCCAAAAAAAACAAAAAGAGAGAAAAAAAATGGAAAAATACAAAAAAAAAAAAAAAGAAGAAAAAGTGCCTAGGTGAAAACTTGGTAAATAGGTGCCCTGGTAGCAAAAATAGAATCTTTGCCAAGTAGGTGAAAACATGGTAAACAGGCGCCTCTTGTGCTCAGCGCTCCATCTATCAATGCTCAGTCTTGGAAATTCCTTTTACTTTATTTTGTGCATAAGCTTTCAGTCACTTTCGCGACACTTTGGTTCTTCTAAGAACCCTCCTAGCTTGAAACCGATCCAGAGTCATGGTCTAGGGGCAATCAAATCGGCTTTGTCCCAGCAGTATGAGTCAAGTCAGTTATCTTTTGTCTGCATTCATTACAAGGGGGCAAGGGCCCCATTTTGATCACATTTTGAACCAAATCAGAGTCAGTTATCTTATCATTTATGAAGGATAGTTCGCTACTGACACACTGGTGTTTCTTAACACCCTAATCAATAGTGTATCTCAACAATACCTATTTGGACACATTTGTGTTTATTAACACACATTGGATAAGCACAAACATAAACAATAGATCGATAATAATAAAACACACCACACTCACAAGCACAACGATGTTTTCTCAACACATCATACATGTACACATCCAAAAACTTTGAAACTGGCTGAAGTATGTTGAACTTCTCTTTGTGTGTTGTCTGTCTCATTGATTTTCGTTAATCTTATCTTTATTTCTTGCTTGTTTGTGTGATCCTGATGATCCTACAATGTCAAATAAACAGGGTGTATGTGATAAGAGATCCTTCATTAAGGCGGAAAAGCCTCACATCCCTCGATCATGTTTACTTGCACACCAAGGTGAGGTCAAACTATCTCCTTGATTTTTATTGCTTTGCTTGTTTACGTAAGATCACACTCTTGGTTATCTCGGCTTTGAATGCCCCGATACTAGTGTACCCTTTCAATATCAACTGGAAACAATGTTCAGGTCGTCTATGTTGTTTTGCCTCGACGCTTATGGTTGTTTCCCACATTTTATCTGATGAAATTCATTCATATGCTTATGGTCATAATGGCACCAGTGAGGATTGTATTGAATCCGATGTCTCGGACGCTCAATGATGATAAATTTCAAAGCTACAATTCAGTGACTACAACTTAGGTTGCATTCATGCTAATTTTACATTGCATCTGTATGGTGTTGAAATTTGCATAATATCTTTATCTCTCACCAATGTGAAGGATCTAAAGCTCCTATCGATCAATTTTCCTTTTGCCAAGTGGTTAGTTGTGCATTGATTGATATAAAAATTGCACCCTTGTCTAAATAGTTCATCCTGATTCCATTTTCGGGATCAAAATCAAAATATGAGATCGTTTCACTTGTCAAATTTGATAGTTGATTTTTTTAGTTGACCACTTGCACAATCAGTCTGTCTGGACTCCAAACCAACCTCCAATTAAGTGTCGATTATGTCCTAATCACTTGGGACCTCTTTCTAATCAGATCAGCTTCTTCCTACATTATTTTATCAATCGAATTGAGTTGATCACTGGGGCACCTAGCCATATTTCAATTTCACTCCGAAGGTTCACTCCGAAGGGGGTAGGATCAAGACATCAACAGTCCAGTGATCACATCCTCAATCAAGACCCCATTTCTTGGGGCATCTCAGCTTCATTGCATCAAATCAAGTTGAGATCATCTTAAATCAAAGGCAACCTAATCAATGGTCTTATACAGTGATGAATACACTCAAAACCAGACAAGATTGGTCTTATACGAGTTATTCATTATTGAAACCAGATACATTGATCAAATTAGCTTCATTGCTTCAAATCAAGTCAATTTTCTTGCTAATCGAATCTCTTAACGATAATCAATTTCATCGCTTCAAATCAAACTAGTTATTCGCTCAAACCAAGCAAAAGGTTTAAGAGTTCTTAACAAATTTTTAGTTTCATCGCTTCAAATCAAGCTGAGCATTTTTTCTTATATCTTTTGATCGATCTTCGTCGAATCAAGCTCAAAGTCGGTCTTCCTCGACAAGAATGGTTTCATCGCTTCAAATAAAACTATTCTTCGTCTCATCACTAACAAGTCTTTGGATCAATGCGTTGATCGCACATCAATTCAAACAGGGGGAAAATGTAATGACCTAAAAATGGTCATCTAAACCCTAGACCCCTAATCTCAATCACTTATCAAGAAACCCTAATCTTGATTATTCTAAGTCCTAAACCAAATAGGCAATTCATCAATTTCAAGTTGATCTAACTTGAACCCTGGGTCCTCATTAATCATCGTACTTGATTAATTAATTAATTCCTAAAAGCATATTACATTGGCAAATAAACCGTAGTTTATTTTTTTTAATTGATATTCTAATATCTTGATTAAATAAATTACTGCATTGTCAATTAAATTCAAAAAAGGAATTAAATTAATTAATTGAATCAAAAATACATTTAAAATCTTTTAAGTTATTAAAAAATGCATATTATGTCATCAATTTTAGTTAACTGATTCTCGAATTGGAAACTATCATGTTCTGTTCAGTTAACTTATTCTTGTCTATTTCTCTTTTTGGAAATAGTCCACTTAACTAAGAACTAATTTTGGAAGTTTCCAAAATAAATGATCAGTCAGTTCAGTCAACTAACTCCTTTGACCAATCATCTTCTTTGCACATGGATTGTGCTTCCTCAAATCAAGTGTGAGCCACTCTTTGGCTTTCAATCTCGACCGTCAATTCCAAAGAGATTTCTATAAAAGAGAACCTCATTCCTTCACAAAGATCCCAACTTTGATAATTATTCTGCAGTTTTCATATTCTAGCATTCTTAATCATTTAGCATTGTTAATTGTTTTAAGTTATTTCCAAGCATTCAAATCTTTATAAATTTGAGTACACTTTGTTTTTGGGCTTAAAATCAATTATTACACTTTGATTTGGTGCTTTAAACTCAACTCTTAATTAGATTTAGATTTACAACAACTTGCATATCATTTAGATCATCATAATAGCTTTTTAAATCCTTCATTTAGAACAGGTGTAGTCACTGATTCTTGTTGTGATCTGAGAGAAAGATTCATAGTCCTACCTACTAGAAGGCAATGAGTCGATTTCAGTTGTCTAGTTAGTTTGCTTGATCTCATGTTTATTAGATAGCTTTGCAATCATTCATTGAAGTGTGTGTTGCAGCTCATAGCTACACAAATTCACATGCACAACCACCTTCATTCAATGCACCATTTAACCAATTGATAGCCAATGTAAGTGTTTTGTTGTCTGTGACAATTGACCATGCCAACTTCTTTGATCTCTTCTTTTCATACACCTTCTCTGCTCTCAAGACTGCGACATCCTCTAAGATCTTCATTTCCTCACCGATTGCAGTGACCAAATGGGCTAACTGCTCTATCATTTTCACAAACTCATCATACTTCACATCACTTAATAACTCTAAAATTAAATTTCTGACAGAGAGAATTACCTGTGCTTATTGCTGCATCCTTTTTTGTTTAGCTTTTGACTTAATTTCCATAACAAAGTCTATGATCTTTTTGGGGCTCATGGTGCTTAAGTCAATATATCCTTTAATCTACATATCATCATCAATGCTCATTTTGGACTGTGTGGGAGCAGTTACCTTATATTCATTTTGTTCATTTTCAATATTTTCCTCCTCATTTACATGCTTCCCTTGTGTGTCATCATTTGTGACCTCCTTTTCTTTCACTTTCTCTTGTTGTTTTTCATCAGTAGAACCTTTTTCTTGTGTGTCATCAGTCATAGCCTGACTGGTACCCATGTTTACTGGCTCTTCTTTTTGTTTTTCCTTATGCACATCTTGTTTCTCATGTGAATAATGTTGATCATGTGTATCCATTAGCTCATCCTGCATCTCCATGGTAGAGTTATCTCCTGCATTATCCATTTCATATCTAAGCCCCTCAAGTGTGACCTTTACACCATCAGTAGTGAATCCCTCGTCAGTCTAAGTAACCAGTGGATCATCCTCTTTATATTTTATTGATTCATCTTGAACATCCATGTGAGTTCCTTCACTTTTATCCTTCTCCAGGCCTAAATGCTTTCTCAGAATCTCTTATGTTTCATCTTACACCGATTGGTTCTTCCCAACCAATAGCTTTGTAATTCTTGCTCTTGTTCTGAATAAAGATATTACCTCTTTGATCTTGTCATCTATCTCTTCCTTAGAAGAGTCAGGCAATAGTCTCAGTAGAACATAGTTTACCAACTCCTTATCTTTGACAAGTGTTTCCTTCCATCTTACATCAATTTTATCATATAAAACATTGGGAATTTGTTCTTGTAGTGAATTAAAATACTTGACTTAACCTATTCAAGTTGCAACCGCAATGTCCTCAATTTTCTTTTGATCTCCTTCATCAAGTAAGTGATAGTACTTATTGACTCCAACAAGTACACCATCTTTGCTAACATTTTAAATAATTTAATTTACAGAAACTACTTTACCATATTTAGACTCAACAGTCTTAGTAGTGGAGGAACCTGCCACCTTTGATTTCTTTCCTTTAGCCTTTAGTTCCTTATTCTCTTTTTCAGATTCTATTTCTTCACTTTCTTCAGCAACAACTTTCTTATCCCTTTTTGCCTTTTGTTTATTTATTTTTGATGTCACCTTTATTGTGCTTTGTGTCTCCTTGACTGATATAGCTTTATTTTTAGCATTCTTTACTGGTTTCTTCTCTTGTGTTTTGGTAGGAGGAGAAGGTTTCTCCTTCTTGTCTTGTGTAGCACTTCTAGTTTGCCAGCTGATTGGGCTACTACCGGTTGCACCAACAACTTCAACATCGTCAACATCTGTTACACCAAATGTATCGGTTTTCTCTTCAACATGTTTGGCTCTTTCCTTCTCAATTTGTTCCTTTGTGAAACCTTTCTGAGTCATGAATTGATCAACTTACTTTCTCACCTTTCTTTCAATAACAGGTTCCATCGAATCCTTTTGCACTTTAAGGGACTTATCCTCATATGTCCCAAACCTTGGAGTCTTGGGATTAATTGGTCGAGCCAACAAATTCTCTGCATATACAGTCAGAATGTCTCCTTCCACTTCATAACCCATAGGCATCACCCATGAGGTCCTTGGCTCAACTGCTTCCATCATACAAGTGCCTGTGTTTATCATTAAGCAAATGGTATCATTATATTTTTCAACAAATTCTGATGGTATCATTTCCTTCTCATGCATCTTTTTTTGAAAATCTTTAAGGTAACCCCATACCTTGCTAGTGAAATCATTACCTAAGACTCTGATACAATTATTGATTTGAATAAAATTTGGAGTATCCATTGACCATGAAATGTTACCGATACCATGGAACATGTTTTGAAAATAGAAAAAGAAGCACATGATTAGACCATATTTAAACTTTTGTCTCTTGTCCTTTTTAATCTTTTCCAAATTCACTATTAGTTGTTCTCTCATAGCTTTTTCCAAATCAAAGTCTTCATTGTCCTTAATCATCATATGTGATGTATGAATAGCACCACCGAGTATGTTGTTCATCCTACTGGAATGATATACCTTATAACTGATAACCATAGATGCATATTTTAACTCTTCCTCTGAAACATCATTCACAATCATCGCACGACCATCTCACTTAGATTTTGTCAGTCTTATCACTTCTTCTTTAAGAATAGTGCAAAGAATGGGCACACCAATGGTTTCACTTAGACTAGTTATAACATGGATTGCCTCTTTAGTTATTTTATGTGGTCAATTTAACCACATGAATTGGTCATGAATTCTACTTAGCACAAATATGATCTGATCATCAGAATAATTAACTGCGTGATGAAAACCCTTATTGGTAATCTTTTTATGTTCATCCTTCAACACTAAGTTTTCATCACATAACTTCTTGTATTGCTCTTATATTGAAATGAATAAAGACCCTAACATCCTCTACATGTAGAACAACATAGGGCACGCTAGTTAGAGAACCTATTGGGTCATTTTCTATCAATTTGAATGGATGTATCGTAAAATCCTGTCATGGCCTCTCAGTAATATCAATCAAGTTAGGAGTATCCATCTCAAATTTTAAACCAAAAGAGAAGATGTCAGATAAATACCTCAAATAGTTTGCAACTAGAGTTCTTTCTGAAGAACACGACAACACCCGATTGATTTTCTCTTCTAGATCAACACAAATAATCTCTCCTTATTGCTTGGATCTTTGCAAATGGCTCGAACAATGCTACTTTCGCTCCACAACATCTTTCACAATGTGCAAGGTGAAAATGAAATCCAAAATAATATTTTTATCTACCTTCGCACATGTATATTAAATGCACTTACTAATAAAGTTTACCTTTTCACCGATTGACCCAAAAATTTATTATCGATGATCAAAACATCATGTAATTCATCAAAGCTTCATAATACATTTTAAAAGTCTTTATTGCATCTTAAAATTCTAATAGATCTTACCATACACTTTTAGGGGGTCCGAAAGATGGATTCAACAAAACTTGCTCCCCCTAGGCTACATGAAAGCTTAGTTTGATGATGAATTCTCCACACTCGATGGAGATGTGGAACCCTCTGATGCCTTAAGGATCCTACTCGAGATATTAGGCTTCTTCAAGGGAACTGGGCTCTTCTACCAATTGTTAGTCTTCAAAGGCACTAAGAGGGGGGCTGAATCAGTTCAGCTACAAATCAGAAACACTTATTTAATAACTTCCACAAAATCCAACATGCAAAAGAAAGTATTACATAGAAGCTAAGCAAATAAACCGTTCACACAAAGTAAACACATGACACAAGATTTTTCCCATGGAAACCCTTGTTAGAGGGAGAAAACCGTGTGTGAGATGATACCCACAAATTTAACTAGTGCATCAAAGAAATCTGCCTTATTACGAGTAATTACAAACACCCTGCTAAGGGTATACCCGGTTAAGAGTATCTTTAGCCTGGTTAAAATTTAATACAAGTCTTGTTAAGAACTACTCTATTAAGGAATTTCAAACTCCTTAGAGTCACGTTGTTAGAGATTTTATACTTCATATTCTATTAAAGATCCTGCTCACCCTGTTAGGAGTGACCTTGTTAAAGGATTTTTCTTGCAAACTTGTTAGGGCTTTCCTTGAGATAGACCGAGAATAAATGATCTGAATATGACACTTCCTTTCTGACAGATCCACTTCAATTCTGATCACAGCGTAGCCTTAAACATCAACTCTTTTTTCTTCAACTTTGCACAATCACAATTACCTATCACAACATCACATCCTTACCCTAAAACTCGATTTCATCCTTCTTTTATAACAACTTGTCCAAGTCGACCTTTGCCCTAAAATATTTTACCCACTGACATAAAAATCAAATCCAATCACGCCAAAATGCATAGGTCAACACAATATTAACGAAGTCATGATTAACCATTTACACACTGGTTAGTTGATCTAATCAAACTTGCTCTGCTTGTCTCCTATTCTTCCTGTCAGTGTCGCTTGAATCCTCAATAACTTGTTCAATCCTTCAATATAACTAATGCAAACGTAAATATAGTTGGATATGGCTCTGTAGATGATGTATGCATGATCACACGCCTTAACTCAATCTCTAACTCCAAATTTGGTCAATCGTACCTCGTATACTGTCATCTTCCCAGTTGACTGAACACTTAGTCATTTCTCCAAATTGATCCTTCAACACCATCAGTAAAACTAGTCTCATATCTCCAATAGATCATGTTGTTAGCAATGACAACACCAAAATACAATCTCATGATCAATACTCAGATCATCTTCATCAAATGCCAACATACAATTACCCAGAGTTCCCAGTGTAGAAACATGAGCTTTGATACCAAGTGTCGTGCCCCACCAAGGAATCCAAGAGAGATTAACCTAAACACGCTACTAAGTTTACAAAATAATTTTTTTTCTTTATATTTTACACAACAAGATCATATAATAATGTGGAAGCAAATACAATACACTCACATAAACGAACTCAAACATAGATTACAAATCTGAAGGGTCCCATGACGTACAATAACGTAAAACATAGCTCAACATTTAGATAATCATAAACATAGGATTGCACATCTATAATTGAATAAAAAATACTTCATTAATAAATAAATACAAAATCACAACTAATACCATAAGGTATACATCGTAACTCACATCCACTGCACATGTTGCAGGATATGTAGTAATCACTCTAGTAGAGAGTATGATACAATATCTAGAATAGGTATCATATCTGATACACTATACAAGGTTACAATAAAGATATGATAAGATCAAAACCTCCAAAGAAGAATAAGAAGTATACAACTGATACAAGGATCATCCAACACTGGTATGAGGACGCTGAATCTCAAATGGAAAAATAATCACTACCACCCGTCCTTGTGGAACTATAACAGTCCACCCCACCATGCTGAGGAGGTAACATCAAAACTCACTCGGATAACAATAACAAAACCAATGAAAGGATAACTATGCAAAGGGTATCTTGAAATCTCTCTATCTCAAGATGTACTAAACATACTGCAAGGTAATACTCTCTAATCCATAGGCAATCGACCTATGTAGAAAACCTAAGTTGTATTTAGGGAGGTATCATCATATACGTCTAACCTTTAAGTTTTGTTCTAGTAGCCTCTCTGGACCTCAACACTCAAGTGACCATATATGGCATCAATGACCTCTCAAACATACGAGATCATTAACTATGTCAGACACACACCTTTGAAGGCAGAAAGCATCATCTCATCCTCCATCTTAGCCTATACTTGCGCTCCAGCATGGGTGAGGAACTATATCTTATAAATTTATTTTAAACCCTAATTAATGAATCATATTATCACTTATTAAGTTTAATTACAATAAGTGATCCTAGTAGCCACTTGTGGGCCCCGACGCTTATTACAAGTCACCCACATTTATACAACTAGATAACCTATCCTAAGCTCACAGATCACACATTGATCTCAAAAGATTCATAAACATGAAAACCAAATCAAATTCCTTACAAGATAACATGAATGATCATAACATAATAAATACACTCTCCAAATGTCCCCAAAACACGAGGTTACACAATAAAGTTGGGTAACCATAATTGAATTCACAACCACATCAAAAACACACACAAGATCGACTGAAAACACACCCCAAGCCTCTAGTTTACTTTTCCTAAAGGTCCATCTAATTTCCCCAAGTAAACAACCATAAAAAGAAAATTCATACAATGAAGGGAAATACAATTTCAATAGTCTGACAATCAATTTGATTTAAAAATAAATTCCCAATTCAACTATATAATCAGACATGTTTTCTTCCAAATACTCACAACAAACATAATGTAAAAACATCATTACCATTTTAAAATAAAATACGTTAACATAAAACTCCATATAATAATGACTAAAAGATAATATTAATAATAAACTAATTAGTAATTAATAATCATTAATTATTAATATTAATAGATTAACACATTAATATTTAATATTAATTTAAAAATTAACATATAAAATAAAACATAATTTAATTAAATTTTAAATTACCTATATAAAAAAATAATAGTATTTTGGGGGGATGGACCCTGCGCCCTTTCCCTAAATTAGCGGCCCCAAAGGCTATCGTCAGCAGCCTTGCTGCCAAACGGAA
>MU228229.1:1427009-1462472 GCA_018584345.1 Thuja plicata
ATGGCATGAATCGGTTGATCGTGTGGATCTCACAATGCAAGTAACTATGTTTCTATCCTCTACCACATCAAACCTGTCAAACAGAAATATAAAACATATATGTAGACCATACACATGCAAGTATGGGGTAAGTAACATCACATATCTAAATAATATCAACATATGAGAAATAACGTCATGGAATTTATCATCACAATCTATATACTAATACATGATATCCTACTCAACGACACATAAAATAACTAATCATACAGAGTGTCACACATCTAAGTATCACCAAACAACTGAAATAATAAACGCACAAATGAAATGTGGCCTACAAGAATTTGACATAATCAACTAAAAACAATAGTCTAAAAGATTTTGGCATCAATAAATGAAAGCAAACTATGGGCCGGTATTACAAAAGGGTTTGGCAATGGATTCACTTTCTTTTGACTCTTGCAAAGTCTACCAACATGGTCTTGTTTAAACTCCTTTTTTGCGTGTAAGAAACATTGAATATTTATGCTTAATACATGAACTGGAACACCAAAATTTCAAAATATCACAAAAAGTGGATAACAATATGCAACGTCTTTGAGCCTCAGCACCATGAAAACTACAATACAGTCTTGTTACTATTTCAGTAAACCATTTCAATATATGCTCTTTGAACACACAAAGCCTTGCATTGCATGCCCAAGAAATAGCACATGGCCATGATTTGCTTACAACAACTATCTTTTGTTTACAAGGAACAAGAGACATGACAAATGAACACCTTGAATTATTTAATGCAAAATTCCATTGCTATCATTCACTTGCTATTCATGGCCTATTAACATGTTGTAGCTAACACAATCACACTACTAAAAATAGAAACTTTCAAATCAAAGAATCTCAAATCAATAAAAATTGACCTATTGCACCTTGACATTACATTGCACATCAAAAATCTATATTTGACACCAATTGCACCAATTACTGAACTATTAAATTAAATATAAAGCATCAATAATATAGAACCGCCCAATTGCAAATGAGTTATTGTTGGAGACTTTAACATGGACATGTTACATCATAACAAGACACAAATATTTCTTGTTTTCAATCTATGCAAGATCACAAGTTGTTATTAGTTTTTGACAAGCCAACAATACATGCAGGAAGTGTATTGGACCATTTTTTGGTGCACAATATTGATAATTCTCTTTTGAAGTTCACTATACTAGATACATATTGGACTGATCATTTTGTGATATCTCTACACCTCTAATTCTAGCATGTTCAATTGAAAATTGTCACTTCATCATCCACAATGTCTCCAGTAGGTAGTCTATTACAAAAATTAGACCATAACCTTTATCAAGTCAAGATAAAACAATAGTTTAATATAAAAGTTGTTGATTGCTTTTTGTATGATCATCAAACAGGTACACACTATGGAAACAAAATATTGCTATCCTGCCAGTTATTTTTGTCAAAACAAACTTGGATTGATCAAATTACCACATACATCAAAGTCATTGACTTCATATGCTTGATCTTTCCAATGCAAGAAACATACAAAGATTTAGAGGTAAGAACCAAGAAAAACTGCTACAAATATTGTTTTATCAGTGGGGAAATGTGAATGAAAAGTTTAGATAATTAATCACACTAGAGGTAAACCAAGAAAATAAAAGTATACAATTAAAAATTGCCTCTCAAAATAGGCAATGCTCTAAAATGAATAAAACAATAGAATTAAATCTCACTTTATTTCTACATACTTTAACTTTGTATGTAGCGTACAATATATCATGTTTAAAATATACTATATGTTAAAACCCATGTGGTTTTAGCCACTATGAGAAAGACTGATTCATAGTTTTCTTCCCACCAAAAGAAGATTTTAAAGCTAAAGGATCATATATGGATGGGCATTGCTAAACCAAGAACAGCCTATAAACCGTTTTAATATTGAAACAATGATAATGCACAAATTGAACAGTAAGTCATGCCAGAGCTAAATGAAGAAATTTAGGCTTTTTTCATATGGGCCACCCTATAATAGGGTAACCTGATTCCTAAGTTCAAGCATTTGTCTGAATCCTAAATCACAAAATAGAAACCATAACTGTATATAAAACAAATACTTCACCATTCCTGACTTGAAATCTAAACCATAATTTCATGTTCCTGCAGAGATGCTAGAGTATATTGTCTGGAATTAAACATATATGTTATTGGAAGTGGCAAGTCAATGCAACTCAAACCCACTCTAATTTCATATATCATTGTAGTTCCCTAAATTTTAAGCACTTATAACTCTGGTCCTTGGTTAGGCCCTATTTTAGTGCTTCCATGTTCATTATGCTCGATCTCACCTCGATTTGGCGCACATTTTTAGAATCCTCATATCAAATTTGATCCTCAAATAAAATTTGAGCCATTTTTTCCTTGAAAAGGGTGACCTAAGATGTATATGTCATAAAATATCACCCTGTACATTAGGAGGTGCCCCTTACATGCTAACTTGGGCCCAAGTTTGAATTGGAGCTTGGTGTTTTGATTTTGAGGAGGATTTCAAATCCTTAGTCAACCTTCTTCAAATTTTGAGCCCTAAAATGGCCAGGAGAGGTATAAATACAAAGCTACCTCCATCATTTTGAGGGCAATACATTACATTGCAAGTCAATCCATAGTTCTCAAGCAATTGGAGCAAATCAGGCTTTTTAGAAGAAATTAAGGTTAATTCAAGCATCAAGCATGGAAGATATGGAGTAATGTCTAAATACTAGTATGTGTGAAGGCATTCATGTTCTTCATATCCTAGATCCAAGGTCAAGAATACATCAAGACAAATTTCAAGCATCGTCATGAGCCATCTAGCATTTGTGAAGGCATAACATGTTGCCAAGCCTTTGCTACAAACAAAATGTTTTTCCTTTATGCAATTTTAATTCAATTTGAAGGTTAATTTTTAAAAAGGGGTTTGACTAAGGCAAACCCCTTTCTCCCAACATTTTCCCCATTTTCTATGTGCAGGTGACAAGTAGCAGAGTTTGAGATTGAAATTCAGGAAGACATGACAGTCTGCTTTAGATCTTAGGTTTCTTCATCAAATTTTGGGAGAGCAAGGACAACTCCAATAAGTAGGGGTAAGTCCAGTCGCCCCGTACAACCCAAGTCACCCCTAACAGAAAGAATTGGTTGAAACTTTCTATACATGTTAGTGGTTTTATCTACTTCTTAGATTTGGTTCTAGATTTTTCACATCAAACTATTTGTTTCCCGTATACACCTATTTCCTCCATTGCATCTTATTTACCTCATTCCTTCATTCCAAATTTAATCAATCAACCTACTCTTAGCGAAGGGAGAAGACATTACACTAATTCATTGCTTGAGTTCCATTCAGCCTTGTGGGTACTTTTTATTTCCTAATGTAATGAGAGAAAGATGAAATTTGGGATGTGATGTTTCCTATCTTTCTTGATCATCCTAAGAACTCATTCCATCCCACATTTTTCCACCTTACAATAGCTTACAAAAAATTCTGTTGAAAGCATAGTATTTGCTAGAATGCCTAGATTTATAATTTTGTATTCTAAACAAATTCTAAACTGTTTTAATATTGAAACAATGATAATGAATAGTTTGAAGGGTAAGTGATGCTACACCTAAACTAAGAACTTTAAAAATTTGAGAGTGATATAGGATCAAAAAGTGTCTGAAAATAATCAATGTTTGAACATGAAGAAATCAATGGAATACTGTAACTTTATATATAGCTTGCTATGAACAACTTGCTCAATACTTTCTCAAACGACAATGCTCATAATGGAAATTAAAACAAATCTCATCAAATTTAACTCTTCCATAGAGACTACCTAGATTCTTAAATGTAACATTAAAAAATGATGTATTGCTATGTACTTGCATGGATAAATGTATTACGAAGACAACAAGCATCAAAAAAATCTTAAGTTTTCATAACAAAAATTTAAAAAAAAAAAAAACACAAGAAAAAGTATAATCAGTCAATCAGAGGAAAAGTGCAACATGACCTGCAAAAAAAAATTTATATCGGTATTTTGGTTATTTTAATTAATATCAAAATTTAAATTTACAAAATTCTCACTATCTTTGGCAGGGTTTTTATTCACTATACCATTCTCCCCTACTATCACCTATTTTTCATATACATATGTGGATTAGGCCTCTTGGGTTATCTCATAACCTATTTAGATAATAGAAGCATGACAGATGTCGACTAGGCCTAGACACATAGGATTTGGGCACAACTACCATGAAATTTATAGTTTTACATTCAAAGATCAAGCTCATTCCATTACCAAAATTGGGCATAAACCATTCTAAAAACTTACTAGAAAACACAAACAAAAATTTAAGCCACCTAGATAGCGCTCATCCCATCCATTTCTTCATCATTTTCTCCCTACTCTCGATCAAAATAAACATTCCTTAATGGCTGTCAATTTTGCTCTTTTTGTTCTTCCTTGTCTTCTTCTCACCAGCCTCGCCCCCCTCCACAATCTGGCCTTAAGCTACTGATTTCCTCTATGTTGTTTTAAAATTCCTTTGCCCTGCTTCAACTTGGCATGCAGTTTCCTCCTCCATCTGCATATACCCCAACAACTCCTCCCATCCACCTCGTGCATCTTTTATCTGCTTCTCCTTAGGCTTAGTAGAGATCCATAATAGGAAGGGTTGAAATTCCATTTTCACGCCCTCCACAACCCTCCATGGGCCTTCCCATGTTGCGGTTCCCATTCCAAGCTCCACTCTCCCCATAATGGGGACCATACCTCCAGCTCATTTCGAATGCACACAAAATCTCATGGCCTTCAAAGCCTCTTCCCTGCTACCCAACTACAGTGCCCACGTGAGGAAAATTGAAGAGATGTCAAGGTTTGTATGCGAACGGAGATCAGTCTTAAGATATTAATTCCTAAGTAGCTTAACCATACAACCCTAGAAACGTTCATCATCAAATTTGAATATACCCCTCATTCTTCTAACAATGATTTCACCCCTAAATGTAGATAGCTAGTTCAACAAGGTAATAGAAAAGTTTTCTTCCATTCTCACAAGGACTATCCTTTTCACCAGTTTGCCAATGTCATTTTCACACTACCTATCCCAATTTCAAACGAAATAGGTAGATTCTACACTCTAGAAACTTTTGGATTCTACCCATTTCTAAAAATCATCATTCAACCTTGTGAAACAATCATGATGATGCCCATCATTAAATCAATACCCCCTAATCAGCTCGGCATCACTAACACTTACCTTTAATTTCCTTTCCTTGATACTTCATTTGATCGTATCACCTTTGACTCTCGTTCACACTAAATTTTTGATACTACAATTAACTACTTTCATGATGGGTGTTCCTTGCCATATCCTAAGTTCAACACTCCTCTCCTAGTGAACTATATTAATCCATTGTTCAAAGTATTTTGCTTGAATGTACCTAAAGTCTTCCAAAAATTCTTCATTTCGCTACTTTGAAAGAGAATCCCCCAATTTTGACAATTTCTCTTGCTACTTCGTTCACCTCCTTCACCACATGTGAGACTCTAAACTCCTCAAATGTACCAAGCATAGACTTGATCCTACGTATGTTTTTATTCAAATGTCATACTCCAGACTCGCCTTTAATTATATTATTGACTATAATCTGTGAATCCCCTTCCAGGTGTATTTTCCTAACCTGCATCTTATTGGCCATCCTCATGGCTAATAGTGTCACCAAGCTTTCAGCTGCATTGTTAGTTCTTGTTGGTAGACTCTTTTCTGCAGTCATCTGAATATTACCTTCATCATTTATAGCGGTGTATCCTGCTCCTGATGGTCTGGGATTGCCTTTCAAGGCACCATAAAAAATAACTTTGATCCACCCTTGAGCTGAAGGCTTCTAGGGTTTTGTCCTTATTGTAGTAGAAGGAGGATTAACCCTCAAAGGCCCATTAATGGGTCGACTTGCAAATTAATTTTTTTTATTTTCAAGCATGTTGCTTATTTGAATAAACTATTTTTTTATCCTAGACTATTTTTACATTCTGCAACTTTATATATAGCTTGTAATATATTCTATTAAAAGTATGATATTTGCTACAATGCCTAACCTGGCAACAGAATGTTGATACAAATTATTTTTCCATTTTCAAGAAGTTGCCTCTTTAACTTACTTAAATGTTTAATATCTAGCAATCCATTAGCATTTGTGAATGATACATGCTACCAAAGATATGAATCAGAGGGTTGAGCCACTAGAGCTAAACCAAGAAATAGAAACAAGAAAATCAGCCATCATACCTAAAAATATCACACAAAATATGTTAGCAAACATGAGACACATGAAATATGTGTTGAATCCTATCATATTTCTCCCTTGATTTTTAATAATACTAATTAAAAATTGAGTAGTATTTACTGTCCACTCATTATATTCTTGCTAGTGTTTTTAAAATTTTATTGTTAAAAATTAGAGAAGAAATCCTTTCAAAAATATAAAAGAATTTCTTTGTGTTTTATTCATTTCATGACATTTAGAAAATAGACCACGTGCCTTGTCTCTTCTAACACATTTTTCATAATGTGTGTAGGTAAGTAGCAAGTGCGCGACAATATACAATACTTTCACTTAAGAAAAAGTTCTAATTTCATATCTTTGCTTGTAGGTATGATGTCTGATTTGTTTGTTTTAATTTGTGCTTGTGCTATCCATTTAGGATTTTATTGCAAAACTATGCTAGGTTTAGTTCTATTAATATTTACATGGCTTTTCAAAGCATTGTATTGACACATTAAAGTTTAATTTCTTAGTTGTTAGCGAACATATTTGTCCTTCAGTAAATTCTTCACACAACGGCTCTATCACCCTCTTGAAAGACAAATAATAACTAACAGTTGGGTAAGTGTTCTTAAATCACTTCCCTCTGAATTTGATCTTAGGTACAGCTCCCTAGGATTGATTTTCAATAATATTTTGACATTAATTTATGACTTTAGCTTTTAACTAGAAAGCTTATAAAGGTTGCTTCATCATTCTTGGATGACAAGCACAACAGTATTACTTCAGAAAAGATAGGTAAATGAAAAAAGAAAAGAGAAAAGGCACAGTTTTCTATCGACGAAGATTGCATGTAATTGAAAGAACCTCAGCTATAAAATAACAGATTATAGAAAGAATCAAGTCACTATGAATTTGCAAAATACACCACAGAATGAAACAGAATGTCAACACAAAACAATTATTCACTTGTTCCAAATAACACAGATTGGAAAACTTAATCGTACTATATTCCAAATTGCAACACAGGAAACAATGTGAAATATGTTTTTCAACAGTATTACCAGATTCATTCCAATATATGTCAAAGTATCAAAAAAAACTACCACAAAATTAAAAGTATCTAGTTTTGGTAAGTCAAATCCAACCCTTTCACGGTTTCTAGTAGCACCATTTATAGTTTTTCAAATGCCAAGAGGTCTCCCTGAAAACTCAACCTCTCGGACAATCAGTTATAAAAATAGAACCAAAGTAAAAAGGACACCTTTCCTTAAGAGTTTGCATGTAATTAAAAGAAAACTAAACATCTATATCGGGATCCTTTTCAACGACACGTTCCTCACTTCCAGCAGAGATCCCTCCTTCATCTGCGGCAGTTTGGGTAGGTTTCCACTACTTGTATGCTTGCACGAGATCCTTAGCAGTCTGTAGATGCAGGATCTTTAAATTCAAAATCCTGGCCATCGAAGCCTCTTTGCTCCATTTCAATTTCTTGACTCTCTCCACTATCCCGGGAAGTTGATCAATGCACAAGTACATCATAGATTCAATCCTGGCCATCTGCATCAAGTCTATAGTTTTTGGATTAGCTTTTTCCTTGATTGTTTTTATGGATGTCTCAAAGGCTTCCAGGGCTGCTTTTAGTTCATGGTCCCCATAGCTTGCTGAATAAGCACATGTAAAATTTATTATCTTCAGTTCATTTAGTGTGATTTTTTGTATCTGCTTAGCTTCAGCTTCACATTCTTTGGTTTCAGTAATTGTATTCCTGATTGTGGAGATACGTCAGCTTATATTCTTCCTTAATACAAAGAAGATTGCTTCCTCAGAAGACTTTAAGGACTTTTCCGTGTAGAATTTGGTGTAGCCATACCTCTCTATATATTAAGGAACTTGGTCATGGTGGAAACCCACTTTTCTTCTTCTATGTCCCACAATTGTCATTGTGCCTGCAACTCTCCTATTAGGGCTTCAGTATCACGGAGAACTACTTGGAAATCCTTAAAATATTTAAGGCCACCTTTTATTACCTCATCTATCCATTCATCTATGGAAGACACCAGAGCTCGGCCACGTTGAATTTCATTCAACAGATTCTTACTTTCAGTGAAATTTGGGTTGAAAACCTACGGTGACTGAATCAGAGCAGTAGCATCAAAGTTGCAGAAAGCATTTATAAATTGAGATAGAGACACAATGGTCTACTTCATCTCCTTTTTCTCCTTACTGTCCTACTAGGAAGTCATGAGCATTTGCTGAGTCGTTTCCTTGAATATATGATTCTTACCTGCCCTATCCATGGTCCCCAAATCAATTTTGGTGACCTCAAAATCTTCGACTACAATTTCATTTTTATCCTCCTTTGGCTTGTAAGTAGCTACTTCAGCAGTCTATTTTCCAGTCTTTGCATTGGCAAATATCTGAGCTATACTCTTTACTTTTTTCGCCTTGGGAGTCTTTTGAACATACTTACTAACAATATCTTGCATGGGAACATAAATAGGAACCAGGCTATGCTTCTTATTCACAGAGGAAGTCAGCCATTTCGGCGTTGTATTGGCTGCAGTGGGTTGCTCAGTCATTTTTCTGGTGTGTCCATTAGATCTAGTGTCACATCATTGAGATCAAAAAGATCCTTTCCTACTTGCTCATCTTCACCAATCTAGTAAGTCATGTCACCAAACTTATCATCATCCAAGTTGATTGTCTGTATGTTATGCTGGGCCATTTTGTCTTTGCTCTTGGATTGGGTCTTTGATCTTATAATTGTTTAAGGAGAGACCACAGGCGCACACTTTGCAGTTCCCTTTTTCTTGGAATTCCTAAATCGTTGCCTCCCTTAGGAACCTGCATTATCAATCGGTTTAGGAAAATTAGAAATAGTGGGAGGGGAAGACAAAGAGGAATTTTTAACTTCAACCAACTTAGGACTAGACCACTTTTGTTTCATTTTTTTCAATAACCACTTCTCAGTTAAAAGAAGTACATGTTATGTTCTCTACTCAATATTATCTTCTTCGTCTGCTGCCCAATCAACATCATACTCCTCACTTTCAGCTGGTTTCTTGAAACTTGGATCAATCATACTTGAACCATCATCAGTTACCCCTTCTACATTCACCCGCAATCTTATAGACAAAATCTTGGATATGCACAATCTGCTATGTTCTCTTTCTTTCACCTGAGACTCATCAGAGCAATCCTCCCTAAAATATTCAAGATGAGGAATGGGGAACATATGTGACCTAAGCCCTAGGCTCCCACTAGTGTATTGTTATCAAATCTTGCCCTTTCGGTGTAAAACTTAAAATCAAAGTGCCTTAGGTCACTTCCTATAGTTATTGCATCTGCCATAAAAGCACATGAAATTCTATCCAATTGCATAGGGAAAGCTTTTTCCTATTCTTCTTCAGGGAGGAACCTTTTAAGCACCATGGTAAGCTATCTACAGACTTCAACAAGGATAAAATAGTCAAAGGAATATCTAGGCAACCTCATGGGTGAATATTCAAAGTCGCCGACCCTAATGTAGGTAAACCTAGAGAACTGGATGTAGAAGCTTTTGAACTTAGTCACAAACCCTTGGGCTTCTGGGCTTATCCTTCTAGCAGAGTTTCTAGTCAATTCAAAATAGAGCTTTCCCATAAAGGTGTCATGCGCCCTTCTGTAATTTTGGATTACATTAATCTTATGCAAAATGGGAAAATATTCATATACACACATACCATCAGACCATGGCTCATGAGGCATTCCGCTCCATTGTCAACTACAGGCCAGACAATACATAAGATAAGAGGACATGAAAAAACTACTCCCAATCAACTTTGATTTATTAAGTTGTTCTCTCATAGAACTAGTGATTATCTCAGCCCAATATAAAATTTGTTTCCCTTCTAAGATAATTTGAACATAACATAATAGCCAGTCAAAAAATAAGTAAGCTTCTGGTGACCCCCTTACTCTTTGTAGCATAACCATAACATCTCTGATATATGAGTGCACGTGGTCTCTATTAAACTTTTTTGGTAATCGCAAGCCTCCTCTTTGAGGGTTTAACAACCAATGCTTGGCCATAGGAGTTCGATTACCCTCTGCATTTTCTTTAAATTTGACCAAAGATTGTGCAGGAGAAAAGGGTGAAAAGGTTTGCTCTAGGAGTTGGAAGGATAGAGACACAATTTCTCTGTTAACTCACATTAAGACACTACCATCCTTTTTAAGAATTGACTCAGTCCTTTTATCATAATTATGAATACATTCACAAATCAATTCAGGGAAAATGACCGCAAGAGGAAAAATCATAGTTGCGCACAATCCACTATGTAAAATTTCTAAAGTTGGCATATCTTCAAGGGATTTGGAAAGAATTTCTGATAACCCTTCTATATTATAATCCCCTAGGTTAGTGTCCGTCACAACTGGACCTTCACAAACCAGACTTGACACATTCCCAAATAAATGAAAAGCAGACTTCATAATTCTAGCAATTTAATACCTACGACAACATTCTCTATTTTTTTTCAATTTTAAATTTGAAAGTACTGTGGTAAAGATAGCCTAACTCACCTATTATGCAGATATTCTTGACTACTGGAGCTCCACAGTCCTTACCTTCATCCGCTCATCTCTCAACAATATTATTATTTCAAAATATGAGCGAAGTGGCCAACTTAAATAGAGGGAGCGTGAGGAATTTAATTATTAATTGCAAATCTTTACGAAAGTGAAAGCGAAAGATATGATTTGACAGTTTATGTATGCAATCCATTATTACCATTTATGCACATCCCCTGTTGTACAACTTAATGATTATTTCAGAAACCTCAGACATGTTAACTTATGCCACTATCTTTTAGCATTAAATGCACACCTTTCCGTAGGACCCACTGTTGAGATGTCAGAAGATTACCCTTTATGTTTCCTCTTGTCCCTTTTTTAATATATTTGAACACCCTTGAACAATGTTCAAGATGGTTCACATATGTTCAACATTGTTCAAGCCTTTCATTCATACAAATCAACCTTCAATCAAATACTTTGGCGCTGACATGTCTTAATTCTATTTCTAGAATTTCAACATTTTCATGTGACTCATAAGCACATAAATCTTTCCCACCACCTTCACACACTTATTAGATTTCTTAGAATTACGAACTATCTTGAACTACCTTGAACCGGTTTGAACCAAGTTCAAACCTTTTCAAGGGTGTTCAAGAGTGTTCAAACCTTTCAAACAATTTGTTAGCAAACAATCTTTTCATTTTTTCAAAGCACGACAAGACCACAGGGCTAACAGTTTTAGTAAATGGATGGACTCAAAAGACTTAAGGGACTTAAGGGAAGAAAAATACATAATGGCGACTCAGGAAATCATACAAAAGGACAAGCACTGGTTGGGGACTACTTTTGTCAAAAGGCAGAGAACTCAAAACTTTGGTTTTGCGCACAAAGAAAGGGTACAGAAAAACTTCACCAGGAAGGGAAAGGAAAGCAAACTAGACCTAATATGTAGAGTAATTCACATAAAACAGGACATAGAAGTTGAAATTTTTTAAGTCTTTCCCATTGTAGGTAAATGGTAAGACTGTTCCATCCAGATAGGCCAATTTAAAGGCATTAGACCCTAGCTCTTCTACAACTATGAAAGGTCCTTTCCACAGTGATTCAAACTTGCTATGTGCTCCCTTCAGTTCCTTCCTCTTGTCCTAGAGCAACACTTCATCTTCTTTTATGAATCTTTGATGCCTAGCTCTTCTGTCAAAGATGTTCTTAACTCTAGCTTGATGCTTTGTAATTTTATCTACCAGTGCCTCTCTTTCTTCCTCTAACTTATGCAAGTACATAATTCTTTTTTCCAAAGAGTCTTTGAAAGTCTGATCCTCGATTGCCATTTGTAGTTTTGTTGCTGACAACTCCAAGGGAAGTGATACTTGAGCACCCACTCCATAGACTAACTCAAAAGGTGCCATACCAATTTCTCTCTTGGGAGTTATTCGGTCAGCCCAAAGGGCTTCAAAGATTTTTTTTATGCCAACTTTTGTCGTTGTCATCCACTAACTTCTTCATGATGGAAACCAGGTTTTTATTGCTTGACTCCGCTTATCCATTGCCCTAAGGAAAGTAATCTGAGGAATGGGCCAATGAAATACTATGATCATAACATAACAGAGTTAGCTCTTGTGATGAGAAATATGTGGCATTATCAGCTACAATCTTTTGAGGCACTCCAAAGCGCACAAGAATATTGTCCTTCAGGAAGTCACACACCACTTGAGAATTTGCTTTTCTGGTTGGGATAGCTTCAACCTACTTAGTGAAATAGTCGATTGTTGTTAAAATATAAACATGACCAGCACTTGAATGAGGGTTAACTGGCCCAATAAAATCTATTCCCCATTGCTTAAAAGGCTCGCTTACCACAACAGGTTTCAAAGGCAGAGTAGATAACTGAGGCCTTCCTGAGAACAAATGGCATTTTTCACAGTTCCTGACATATGCATATGCATCCCTAAACATCCCTGGCCAATAGAAACAATTTCAAAGGATTTTAAAGGTTGTAACAGTTGAAGAAAAATGTCCCCCACGGACCTCCTCATGAAAAGTTCTTAACAATTGTATTGGTTGATCCTTATCTACGCATTTGAGAAAAGTCCCATCATGTCCCCTCTTAAATAAAGTGTCTTTCCATATCACATAGTTCATTTCCTGGAGTCTCAAATTATGCCTCTCCTTGGGTATTAACCGTGCAGGGCACTCTCCATAAGTTAGGAAATACACAATATCACAAAACCAAGAATCTGTTAAACTGACTAGCAATACCTGAGATACTTCATCCTTCGATTCTTCTGACTATTTCAAGTTCTCTGCTATAAACTTATAGAGACCTCTTCCCTGACCAATTTTGTAGGTTTTATTGTCAAGTCATATTCATGTATTTTAGTTACCCACGTCACTCTCTTATTCATTGATATCTCTTGCTGAGTGAGTAAACTTTTTATAGTCGAGTCAGGTACATACACTATGGAGTGTGAGTGAAGGATATGGAACCTGAATTGTTTGACTGATTTTACCACAAGAAAAGCTTGTTTTTCAATGGAGGAATACTTCAGCTCATGCTTTTTTAGTGGGGTACTCATAAAGGCAATTAGCGCTTCATTTCCAGAAACATCTTTTTGAGTTAAAATTCCCGACAAAGAGTGATCAGAAACATAACAATAAATAATGAAATCTTTCTTGTAATGAGGATAAACTAAAGCAGGGGCATTTGCCACTGCATTTTTAATCACATTGAATCCTTTCTTACCATCTTATGTCCATTTGAAAGGTTGCTTTTCACTCATCGTTCTCACAATATGTCTAGTTAACTCAAATAAAATTGGAACAAAGGCTCTCAAAAAGTTAATCTGGCCAAAAAAAGATTTAACTCTTGTCCTAGTTTATGATAGACTAATCTGTTGAATTGCCTTCACTCTTTTAGGATCAATCATGATTCCTTCCTTGGAGACAATATGGCCTAGCAATTTTCCTTCTATTACACAAAAAATGGATTTTTTAGGGTTAAGAGATATACCATGATCTCTACACCTTGGAAGGACTGATTGAAGGTCTCTAAGGTGGTATTTGCTTCTCTTAGAGTAAACTGTCAAATCATCTAGATAAATCACTATTATCCTATTTTTCATGTCAACAAAAGAAGAATCCATAGCTCGTGGAAGGTAACCCCTGCGTTGATTAAACCGAAGGGCATTCTGTTATATGCAAATGTCCCCCATGGAGTAGTGAAAGCAATTTTGTTTTTGTCATCATCTGACACACTTACCTGATTATAGCCTAAAAATCCATCAAGTATGGACATCATCTCAGATCCGGCCACGGTTTGTATGACATGTTCCATTTTTGGCAAGGCATAATTATCCTTCAAGCTGGCTTGGTTTAGATTGCAAAAATCAACACAAATTCTTATTTCTCCATTTTTCTTTCTCATAGAGACAATACTTGCAATCCATTTCGAGTGATGAATGGGGTATATGATTCTCGCCTTTAACATTTTATCTATTTCCCTTAGAATAGCCTCTGATACCTTGGGATTGTAACTTTGGAGCTTTTGCCGGAATGACTTTGATTCTAGTTTGAGGGGAATATGGTGACTAAACTTTCCTTTTCTAAAATATTTTAAATCATCGTAGTTCTAGGAAGACACATCCGTATAGGCAGTTAGCAAGAGTTGTAGATATTTCTTTTCTTGAGTGGACAGAGTTTTGCCTACAGATATCCATCGAGGTTCCACTGCAATTCCAATATTTCTTTTTTCATACTCCTTCAATACTTTGGAATGCAGACCCTTTCTTGGGATGTGACTATCATCCTTCCTGGAAAACAAACTTTCAAGAGAAATCAATTGTTTCAGGATTTTATTGTCTTTTAATTGAGCTACTTCTTCCAATGGTAATGATTCAAAACTAGATTCTTCACATGCTTTATTCATCCCTTCAAAATAAGTGGATGAAAAGACTTCTACACATGTCATGAAGTCATTTATACGAGAATCATCTTCAAATACTTGCAAATGTTCAATGTTGTCAGCAACAGGAGGCCTATATATCATGTCTATTATGTATGTATTTGTTTTAAAATCCAGATGAGGAAGCAATAAGGATGTTGACACTGCTAAGGAATCAGCTTGTGAGTTCAAGCTTCTCATAATTGCCTCTATAGAGAAAGCCTCAAAGGCTTCAATCTTGCCCCAGACAAAATTCCTATAATGTTTTACGTGTTCATTTTTAACTATGAATTGACCTTTCACCTGTTTGACTATCAGTTCAGCATCACCTTTCACCACAAGTATTTTGATCCCATGTGCCTTTGCTTCTTGTAATCCTAATAACAAAGCCTCATACTCAACGGTGTTATTAGTGTTTTTAAAATCTAGCTTAAAGGAAAAGGGAAGATATTCACCATTTGAACCCTTCAACACCACGCCTGTTCTAAACATAGCACTAGCGCAACTACCATTGAATTACACAAACCAAATCTGTGTATTCCCATCACAGGCTGCAAGGGCTGGAGAAACCTCATCTGAGAAAATTATATAATTGTCGAATTCACAATCTTGAAAGAGAATTTGTGCCTTAGGATCATCAGATGGGAAGACTGTATACTTATTTTTTGCTTCAGGCTCTAGTTTGACTTTCTTTTTCCCTACAGGGATGACTGCCTCTAACCAATCCATCTTTATTTCTCCTCCCATATCCCTGCAGAAAGTTCTACTTAAAAGCATTATGTAACTTGCAGGTATATCTGCATCTAGAATTGTTAACTTTAACCTCTTATCTGGGTAAGCTGCTAAAATAGCTTGAGCATCCTTTACCTGACCTATTAAGGGTACTTGCTTACCATCCATATAATAACATCTCCCAAAGGTTTTAGTTAGGGTCAAGCCTAAGGATTTGGCAATAGACGACGGCATGATATTATCAAAAGCACCATAATCTATGATACAGTCACTTAACTTGAGGCCATTAAGGAGTAGAGAAATATAAAAAGGGTTAGGTTTTCTTATTTCATCAACGTTGTACTTAGTTTCTGAGGTAGAAGCAGTGGCTGAATTATTTTTATCTATGACAGGAGGCGAGACCACTATGGAAGACTGAACATGGTCATTTGTTTGATCTGTGATACATTGATTTGATTGGGAGGTGTGTGAAGGATCACCTTTGACATATTTAACCAGTTTGTCAAGCTCTTTGGGATTTAATCTCAAATACTCCACAGGTGAAATTTGTATGGTAGAGGACTTACAAAACTCGACGATATCAAATGAAGACATGCCAACATCTCTTTGCAAAACCATAAAATCATAAACTTTGGGAATAGAGGGAAAAACATTACTTACAGGGTCTTTTGTCTTCTGGAAGGTACCTAATGACATTGGAGTGTACTTAGAAGTCTTCTGGTTGTGGGTCAGCATAGTGCATGTTGGATCTTCAAGAGTGACTAAAATATCTCCTCTTTCGGAGTCAGATTTGTATTCTAGGTAATATGAGCTAGAGTCGCTAAGTCTCTCTTGAGCTACCTCCACTAAAGTGCATTCTCCAAGTTCATCTTTAGTTGCTTTCATTTGTACATGCCTCAACATGTCCAGGCAAGAATTGCCATCATGATTCATCATCAGGTGAAAAGAGCACATGACTCCTTCTTTGGGTGAAGCTTCCAGGGACAATCTTGGCTTACTCAAAGGAAACAAAGGAGTTTTACCATGCCATTGGTTAGGTTTCTTTCGATTAGTGTCTTGATACATGGGAGGATAGGAAGATCCTTGTTTTGGCAGTTGCCTTTTCAAGGCAATCACATCATTCATGAGCCTCTAAAATACAGGGTCTGAGGAAGAAGAAGTAGAGGCTTGAGAGTGGGGTGTTTGCACATCTTTCCTCTATTTTCCCATTGTGATAAGATCATCCTCTTGTTCAATAGCCTGACTTTGGGCAATAGCTAAGTCTGCAGGTCTACTTCTTCTCAAGTGAAAATCGATGTTCGGAGGCATGGAGTTCATGAAAAAGCATTGTTGATTTTCTGGAGTTGGCCTTTTGGCAGTGGGAATTTTGTGAACAAATTTGTTGTACCAAGCCACGTAATCCCTCATGGGCTCATGAATCTCCTTCTTCATTTGTGTAAGCTGCGCCAGCAAAGAATTTTCATCCTTGGCACCTTTAAAATGGTTTTCAAAAGAAGTTCTCATGGTTTTCCATTTTGTAATAGACCCAGTGGGTAAATGTCCAAACCATTCTGTGGCTCCTTCTATAAGGGATTGGGAAAAAAGCCTAATGGCTACATCCTCATGTTGCACTGCCAATATAGCAGCAGATATACTAATGCATTCAAGTTTTCTTCAACTAAAGCTTTAGCGTCTCCAGAGAATCTTTAACACCCTTTGGGAGCATGTTATGAGCATCAAGTGCGAGAGGACCGACTGTTGCACCCCATGGTTGTGCCATGATTGTGACTGGAAAGATAGTTACGAGGGGAGGTTCTTGAATGCCAGATAAAGTCAAATATTTCTTGACGCTAGTGGATGGAGATATATTTGATGGGGCTTTAGGTGGAGAAGGAGGCCTACTCTTAGATTTTGGCTTTGGGACGTAGGCAGTTGGAAACTGGAGGTTTTTTAATCTTTCGTAAAAAGTGTCAAAAATTCCCTCCCTCCTTTGGGACCCGGTGTATGGTCGGGAATCCAGAATTATATTTTCTATGGTCTTTGGATAGCTCTATCCACAACTTCTGCTTCTTGAGCTATTGGGAGGCCTCTCAACCATTCACCTATATTTTACTCTTCATCCAAAACCAAAAGAACTTGCTAGTATTGATGAGTGCTGGTTTTTATTTTCCAAGCAAGGGTATTCAAATTGGCAATTATACCTTCTTGAGTGTCTCTAAAGTTCAAGTTTGGCTGAAGAACAGGAGGAATTTCCTCCTGGTTAGGTATTACAATAGCAGGTAGTACCATAATTATTCATCAAGGAAAACATTTAAAATAGGTCTACACTATTTAGCATTCCCCAGTAGAGTCGCTAGAAATTAGTTAGGGAACAGATTTGTCCTTCGGTAAATTCTTCACAGAATGGCTCTATCACCCTCTTGAAAGACAAATAATAAATAACAGTTGGGTAAGTGTTCTTAAATCACTTCCCTCTAAATTTGATCTTAGGTACAGCTCCTTAGGATTGATTTTCAATAATCTTCTAACACTAATTTATGACTTTATCTTTTAACCAGAAAGCTTATAAAGGCTGCTTCATCATTCTTGGATGAGAAGCACAAGAATATTTCTTCAGAAAAAGATAGGTAAATGCAAAAAGAAGAGAGAAACACAATTTTTCTATCGACGAAGATTTCATGAAATTGAAAGAACCTCAGCTATAAAATAATAGATTATAGAAAGAATCAAGCCACTATGAATTTACAAAATACACCACAGATTGAAATAGAATATCAACACAGATCACTTGTTCACTCGTTCCAAATAACACAGATTTGAAAACTTAATCGTAATGTATTCCAAAATTGCAACGCATGCAACAATGTAAAATATGCTTTTCAATAGTATTACCAGATTCATTCCAATATCTGTCAAAGTATCAAAAAAAAAAAACTACCAAAAAATTAAAAATATCTAGTTTTGATAAGTCAAATCCAACCCTTTCACGGTTTTTAGCAACACCATTTATATTTTTTCAAATGTTGAGAGGTCTCCCTGAAAACTCAACCTCTCGGACAATCAGTTATCAAAATAGAACCAAAGTAAAAAGGACACATGTCCTTAAGATTTTGCATGTAATTCAAAGAAAACTGAACATCTATATCAGGCTCCTTTTCAGTGGCACGTTCCTCGCTTCCAACAGGGATCCCTCCTTTATCTGCGGTAGTTTGGGTAGGTTTCCACTCCTTGTGTGCTTGCACAAGATCTTTATCAATCTCCAGATGCGGGATCTTTAAATTCAGAATACTGGCCATCGAAGCCTCTTTGCTCCATGTCAATTTATTGACTCTCTCCACTATCATGGGTCATTGATCAATGCACAAGTACATCATAGATTCAATCATGGCCATCTGCATCAAGTCTGTAGTTTTTAGATTAGATTTTTCCTTGATTGTTCTTATGGTTGTCTCAAAGGCTTCTAGAGTTGCTTTTAGTTTGTGGTCCCCATAGCTTTTTGAATAAGCATGTGTAAAATTTATTATCTTCAGTTCATTCAGAGTGGCTTTTTGTATCTGCTTATCTTCAGCTTCGCATTCTTTGGTTTCAGTAATTGTATTCCCTATTATGGAGATACACCGGCTTATATTCTTCCTTAATACAAAGAAGATTGATTCCTTAGAAGACTTCAAGGAATTTTTCGTGCATAATTTGATGTAGCCATACCTCTCTATATCAAGGAACTTGGTCATGGTGGAAACCCACTTTTCTTCTTCTTTGTCCCACAGCTGTCGATGTATCTGCAACTCTCCTATTAGGGCTTTAGTATCACAGAGAACTACTTGGGAATCCTTAACATATTTGAGGCCACCTTTTATTACCTCCTTTATCCATTCATCTACAAAAGACACCAGAGCTTGGCCACGTTGAACTTGATTCAATAGATTCTTACTTTTAGTGGAATTTGGGTTGAAAACCTGCGGTGATTCAATCGGAGGAGTAGCATCAAAGTTGTAGAAAGAATTTATAAATTTAGATAGGGACACAATGGTCTACTTCTTCTCCTTTTTCTCCTTACTGTCTTGCCAAGAAGTCATGAGCATTTTCTGAGCCATTTCCTTGAACAAGTGATTCTTACTTGCCCTGTCCATGGTCCCCAACTCAATTTTGGTGACCTCAAAATCTCTGGCTGTAATTTCATTTTTCTCCTCCTTTGTCCTATAAGTAGCTACTTTAGTAGTCCATTTTTGAGCCTTTGCATCGGCAAACATCTGAGCAGTACTCTTTACTTTTTTCACCTTGGGAGTCTTCTGAACATACTTACTAACAATATCCTACACAGGAACAAAAATAGGAACCAGGGTGCGCTTCTTATTCACAGAGGAAGTCAGCCATTTCAACGTTGTATTGGTTTCAGTGGGTTGCTCAGTCATTTTTTCTCGTGTGTCCATTATATCTAGTGTCACATCATCAAGATCAAAAAGATCCTTGCCTACTTTCTCATCTTCACCAATCTGGTAACTCATGTCACCAAACTTATCATCATCCAAGTTGATTGTATGTATGTTATCCTGGGTCATTTTGTCTTTGCCCTTGGATCGGGTCTTTGATCTTGTAATTGTTTGAGGAGAGACCACAGGCGCACACTCTGTAGTTCTCTTTTTCTTGGAATTCCTAACTCGTTGCCTCCCTGAGGAACTTGCATTATCAATCAGTTTAGGAAAATTAGAAATAGAGGGAGGGAAAGAAAGAGGAATTTTTAACTTCAACCGACTTAGGACTAGACCACTTTTGTTTCTTTTTTGTCAATAACCACTTCTCAGTTAAATGAAGTATATGTTGTGTTCTCTGCTCAATATTATCTTCTTCGTCTACTGCCCAATCAACATCATACTCCTCACTTTTAGCTGGTTTCTTGAAACTTGGTTCAATCATACTTGAACCATCATCAGTTACCCCTTCTACATTCACCTGCAATCTCATAGACAAAATCTGGGATATGTACAATCTGCTATGTTCTCTTTCTTTCACCTGAGACTCATCAGAGCAATCCTCCCAAAAATCTTCAAGATGAGGAATGCGGAACATTTGTGACCTCAGCCCTACACTCCCACTCGTGTAGTTTTTGTTATCAAATCCTTCCCTTTTGGTGTAAAACCTAAAATCAAAGTGTCTCGGGTCACTTCCTATAGTTATTGCATCTGCCATAGAAGCACATGAAAGTTTACCCAATTGCATAGGGAAAGCTTTTTCCCATTCATCTTCAGGGAGGAACCTTTAAAGCACCGCGGTAAGTTGTCTATAGACTTCAGCAAGGATAAAACAGTCAAAGGCATATCTAGGCAACCTCATGGGTGAATCTTCAAAGTCGCCAACCCTAATGTAGGTAAACCTAGAGAACTAAATGTAGAAGCTTCCGAGCTTAGTCACAAACCCTTGGGCTTCTGGGCTCATCCTTCTAGCAAAGTTTCTAGTCAATTCAAAATAGAGCTTTCCCATAAAGGTGTCATGCACCCTTCTATAATTTTGGATTACATTACGCTTATGCAAAATGGGAAAATATTCATATACACACATACCATCAGAACATGGCTCATGAGGCATTCCGTTCTATTGTTGACTACAGGCCAGACAATACATAAGATAAGAGGACATGAAAAAACTACTCCTAGACAAATTTGATTTATTAAGTTGTTATCTCGTAGAACTAGTGATTAGCTCAGCCCAGTCTAAAATTTCTTTCCCTTCTAAGACAATTTGAAAATAATAGAATAGCCATTCAGAAAAGAAGTAAGCTTATGGTGACCCCTTACTCTTTGTAGCATAACCATAACATCTCTTATATATGAGTGCACGTGTTCTCTATTAAAAACATTTGTTAATCGCGAGCCTCCTCTCTGAGGGTTTAACAACCAATGCTTGGCCATAGAATTTTGATTACCCTCTGCATTTTCTTTAAATTTGACCAAAGATTATGCAGGAGAAAAGGATGAAATGGTTTGCTCTGGGAGTTGGAAGGCTAGAGACACAATTTCTCTTTTAACTC
Source organism: Thuja plicata (assembly GCA_018584345.1). Classification (NCBI taxonomy): domain Eukaryota; kingdom Viridiplantae; phylum Streptophyta; class Pinopsida; order Cupressales; family Cupressaceae; genus Thuja; species Thuja plicata. Next base: position 1,448,535 of record MU228229.1, read on the forward strand.
ACATTAAGACACTACCATCCTTTTTAAGAATTGACTCAATCCTTTGATCATAATTATGAATACATTCAGAAATCAATTCAGGAAAAATGACCGTGGGAGGAAAAGTCGCAGCTACGCACAATCCACTATGTAAAATTTCTAAAGCTGGCGTATCTTCAAGGTATTTGGAAAGAATTTTTGATAACCCTTCTAGATTATAATCCCCTCGGTCAGTGTCTGTCACAACTGGACCTTCACAAACCAAACTTGACACATTCCCAAATAGATGAAAAGCAGACTTCATAATTTCAGCAATTTTATACCTACAACAGCATTCTCTATTTTTTTACAATTTTAAATTTGAAAGTATTGTGGTGAAGACAGCCTAACTCACCTATTCTGTAGATATTCTTGACTACTGGAGCTCCATTATCCTTACCTTCATCCGCTCGTCTCTCAACAATATTATTATTTCAAAATATTACCGAAGTGGCCAACTTAAATAGAGGGAGCGTGAGGAATATATTTATTAATTACAAATCTTTAAGGAAGTGAAAGAGAAAGATATGATTTGACAGTTTATGCATGCAATCCATTATTACCATTTATGCACATCCCCTATCATACAGCTTAATTATTATTTTGGACACCTCAGATATGTTAACTTATGCCACTATCTTTCAGCATTAAATGCACACCTTTCTATAGGACCCACTACTGAGCTGTCGGAATATTACCCTTTACATTGCCTCTTGTCCCTTTTTGAATATCTTTTAACACTCTTGAACAATGTTCAAGATGGTTCACATGTGTTCAACATTGTTCAAGCCTTTCAGTCATACAAATCAACCTTCAATCAAATACATTGGCGCTGACATGTCTTAATTCCATTTCTGGAATTTCAGCATTTTCCCGTGACTCGTAAGAACATAAATCTTTCATGCCACCTTCACACACCTATCAGATTTCTTAGAATTATGAACTATCTTGAACTACCTTGAACCGGTTTGAACTAAGTTCAAACCCTTTCAAGGGTGTTCAAGGGTGTTCAAACCTGTCAAACTATTTGTTAGCAAATAATCGTTTCATTTTTTCAAAGCACGACAGGACCACAGGGGTAACAGTTTTAGTAAATGGTAGGACTCAAAAGACTTAAGGGACTTAAGGCAAGCAAAATACATAACGGCGACTCAGGAAATCATACAAAAGGACAAGCACAAAACTTGGACTAACATTAGTGTTACATTTAAGACTCTAGATACCAACACGATCGAGGATGCAATAGCCCAACAAAATTTAACATCCAAAGGCAAACTTATCATGAAAATTCATACTCCCATACGTCATTTTATTTACATTATCTTATTCTTTATTTATAAAAAACTTTGTAGTTGTCTTCTACCCTATATTTCCAAATTCAATATAAAATTACATGGTCCTTTCTGTTGCAATTCACATATAGTCAGTTCTCATGAAGACAGCATCCAAGATAATGCAAGTTGTTCCAATGACAATCAGCAACAAAAAAAGGCAATTTATTTCACATATCTTTAAAATGTTTTTTTTAGGTTTGTCAAGCACACCACTTTCCTTTGTTACAACAAATTTTCTTATGCCACACTTGGCCACAAATCTAAATTAGGGTTTCCCAATGCATCAAGCACATTAAAGATTTGCATAAACCAGCCTGTCATTGCTTTTGAGGGAGATGTGTTGGTCACATATGGCCCTATATTGGCTAAAAATGCAACATGCCAGCCAAAATCACCAATCGCTCATGTTGATCTTGTTGACAGTCTTGGTCAAATGACTATGACAACAAATATGAGCAATAAATTGATTGATACAATATTGCCCTACCTAGTGTCTGGAAAAGGTGTGTGCCTAACAAAGTTCATAATAAAGAAAAAAATTCTCAATATGAATGTGGAGATATTTAATATTGTCTCCAATTTACCCCTAAAACCACAATTGAAAGCATTGACAAAGTCTACAAATAATGCAGATTAACACCAGATACAACAATATCTGAATTGATCAACTTGATCAATGCATATTCAATTGGGACAATAGGCATTCTTGTGGCAAGTCATAATCAAACACCAACCTGATTTCATATACATGTTAAAGATGGAGAGTCATTGTGTGATACAAGTACAATAAGTAGCATGTATAATCATAAGCCTATGTTTTGTGTTTCTTGTATTATACAATTGAAACACCACAACAATTAAAACACTTATTTGTTGTACAGGTTATAGTTTCAAGTAACCATGTCAATGCATATTCCACCCTATAAATAAATACTCACTTCAACAAAGACACCACTTCTCCCGTTGAAAAATGTTGTGTGTGGTGGGCCAAGAGGAACAAATGTCATAAAATAAAATTTGTCTACTTTCATTGATGAACTAGATGACAATTGTACAAAGGCTACTCTCCAGACACTTGTTTCCTCAAATATACAAGTGCACGACAAAACTCTTCATATTAAATAGACTACACTTTTTTCTATGCACTAAATCCCAACATGTATTAACAACCCTTATTGCATTGTGTCTAATGGTAGGTCATTGAGCTGCAAAAAATAAAGAATGCCCACCTGCCACCATATCAGCCACTTTGTGAAAAATGTCAAAACATAGTTTCTGTGATAAACACTTCAACCAACAACACTAGTCACTGCAATACATGTGCAAAAATCACAACATTTACATACTAACCATTCTTGCAATTCACTATTCATATTGCAAATGGCATAGCTAAGTGAAACTTGCACACCAAGATCTTGCAATTAAACTTTGCAGAGCTCTAAAATATACCATTCAAAACCTATAAGAAAGACATGTTCGCACTGTTAGAATTCATAGAATTCTATCACCAAGATCCATTGTAGAAAAAACCTGTCACAAAAGCAAAGAATGGAGATGCAACAAAGAATGATCTGAAAGATGAAATATTCATTCAGAGAGGGAATAACATTACAATGAGATCAAAACCTTATAAAGCTGATCAAAACCCTAAAAGGGGAGAAACCTATGTTGCATGATAATAATTAATAAAATAATTAATTATATATGCCTAAAGTTTAGCTTAAGTAAACTAGAAATAATAAGTGACTTAATAATTAAATCAAAATGATTTAATTAATAAGTGAAATGTATTATTACTCTAACACCCCCCCCCTTAAGATAAACTTAGGGAGTAGCTAAAACATATAAACAACTACTGAAAGCAGGAAATTTGGGTCCTGGCAACAAGGCCTGATCAGGAACCCAATCACAACCAAATCTCTGTAAAGTGGAGAAATAGAGAAAACCACATGGCAAAAACTCTACTCCAAAAAGAGATGGAAAAAGCATGCAGAAATGCAATGTCTCAAGAGACTCTCTCAAAACCATAGGTACAACCAAACCCCTCATGAGAGAGGATCGAGACTCCAAAGCCCCCCAGAATGATAGAACCCTTATGTCGATAATCATACCAATGTGGCTCCAATGAGAAATAAATAAAGGAAATGGACAAAGAAGAGGAAACCACTGAATGTGGGATGAAACTAGAAGGCCTAGTTGATACTCAAAAGAGAACGTGTGAGAATCTTGTAATGGAATATTCAATGAAGGTGGGATAACAGATGTGTTGAACATATCATCTGAGAGGAGATGAATATAATCTAATATGTCCTCAACAACTGTAGTAGGTGACTCAATCCATGGAGCGATAATGCCAATCAATTTTGAAGAGGAATCTTTTTGAACATATGTAAACTCAACATCAGGTGGAGGTGTAGAAGTCACAACACTAGTCTCAGGAGCAACACATAAGTTCAAGTGACTCGAATTCGCCACAATAGGATCTCATAAAAAATGAGATCTAGTCTTCGACAGTGGAGATGGTGGACCAAAATGAGAGAAAGAGTACAAGTGGAAAGAATGATCAATTGTCCTTGTTACAACAATATTGCTTGTCTCATTGTCTCTGATGGGCACTGAATCTCGTGTGAACTCAACTATCTTCCCTATTCCACTGTGAGTAATTTGATAGATAAAGAGAAGGTTAGAGGACAAAGATGGAACACATAGTACATCATTGAATGCACCATCATCAATGTCAATGGAATCTTTCCCACATAGAGTCATAAAAGTGGTATTCCCATCACAATGTGTGGGGTAAGAGAAGCCTCAAAAGAAGAGAATAAATCCTGAGAAGTTTCTATATGGTGTGAAGCACTTGAATCCAGTAACCATCTAGAAGAGCATCGACCAACGGTTGCACACAATACATGACCCTTTGCTTTGTCCTATCCATCTGTCTCGAATCATGATGAATAAGAAGAAGAATCCATGTTGTTCTTCCTAAGAAGAGATGTCAAATAAAAAATTTGTTTTGCAAATGCATCTATCTTCTTCTCATAGTAATGAGACTCATCATGATTATGATTTTTACAATAAACACACATAGATCTTTATGTCTTCGATTTTTCCCCCTTAGGAGAAGGTGGGCCAAGGGAGTGGTTAGAACTAGAATTCTTCCTAGACTCTATGGTCTATGACTTTTGTTTTTGCTCTTGCTTCCCCTTATATGTTTGGGAAACCAATGCTTGGCTCTTTTATCCTGTGAGAGAATCAATCTGAGATAGTTTTGCATGCTCATGAGTCAAACGATCACAAAACACATCAAATATAGGCATGGTAAATCATGGACCCAAAGCATCCATGGTAGAATGGAAGGTAGAAGAAAATATATAAAAGGGACCACGAATCTTAGAAAGAATAAGTTAAATGCACTATGTATCTGTCTTATTCTTTCCACAACCCTGTAAGATAGACCTAATATATTTAAATTTCATAAAGAAATCCTGAATAGAAGGATATGACTCAGGACCCAAAGCTGTCAATTTTGCCTCAATATGAAGTGCCCTGACCTCATTGACTGTGCCAAAGAGAGTCTGAAACTTCTCCCACATATCAAGAGGAGTATCACAAGTATCAAGATGAAAGAATGAACTTTTTGAAACATGCAGAGAAATGACACCCATGGCCTCATCCATCATGTTCTTGTGTTGCATGATCACGTAAGGACAAGTCAAAACTAGTTGAATGGTGTCCAAACAAGACCATAACCCTCGCGACTTGAGAATCTGAGTCATACGGGATTTCCACAAATGGAAATTATGTAGAGTGAGAAGCTCAACTGATGCTGAATCTGCCATGTTGCACTGCTCTGAATGTTTAATTATTGTTATCTTTCATAACTAGACAGAAAATGCATAAGGGTTTGTGTTTTGTGTTTTTGAGGGTTCTAGTTTTTCTGAGATAAATGACAGAAAATAAGAAAACACCCCCCCCCCCCACAAATAAAAATACCAAACCCCAGTACAACATAAAAAGCTAGGAGATACAGGCCAATAAATGCTTCATATTGAATGGGAAAATACCTGATAAAATTTCTCAGAAAAATAACCTCATATCTGAAGATCTCTCATCAAGAGCTTTCCAATGCCTATTCATGAGCAAACAATGGAGTTTGTATGCACATTCTATAGGCCCGGGAATGCAGAAAAGAAGTCCCCACTTTCACTGGAAAAAAACCCTACAAAAAAATATATATATATTAGGAAACCAAACCTACAAAAAAATCTCGAGCTCGAAACTAGATTTTTGACGATATCTCGTTTGCCCAAAAATTTCTTCGTTTGCTCAAGATATGAGAAAAAAATGAACAGGGCTCCAAAGCAAGAACTCCAAGTGATCTCAGCTAAATCTAGCGAATATCCGCTAAATTTGGCTATGCCACTAAATATGGTGGGATTGCCAAAATTTTGGCCAAAATTGGTGGAGATACCAAGAAAAAAATTATTTTTTTTAAAAAACATTTTAAAAAATTGTTTACTATACCTCGGTATGTGTGCCAAAATAGGTCCTTACATGCAAAAAAATTTTTGCCTCATAATGCAACTGTGTCCAAATTGGACGTGCCTTATATGAAAATAGAGGTTTTTTGGGCCTTCTGGATGCAACCGTGAGGTCGGTTTTTTCCCAAAGTTCTCCGAAAAATAGCTCCCCCCAGATCCACACAAAAAACCTTTGTAAACTTCAAACCCTCAGAGCTCCAAAAATTCTTCAAAAACTTAAGAATGGGCTGCAACAACAAGGCTTTGATACCTTGTTAGAATACATAGAATTCTATCACCAAGATCCACTATAGAAAAAATGTGATACAAAAGCAAAGGATGATCTAAAAGATGAAATATTCATTTAGAGAGGGAATAATAATTACAATGACATCAAAACCTTATAAAGGTGATCAAAACCCTAAATGGGGAGAAACATAAGTTGTATGATAATAATTAATAAAAGAATTAATTATTATATGTCTAAAGTTTTGCTTAAGTAAACTAGAGATAATAAGTGACTTAATAATTAAATAAAAATGATTTAATTAATATGTGAAATATCTTATTACTCTAACATGCAGTTGTCTACACCATGCATAAATTTTAAATACAAGGAACATTCATGATTATCATGAATAACCCCATCATTGCCATTGCACAAGAAGCTACAAATGTAATACTTTGAAAACCACTCCACCTAAGTAATGTAATTTTAAAATATAATACTTGGCTCGAAATATCAATTCTAAATTAATTGTTCCATTTCAATTATATAGTGTCTGAAAACAAATTATACACCAACAATATACAATGTTTTCATTTGCACAAGAAGTTTTGATTTCATATCTTTTTCTATAGGTATGATGAATCATTTCCTTGTTTTCATTTATGCCTATGTCATTGATTTTGGGTTTCATTAAAGGACTATGCTAGCTTTAGTTCTACTTACATTTTCATGACAGTCCAAAACATTGTATAACTACATTGAATTCCACAATAAAGTCTTTGTAGTGCTTATCCATTTCCTTATATGAATTCAATTTTCAGATGCTTCTCACCTACACATCTAGCACAATGACAGATAAAATCAGCTACATTTATGGCTATTACCAAGCATTTGTATTCTTGACTTGACATCTAAATCATAATTCCTTGTTGTTCATGAATTCTAATGACTTGTTACCTAATAAACATATACATTATTAAAAGCGGTTAATGGAACTAAAAGCCACTCCAATTGTTAGCTCCGCCATGACTTACTGTACAAATTGTTCAATGTCATTTCTCCACTATTTAAATGGCTTAAAAATTGTTCTCAATTTATCTCTAGCAAGACTTACTACTCAAAGTATTCATTGTAATTACCCCATTATTAAAACAACTTACAATTTATTCATATTATGGAATTATAAAGCTAGGCATTGTAATAGATACCATGCTTTTAACATAATATGCTGTAGCATATGTATGAAATGGTTGACTATTTATTTTCTTATGTGTTAACGATTTTTGTTTTGTGATTTAGGGTTCAGACAAAAGCTTGAATCTAGTAAGCAAGTTATCCTCTTGTTTAAGCAAGGGCTAAACAAAGGCTTTGGGATATGGTGACTATTTTTTTAATTTTTTTTTCCAATTTATTGCATTGGCTCTACCATAACTTAGCATTCAAACTATTCATTGTCATTACCACATAATTATTTAAATATGGGCCAATTCCTTTTGGGTTTAGAAAGGTTAGCTTAGAGTCAAATCAAGAACAAATTTTAAGCTATTTAAAAAGTGGATCTATGACAATGAACAATTTGAACAATAAGTCACACTAGAGCTAAACCATGAAATTTTTAAAAATAGTTTAAGCTTTAAAAATTCACACACTGACATTTATGAACCCAAAATAAATTAGTTCATCTTTAAATAAGTACATAGCACAATGCTACAAAAATAACAAAACAAATTGAAAAAAGCTCTACAATTGGACTGAGATCTAAACCCATGTGGTTTTAGCAATTGTAAGGAAGACTAATTCAATTTTTTTTTCCCAATAGAAGAATATTTTTAAGGTAGATGATCATATTCAAATGACCATAGCTAAACCAAGAATAAAATATAAAAGGTCTATTAATGGGCCTAAGAGGGATAAATCTTCACAGTTGGTGGATTCAAAGGATTGTTGGGAGCCTCCATAATGGGGATGGAGAAAGATCAACTTCGACAAGGCCTCGAGGGGTAACCTGGGTATCTTAGGAGCAGGATATGTAGCTTGCAATGAACATGGTTTCATTGTAGGTATGGGAGCTCAACGGTTACAAGATGGCACGAATAATGCAGTCGAGTGTTTGGTAGTAGTAGGTGCAATCTTGATGGTGAAGAAGTTGGGGGTACAGAAGTTCCACCTACAAGGAGATTCCCTAGTCACAGTTAATGAAATCGTGAAAGGCCAGATGGATGCCTAGTACCTCAATCAGCATATCAGGCGAATCTGGGATCTACGTAGAGAATTTGAAGAATTTTTAGTAACACGTGCACCTAGGGAGGCAAATACAATGGTTGATCAACTCTCTAATGTTGGGGCTAATGGGTCGCTTGAAGACAAATTTGACCTTTTCCAAGATCTCAAATTTTTGGAGTCCGTTGATTTCGAATTGGGAACTACTCAACTTTAGAAAATCATTACAAGATAAGCTCAATGGGGACGTCAGTGATGTCAATACCTTTTCCACCATTTCCCATTTGAAAAGGATGATTGACAAAGATTTGTGGCATGCAAAAGTATGACAAGAGATCGCATGTAGATTTGTTAGGGAAAGTGGCAAGTGAATGAATGCGAACAAGATGGCTCGCATGCGTCACCTTTGCATTAAAGCCGATTTTGGGAGAAGGTTTTCTAAACTTCTAGCACATTCAGAGTGGTTAGTGAAACAGAGAAGGATGGAGGCAAATTTCTCTTTGAGCTCACCTGGATGGATTTTGGGGTTTCGCAGAAACATTTCCATCCATTAAATGTGCAATATCTTCAAGATTGACGACGTTGCCTTCTGGGATGCGATTGTACTCATGTTGGGTGATGAGTTTCTAACCTATGATATCAAAGCGAGAACTAACCTAGACATTTCGTCCCTTTTTTCTTGCTTTGTCTTTGTTGGTGGGTTCATCTCGGGAAGAGGTGCTAGAGGTTGCAAGGGCATGCTTGGAGCCCAAATGGGCAGGAGGGATGGTGAACATCATTAGATGGGAAGAAATTGGTATTGGGCTACACATGGAGGCAGGGTTGTGGTGACTAATCGATGGGAATGATGGAGATCTCCAACCACTTGTCATCCGGTTCTCTACTCACCCTCAGGCCGAATACATGTTGAAAGCACAAAAAGGGTGGGAGGCAGTACTAGCCTTCCTACGAAGGACCAGAGAGAACTGATATGGTGAGTTGGCTGAGTAGAGCCGAGCGAGGAAGGTGACTCCTGTGAAATCAATGGCCCCACTAGGAGATGATGAGAACTTGCTACCTCGAAGGCAGACTTAGCCCAAGGAAGGGGAAAGAGGACATGGACTGATAGGAGCTAAAAGTGCCCGTGGTGGCCAGGGAGTCAACGGTGGCACCCGTGGTGGAGTAGCATCGACTAGTGAAGGAGATGGGGTTGCCTTCCTATACTTTTCAAAGGAAGAGGTAGCTCACTGGTTCAAATGATAGGATCCCTTATTTGTGTGCCCAATTTTAAGTAGTATGGGCTAATGTTGTATGCAGTGAAGTTTGTGTCTTAGGTTTTTTGTTGTCAACTAAGATAAATGAATGTTGTTCAGCCAAATAGTGGCCTTTTGGGTTGTAGAAAGTAGTAACTCGCAGTGGCCTTCAGTGACACTGAATCCATGCATGTACTTATCCTTTAAATGAATACAAATACTACAAATATTACATATCAAAGAAAAAAGAACAAAATTTAAACCATTCTAATACTAAAACAATGACAATGAACAGTTTGAACAATAACTCATTTTAAAGCTAAACAAGGAAATTAAGCAAAACAAATACAATCACCATACCCCAAAGCCCTCCCTTAGCTCTTTCCTGGCTCTTTCTCAACCTTTTCTCAAATAATAGTGCAAATAATGGGAGTTGAAACAACTCCCATCAAGTTTAACTCTAGCATGGATGCTACCTACAATCTTAAATGATACATAAAAAATGATGTATTGTCAAGTACCTGTAGTTGTAGATATATTATGAAATTAACACACAAATACCTTTTCCCCTAATTTTTCATAATAAAATTTTAAAAAATCACTAGCAAAAATATAACAAGCCAGTCAATAAAAAAAAAACCCAAAACTCTATTTATAAAATGTTACAAACTATAGAAAAGGTTAAAAAATGATCTTTAATTTGCACAAATTAATATGCAACAGCTCAACCGAAAAAATTAGTTCCTTGTTCTTCACGAGCATTAATTGATTGTTACATCTTTAAAAAAAAATGTTATTAAAAGCAATAAATACAACTAAAATGCACTCCAATTGTACAACCTGCAACTTCATATATAACTTTCAACACATTATGTTAAAAGCATAGTATCTGCTACACTGCCTAGCTTTATAATTCCATGCTCTAAATAAATTGCAAGCCATTTCAACAATAGGGCAATGACAATGAAGATTTTGGACAATAAGTCGTGTTAGAGCTAAACTAAGATTAAGGTCTAAAACACATGTGATTTTAGCCAATGCGACAAAGACTAAGTTAGAGTTTTTCTTCCTACTAGAAGAAGATTTTAAAAGTAGATGATCATATTGGCATAGCCATAGCTAAACCAAGAACAAATTGTAAGCCGCTTTTACACAATTTTCTTGACAAATCTCTCAATGCAAGGCACAACTACTCGTCTTCCTCTAATTGTCCACAAATAGCACTAACCAAATATTATCTTATACACTACTATAGAGCTAAACCAATAAATAAAAAACAAGGAAATCAGATAACATACCTACAATTATTACATAAGGTGTGTTAGCAGAGACAAGGCATATGAAGTATTTGTAGAATGCCATAAAATTGTTTCCTTGATTTTTGATGAAATTTTTTTTTAAATGACCAATATTTATTGTTTGTGCATTATATGTTTGTTATTTCTTTATTATTATTAAAATTTACAGGAAAATTCTTCCAAAAAAATAAAATAATTTCACGCAGTTTCATTCATTAGACGTCATTCAACAAACAATCCATGTACCTTGTCTTTGCTAACACATTTTGCATGATGTGTGCAGATATATAACACTTACATGATAATATACGATACCATGGTTTGAATAAAAGATTTGATTTCATATCTTTTCTTGCAGGTATGGATATTGACTTCCTTGTTTCAATCTTTGCCTATCTCATCTATTTAGGATTTGATTACAGTATTATGCTATGTTTACCAATGTAATGTGAAAACTAGGTTCACCAAACTGTAGCGTGGTGAATAGGGGTGTTACATTTATAGGAAGAAGACTAAGAATTTACCACAAAGGAAACCTGATTAGCACAAGGTGAAGTGCCAATTTGTGATCTTCTCAATGTTGGGGTCTTGGGCTTTGTTCCTCCTTTCCCTAAGAGAAGGAATCCCAAATGCTATGCAATCTGATCTATGAAGGTAAGTGTTATGAAATTACAAATAGGAGAATGTACTCACCTTGAGGGATAGTAGAGGATGCACATTTATATAAGAAAAGAGAATGCCAAATTGTATCAGAAATCATAACAGAGCTGGATCTAGAATCAGGAAGCTGAGATATGCAAACTATGAAAATCTGAGGGTCCCAAGAACTGGTCAACTTGGAGGATACAGGTTGAGGTCAACCTGTACTTGAACTATCAAAAAATATGAGATCTTAAGGTCTAATGGAAACTATAACCCTAAATCAGCCAAATTTGATCCTGAAAACTTGAAAAACCTGTGAATCTTCTCCTGCACACAAGAAAAGGGTAAACTTGTTGGTGCGAGGGGCTTACGTCGGTCAAGCCCCAATTTAGGAATTAACCTTGAATTGAAATAAAGGAAATGCTAGCCAATAGTAAAGATTAGATCTAAACAATAAAATATATCATACCATGTAGATGCACTTGTACTTAGTATGTGATCAAATATGTTAATACAATAGCCTTAACTCAACACAAAAACCAAAAGAAAATCATGTAAGACAAAACCTTATGTATGGATGCAATGTAATTCACCTCAATATGAAATTGAAGAATAAATATTGGGTGTATGAGTGTAGATCTCCTCCTTAGATGGCTAAACTCCTTTGTCTCCAAAGATGTTAGATCTATAGAAGGAAATGTATACTTAATTGAATGGATGTCTTCAATGGATGCTTGCTTGAAATCACCAAGATACCTTGAATTTTTGTGCTTGATTTCTTCAAAAGTAGATTGCTCGAATGAATTTTTGGATATTGTGTATATTAGGTTGAAGAATAAATCTTGGGTGTATGAATGTAGATCTTCTCCTTAGATGGTTAAACTTTGTTGTCTCCAAAGATGTTAGATCTATAGAAGGAAATGTATACTTAATTGAATGGATGTCTTCAATGGATGCTTGCTTGAAATCACCAAGATACCTTGAATGTTTATGCTTGATTTCTTGAAAAGTAGATTGCTCGAATGAATTTTTGGATATTGTGTATATTATGGATGCTCAAATGAAGTGAGAAGGTCTCCTTTTATACTGATTTCACGCATCAAAATCAAAAGAGCCGACTACACTATGCGGGAAAATGTCAATAATTTGCATCGGTCCTAGGAGCCAATCAAAATTTACCTCCCAGGATACACGTTGAGATCCACCTATACTATGTACAGGTTGAGGTTGACCTATACCCAGAGGTGCAAATCTCAGGGAAAAAATCTCGTATCCTAAGAAGTATTGAGGGGTCGGAGGAAATATGGTGAAATAAGTAGGAAAATCACTCGTCAATGTATTTAGATCTACGAGGGAAGTGAATATTGTCATTGAAGGGATAAATGGGAGATAGAGCATATAAATTGAAGCCAACCTAGAATTTTGTGCAAGATTGGAGGAATAAAGATGACCTTGATTCAAACTATGGGGATAATTGAATGATTTAGGAGGTCCTAAGTGTGAAAAACACACTAAGGAGGGCTAAAAGGTCTTAAAAGGTGCACAAAAGTAAGTGCATACTTTTTAAGATGGTACATTTATCCCCCACTTTAGTGGGAGTATGGGACAAACCCATACTCATGGTAAAGTAAGAGAGATAGTGTACGCCTCTCCTTCCAGTTTGTGATCCGTGGATTCCCAAGCTTTCCAAAGGCAAGGGTCAATAGCAAAGGTTTCACAATTGATATGAATCAAATACACGATACTACTAAAATGAATAACGATGAAACGTAATCAATAAAATGTACAAGCAAGAGAAAGGAAAATAAATGAATACAAACCCCACGATGCTTGAAGCTTCTATTGTCTCTCTCTACTCCTTCCGAAACGTTGTTCTTGATGTTCAGTATTGGCGGGGCAGCGTCTATGACTTGAGAAGTGTTGAGAATTTGCTAGTTGAAATGGGTGTGTGATCACAAGATGGCTTGAATGCTAGAACCAAACTGACGAAGTAATGGCACACGAGAGCTTGAAATCCTGGATCCTTCAAATGGTTATGAAGGGTTTATTATATAGGATTTGGTGATGATATGAACGGTTTGAGATCAATCCCAGAGATACGGAGATGAATGGTTGAGATTAAAAGGAACTGAAGAAGCCATCAGTAAACTCCACCTCTTCATTTGGTAAAGAGGAGATAGAGCTTGGTTGACTGAAGAGCTAATTATGAGTTACCTTTTTAAACTGAAGAGGTGGGTGAAGTTACCCATGTGGACTAGAGAGATGGGTGGAGTAACCCATGTGATCTGATTGGAGTTATCTCTTTGAAGATAAATAAATATTTAATAATTGTTTTCAACATGTGAGATAATTGAATTCTTTTTTATTAAGAATTGCTTTATTTGATGAAATTAAATTAATTTAATTGAAAGAATTTAATTAGTAAGTTTAAATATTTGAATTTAA
>MU228229.1:1463337-1480981 GCA_018584345.1 Thuja plicata
AACTCCTATGCATCCAAAGTCCATCTGGATAACACTGTGAGCTCTTGATTTCTGAAAGGGAAAGCCAAGCAAACAAGATAGAACTCCTACGCCCCTAGAGTCCATCTGGATAGCATCGTGAGCTCTTTTTTGCAACATAAAGGGAAAGACCATAGAAACCAAGATAAAACTCCAAAGCAACTCAGAGTCCATCTGAATATTGCTGTGAGCTCTTGATTCTATAAACCAAACAAGCAAAATAAAAGAGAAGGAATGTCCAATTCTTTCCCAGGGTTTAGATTAGATCATGGAACTGCGCGGCTGCCAGATAAGTGACAGCGCCTACCGCATTTATCCTAAATCATCATGGCCCTGAAATTGAAGTGAACATTCAACAGACAGCAATCAAAGAAAATAAGTCATGATCTATCATAGCTACTCTCATCACATGGTGGATCCTGGAGTAGCATAAGAACATAACCGCAAAATATAGACTGACATCTGACCGACTTGACTGACCTAGTCAACATTTTTGTATGGTTCCGCGATGCAGTTGGTTTCTCTTGATTTGGCTAAAACTCTTTGGATAGGCCTGATTGCTTTGATCATGTTGGCAGCTGATCAAGCTGTGTCAGATGTGCCCAATTCTTGTTCACAAAGCTCATGATTGTGACAGTTTTGATTGATAAATTTGATTGCTCTGATCGTGTTGGCAGTTGATCAAGCTGTGTCAGATGTGCCCAATACTTGTTCACAAAGCTCATGATTGTGACAATTGATAGTTTGGCTTGGAATTGATAGATTGATAAAGTTGTGTCAGATGAGCCCAATAGTGATTTGTAAAGCTCATGATTGTGACATTGATGGACTAGGCGCAATTGCCGTTTTCTCTCTTGATAACCGAGTTGGTTTTATTGCTTTGGATTTTACAATTTTTTGAATGTTTTTGATGAAGATTGATTTTCTCTTGATTTTGATCTTTTTAGGATTTTTTGATGAGTTTCTGATTTTTTTGGATTTTTCATGACATTTGGAATCACCCCCTAGTCTGGTGGACCAGTACTAACCATGGGTAAGTGCTTTGGTGCTCAGAGGGGATTGTGCTTCTAGATATTGCTTGGGTAGTCAGTCTTGCGTTTTGAAGTGTGCTCAAGCTTTTGGAGCTCATTGATGGTGAAGCTGGATTTGAACACTTGGCGCCTGTTTGTCAGGTTTTCACCAAGGTACCTACTCAATAGCGCCTGATTGCCAGGTTTTCACTGAGAGAGCGATTTTGTTTTCTCTTTACTTTTTTTCTTTTTTGATTGTCGCCAAGGTGCCTGATTGCCAGGTTTTCACCAAGGTAACTTTTGTATTTTTCTTATTTTTTTGGTATTTTCTGGATATGTAGATAAATGCCTTAACCATAGAGACCTTTAAGGGTAGAACCTCTTCAGGTGCATGATGTTGATGTAACCAGGGAGCTGATCTCCTTCTAGTGTTTCTAGTATGAATGCCCCACTCTGAGTAGAGTTGACAATAACAAATGGTCCTATCCAGTTAGGCTCGAACTTACCAGGTTTGACTCGCTCTGCTTGATTCTTCTGATTTTCCATGAGGACAAGGTCTCCTACCTCAAATGTTCGTGGCTTCACCTTCTTGTGATAGTTCCTTCTAAGGCGATTCTAATAGCCTTGTAAGTGGTCGAAGGCATGTTGCCTTCTTTCATCTAGTAACTCTAGTTCACTGAACCTTGTCACTCTATAGTCTTCATCTAAAACCAGGTTCTTCAATGATATCCTCAGGGATGGGATTTATAATTCAAGGAGTAATACCACCTCTAATCCATAGACTAGGGAGAAAGGAGTGGCTCCTGTAGGTGTTCTCACACTAGTTCTGTATGCCCATAATGCGGGACTAAGCTGTAAATGCCAATCTCGCCCTGATTCATTTATTGTTTTCTTCAGAATCTTCAAGATTGTTTTGTTGGTAGCTTTGGCTTGGCCATTTCCTTGAGGGTAGTAAAATGAGGAGAACCCTTGTTTCATGCGGAACTGTTCACATAGGTCTTCAACATCCTTGTTCTAGAAAGGTGTACCATGATTTGTCAGGATTGTTTGGGGAATCCCATATCAACAAATGATGTGGTTAAGTATGAACATCGCTATTTGCTTTCCAGTGATGTAAGTGAGGGGAATTTATTCCACCCACTTGGTGAAGTACTCCATTGCTGCTATGATGTACTTGTGTCTGTTTGCTGAAGAAGGTGTAATTTTGCCCACTAGGTCAAATCCCCACATTGAAAATGGCAATGGTGATGTCAGAGGATTCAGTTCCTGGGCTGGTGCATGGATGAGGTCTCCATGAATTTGACACTATCTACACCTTTGAACATGCTTGTGTGCATCTATCTCTATTATGGGCCAATAGTATCCCATGCAGATTATTTTCTTAGCTAAGCTATTGCCACCTCTGTGGGTTCCACATATTCCTTCATGTACCTCGTACAAAGCTTTCTGGGATTCCATGGAAGTGATACATCGTAGTAATGTTCCATCTAGACTTCATCTGTATAGAGTAGTTGAGAGGATGGTATACCTACAGGCTTGGCGGATGAGGGCTTTTCGTTGGTTCCTAGACAAGTTTGGGGGTAAGACATTGTTTTGGAGATAGCTATAGATATCTTGATACCATGGGGATTCGGGACCAACAAGGACACACGTTGATTCTGTGATAGATGCCTGATGTGATGGTACCAAGAGTTGCTCCACTAGAAACTAGAATTTGGTATCATTACCTGGCATATCAATCAATGATGCTATGGTAGCCATTGCATCTGTCGCTTTGTTTTGTGCTCTTGGGACTTGCTCAAAGAGAATGTAATGAAACTTTGTGCGCAGTCTTTCCAGATGTGCTCTATAAGGTATGAGCTTCTCATCTTTGGTCATATAATCATTGTTAACTTGACTAATGACCAACTGCGAATCGCCAAAGACTTTCAGGTTCTTGATTCTCCATTGAATGGCTATCTTTAAACTGATGACCAGTGCTTCATATTTTGCTATATTGTTGGTGCATTGGAAGTTAAGTCTGAAAGATTTTGGAATTGTATCATGATCTGGAGTGATAAGAACTATCCCTGCCCCCGCACCATGGTTTGTACACGATCCATCAAAATAAAGTTGCCATACCTCAATCGCCGGTTGTAGTGCCATGATAGATTCGTCAGGAAAGTCTAAAACAATAGGCTGGTGGTCTTGAATTGGTGCCTCTGCTAGTTGATCTGCTATCACTTGTCCTTTGATAGCCTTTCTGTCTATGTACTCAATGTCGAACTCGCTTAAGATCACTACCCACTTTGCCAGTCTTTCCGTGAGCGCTGCTTTGCTTAATAGGTACTTGAGAGGATCAATATGTGCGACCAATTTCGTTTGGTGACTCAACATGTAGTGTCTGAGCTTCTGGGAAGCGAAAACAACTACTAGGCATGACTTCTCAATGGGCATATAATTTAGCTCATATCCAACCAAAGTCCTACTTAGATAGTAAACGGCCCTCTCTTTTCCTGCGTCATCATGTTGTGCCAAGAGTACACCTAACGCTGATTCCGTCGCTGAGATATATAAAAGCAATGGTCTACCTTGTACTGGTGGTACCAATATACGAGACTTAAGAAGGTAGTCTTTGAATATCTGAAATGCCTATTTGCATTGCTCTGTCCATATGAACTTGATGTCTTTATGCAATAGGTGTTGGAATTGGTGGCACTTGTCTGTCGGTTGAGCTATGAAGTGTCTGATCGATTGGAGCCTTCCTTGTAACCCTCTTAGTTGTTTCAGGTTTGATGGTGGAGGCATGTCCAATATTGCGTTGACCTTTGCTGGGTCCACCTCGATTCCTCTGTGTGATACTATGAACCCCAATAATTTTCCCGTTGTGACACCGAATGCACACTTTTTGGATTTAGTCAGACTTTGAATTCCTGCATTCTGTCAAAGATGGGTCCCAAAACCTGTAGATGCTCCTTTCGAAGTATTGATTTTGCTAGTATGTCATCCACATAATCTTCCATTGTCTTGTGGATGAGATCATGAAATATGGTCGTCATAGCCCTCTGATATGTCGCTCCGGAATTCTTTAAACCAAATGGCATGACATTCCAACAATATGTTCCCCAAGGACATGTGAAAGCCATTTTGTGTTGGTCTTCTAGCACTATCCTTATTTGATTGTAACTTGAAAATCCATCCATGAGTGATAGCATTTGATGTCCGACAGTTAGGTCTACTATTATGTCAATGTTTGGTAAAGGAAAGTCATCCTTAGGACATGCTATGTTTAGATCCATGAAGTCTGTGCAAATTTGTATCTGACCATTCTTCGTAACTGGTACCAGATTTAGATATCCAATCCGCATATGGTATAGGTCTGATGAATTTAGCATCTAGGAGCTTTTTCAGTTCTGCCTTGACTAACAATGCAACGTGAGGATGCATCTCTCTTAGCTTTTGTTTGATAGGTTTGGCATTTGGTAGCAATGGGAGATGATGTAGCACGAGCTCTGGATCTAATCCTGGCATGTCTGAGTAGGACCATGCAAAATTGATCATTCTTGCCTTGAAGAAACTGATGAACTGTTCTCTCTCCTCATGAGTGAGTGATTTCGCCAAGTATATGTTTCTTGGGTTCTTTTCATCTCCCAAGTTGACTTCCTCTGTCTCTTCGGCTAGTAGTGTTGATTTATCCTCTGTCAGGGGGAGGAGTTCCTTCTTTCCATCTTCTAGCACCTCAGTGAGGTTTTTGCCAAAAGATACATCTTGTTTTAGCTTTTTATTCTTTTGTACTTTTTTCCTTTATGGACTGGAAAGAGGAGCTTCCTCCCTGAAGTATGTTGCTCTGTCTAGGTTAATGGAGAATCCTACCTTGTGATCTCATGATGGAATGCCTTCCCTTAGTCCCATGAAATGACCTATCGCCTCGTCATTCTCGAAGACATCTAGATCAGGTGGCCCTTATTGATCCCACTCTATAAGCTCAGGGTGTACAAGACAGACACTTTCACTACTGTTTGGCTTTGGTTGACTGAATGAGACTGCTGATATGGTGCCTACAAAATTGGACTATGATGTGGACGCACCACTTGAGGTTTGATAAATGACATGTTTGTCTATACAGGGTTGTTCGATGATGGTCAGCTGGTCAAACAGGTCTGCTAGATCTATGATAATGTCGGCCTAAGGGGAAAAATATGGGATTGATGGTTTAGAGTCGTGGAGGGATCTCCACTCATACTCATGGGAGTCAGTCTCAATGGAATGTTCGTTCGATGCCTCACTTCCTTGGTCATCATCGATTTCTAAGTGTAGGTTTATTTGGGATTGTGTGGTTCCCTCTTCGGCGGGCAACAACTGTGCTAATATGTTTCTTATTAGGACATGCTCTGTGTTGTGCCCCCGGCGCATCTCTGCTATTTGCTTGTGATTGACTTGAATATCTTGGATCACAGGACTAGTGCTTTTTTTTCTATAGCCCAAACCTCTTGTGTTTCTCTGGGTTGGTGGGAGAGTTAATTCATATATGCCTTGTTGTCTTGCCCCTAGCCCAGTTGTACCATCATACCCAAATCTTTGTATCATTGTGTAACCATTACCATAGTTCGACAAAGGTAATGGAGTCTGGATTATCTTAGGGGAATCTTGGTATAACCAAGTATTGATGTCTTGTTCAAAAGGATTTTCTTCCGCTATGTCTCCCCATCGGACAAAGGTTGTGGGTGGACATCTAAATAGAACAAGCTGCAGAGTTTCTGTTGAAATAATAGGTTGTTGCATGCCATGAGTCCTTGGGCTTTGAGGCATGTGTGTGATGGTAAAAGTCTCTTCACATCTATATTCACCACAGCCCTTATCTGTGATGGATATCTTGCCTGCTTTCTGTGTGATATCTTTAAGATCCGAATCTAAAGAGGATGAGATGCTTGCATCTTGTTTAATGACTATCTTTCATGTTGCTCGTGTGACATCCTTGGGATTCGAATCTAAAGAGGATGGGATGCTTGCATCTTTGTTTGATGGTACTTGGTTATCGGTGTTGATTTGGACCGCATTGCAATATTGAAAGGGATTTGGATCTCCCTCTATGATGATCTCCTCTCCCTGGTGAGGGAACTTGATGCATTGATGGTATGTTGATGGTACAGCTTTCATTTCATGTATCCAAGGTCTCCCTAGTAGCATGTTGTATCCCAACTCAAGATCTAAGATTTGGAAGGGAGTGTTTTTTACCACAGGTCCAATGCAAACAGGTAGAATGATAATACCTTTAGAGGACCTTTCCTCTTCATCATAGGCTCTGATATTTATCCTCCTTGTGACATCAATGCTTGATTATGAGTAACCCAGTTGCTTGATTAACTTTAGAGTACAAATGTTTAACCCAGCTCCACCATCAACAAGGACCCTATGGACAGCGCTCTTATGGATCTGGACAAGTAAGTGTAGAGGATCATTATGCAAGGGTTTATGCGGCGGCACATCACGGTCTACGAATGTGGCATGTTTGTTAGCTGCTATATGGTTGACCATTGTTTGGAAGCTCTTGGGTGTTATGTCCCTTGGGACAACTGCATTTTGAAGTGCTTAGTCAAGTGCTAGTTTATGCTGCGGAGATATGCGCAACAGGTCAAACATGGAGATCTGGGCAGGTGTGCGCTTTAGTTGGTCCACTATGCTTGTTTGTGGATCCAAGTTTACTATAGGATTGACTGATGTAGTAGTTGATGATGGTACTCCTTGCAAGATGATTCTAGCATGACACATTGTTATAACACAATTGTTACCTTGGTCTCTGATAGTGATCGTAGCCACATGGCTATTTGAAGGATTGAGGCAATTAATGACATTATCACTGTTGGCATATGTATAGTTAACTTGTTTCGTTTGTCCACCAAACCTGGAGGCTTTTCCCTTGTTGTGATCACGAAAGGTATCATTGAAAATGGTGTGATCATTTGTACCTTTGGTTTGAGTATTTGTCACATCGATGATCCCTGTGTCAATCAGATCTTGGATAGCATGTTTCAATCGGTAGTAGTTGGCCATTTTGTGCCCTTTCACCCGATGAAACTCGCAAAAATCTTTGTCATTACACCACCTTGGTTTGTTTTCATCTTGTTCAAAGTCCTTGATTTCTGGGAGAGTGATAGTGTTTGATTATATCAACTTGCATAAAGTTGATTCTATCGGCTCTCCTAATGGTGTGAAATCTCATTGCTGGAATTGAAACTGTGGTTTGCGTTGATTCTATTGTTGACTGTTTGACATAGCGGTCGCTTGTAGAGGGGGAGGTTGGTTTTGGGTGTATGCTTGTTGAGTGGGCCCTGTGGGTTTTTGGTTGGCCATAGGTGCACCTTGCAGTGACACCTTGGGTTGTGCATAGTTTACTGTCTTCACATCAATGAAACCATCGCTAGTGAAATTTTTGTTTTTGTTCCACCACTTATCTTTTTCCGTTGCATTCTTATTTGTATTTTTTTGTGTGGGATCAGTAAGGATTCCTCGTTTGACTAAGTTCTTCTCATAACAAACTCCTCTTTCAATGAGTTGTGTGAAGTTCGGAGCTAACTATAACTCTGTTGTGAATGACATGTCTAGAATTAGATTGTCAACAAACCTGACTATTAAGTCTTGTTCAGGCACATCATATGTTATGTGATTTGTCATATTCCTCCATCTCTGTAGGAATTTCACAAAAGACTCTCCATCTTTCTATTTGATGTCGCAAAGGTCCTTGATGCTGACCTTGCGCTCGATGTTATGATGGAAGTGAGCTATGAACTTGTCAGCCAATTCTCCCCAAGACTGAATTCCATGAGGTAGATGTGAGAACCATTCCATTGCTGGTCCAGCCAAACTTTGTGGGAACAGTCGCATTAGATATGTCTCATCATGAGCGACTTCGACGCAACTAGCAAAAAACTCTCAGATATGCTCAATAGGGTTGGTACTGCCCCTATACTTGTCAAATTTTGGTACCGAGAAGTGATTTGGGAATGGAGAGATGTGAAGAGAATGGTCAAAGGGATATGGGTATAAATCCTCTGCGGTATAGGACTTAGTCTACCCCTGATTTTGCATATCCATCATTTGGGTTTGAAGGGTTTTCATTTGTTGCATTAGCATGTCCGTTTGATATTGAGGTTGGTGTGTGTGGACATTCCTTTGTGCCATGGTGGGTATGAGGCTGCGCCTCTGTGTCCCTTGAGTAGGAACATAGGATTTCATCCTAGGGACTTGATATTGATTCCCCATCGAGTGATTTATAACTGGAGGGACATAAGTAGTCCATGGTGGGTTTTGATGTGTTTGTTGTTGTGACTGAAACTGGGGTTGATAATGCTGGGGTAGGTATTGTTGCTACTGAGGTTGGGTTTGAAACTGGGGTTGATGTCGCTGAGGTTGGATTTGAGGCAATTGAAGCTGAGGTTGTTGTTGTGGGGGTTGGAATTGAGGCAACTAAAGCTGGGGTTGCTGTTGCGGGGGCTGGATTTGAGGCAACTGAAGCTGGGGTTGTTGTTGTAGGGGTTGAAATCAAGGCAATTAAAGCTGGGGTTGCTGTTACGAGGGTTGGAACTGAGGCAACTGAAGCTGGGGTTGTTTTTGCGGCGGTTGGATTGGTGTCAGAATGGGCAAAGATGTAGCCTTGGGTGGGCCTTGACTGTAAGTCGTTCCTGCAGAGGTGGATCCCTGCGGGCATGATGTGTTGATCCCAAGGCTAGTGTGAATTGATTGCAGCAGTGGCATAGTTTCAGAACAGTTGGTGTTTGGTGGGATGGAAGGCATAGCATGAGAGCTTGATTGTCCTGGCCATGAGACCAAAGGTGGAGGCATAGTAGTGACCATAAGTGCACTTTGTTGCGAGCCTGTCATGCTTTGAGTAGAAGATGTGCTAGCCTGGGTTGGGTCATTAGTTTGATTGGATGCAGTTTGTGTCGATGTGGGTAAAACCAATGGTGGAAAGATCTATGACACAACAGGTAGTATCTGAGGAGTGTGAGTAGTGTTTTGACCTGCAAGAGGGTTTTCGGGCCTTATAGTTGATACACTGAATTTAGCGGGGAGTTTGACACCCTTCTTTATTAACATGGCCAAGTAACATTCAGGATTCCTCTCTATAATAGTGTCAACTACTTTTGTGGAGTAAGCATCTTGTTCCACATCTTCAAGTTCTTCTTCTGTGATATATTGGAAAAAGGCTGCCCCACGGGGTTGTTCAATGAATAGAGCAAAACTAGTGTTCATGAAGGGATCGCTCTCTTGCTCTATTTCCCAAGCGGGGAAACGGTTGATATATGACTCATCAAGTTTATTTCTAGCCTTAGACCTTGTGTAACGTCCTCCATGAGGTGTTTGTGACATAGTGCGGTCCAGGTTTTGTAACTAAAACAAGTGGTATAAAGCAAACAAAGAAGAAGATCCTTTCTGAGGAAGTCTGAGCTATGTTTTGGACAAGGGTAATTCTAGGGATAGATTTTGATATAAATTGATCTCAAAGTGGTGATAAAAAGATAATATTTTCTGACCTTTGCCTTGGACAAAGTCAATTTGATAAAGACGATGATGTTTGATATGATGAGATCAAGGTATTTCGAGTCTGAGCTTTTGAACTAACAATGTTTTTGACAATAATCGTGCTTTACAGAGAAAGGGTAATCTTTAATGTTTAGAGATTCATACAATGTTCTTCGCATTTTCCTGGGATAGACACTAGTTTTGGACACCAAATGAAGAATTCTTTCAAGGTTTTAGGTCAAAACAGGAATGTAGTATATCTGGTCAATTGCAGTACAATTTCACCGATTGCGGTAAAATAATTGGTCGATTGTGGTAGTTTATCACCGATTGTGGTAATAAACACGATGATTGCGTCAATAAACAAATCAACTGTGGCAAAATTCCTTCAATTGCAGCACAATGCGGGCAATTGCGGTAAAGGAGGAACAGTCTAAAAAAGACTAGAGGATAAGTATCACTGCTTGATATTTTTGATTTTTCTGGAACAATGCTTCTGATTTGCAAGACAGTTGATGTTGACAACCTAGGCTTTAACACGTTTGACTCATTTTGACAGTTT
Organism: Thuja plicata; assembly: GCA_018584345.1. NCBI lineage: Eukaryota > Viridiplantae > Streptophyta > Pinopsida > Cupressales > Cupressaceae > Thuja > Thuja plicata. The sequence goes on from MU228229.1 coordinate 1,473,427, forward strand.
GGATGTTTTGTTTTGCATTTTCAAAAACTGATCAAAGGAACAAGCACAATAAACATTGTGTTTTGAAGAATGAAGGCTGAAATTGTGTATGTTCTACAACTTTTTCAAGTTGCAAGGTTATCACGAGGTCTAAACAATGAACAGTCAGATTAATCTAGGTCAATTGCTTCAGAATACAATATTATAGGCCCAATGTTTGAATGTCCAATAGCTCACACAGCAATTGTCACGCTACTAGGACACGAAGGTCCATGACGTAGGTGCCTGTGTTTTTGTCATTTCCAAGTATTGTTGCCATGGAGTGAAGATCTCTTTCACTACACAAATACCGTGGGACACATATGTTGGGGATCTTGGGGGGAAATTTTGCAACCTTTTGCACTATAATAAGGTATCTGTTCAGAGGTGAAACGGGTTGGCCTCTAATTAATCAAGGTTGTAGTAAGGGTATGTGGTGTCTCTCCAATCGGTTTGTACGTGCGTGACTCTCTTAAGAGCCTAGTTGATCACGTTGGCTCCTTAGGGATATTCACCCGATCCAGAATATCATCAACACGCCTCGCTCGAGCTTGGCTAGATGAGATGGAACTTTGGTCCGCGCCTTGTTTATATACCGATCAGAAGGATTACCGGTTTGAGGTTGTTCTCCGAGGAAGAAGCACATTCCCCGGACAGGCCTTTCTAAAAAAGTAAAGGTTTGTAATCTAACAGTTTGTGCAAATGCACCCAAAACTCAAGACACAAGGTAAATCAATTAAGCTCCAAAGTTTGAAATGTGAACTAAGCTACACCACCATACAAACACAAATGTTCAATTTTAAGCCCAAAGAGTAGGTATTGATTGCTTGTTCAATTTTAGTGCACCAAATTGAGAGATTTTTTTCCTTTGTTCAAGTTTAAACCCCATGTCAATTTTAAGCCCAAATCCAAAATATGAGGTGTGATGAGTTTTGCAAGCACTGCTCTTTTTAAACCCAAATCGACAAATAAATTCCTTTTAGTTTGCATTGTTTAAACAAGTTAGTACCAAAAAGGATTATTCGCAAAATGAGAATATATGAAACTTTGAAATAATGAACGATGCTTACCAAATCTTACCTTTCTCTGTCCTCAGTGATTGGATCCGATCCTGCACAGAAACTGAGAAACAAATGTCAAATTAGGAACAGATGGGCAGCAGGTTTGGATCTGATATTGAAATAATTCTGTGATTGTGACAAACTTCTAGTGACTACGGCAAAATTCTGTCAACTGTGATAAAGCCTGTAGATGCGGCAAAATTCTCTCGATTATGGTACGGATCGGGAAACTGCGACAGAATTCATTCAATTGCGGCACGGATCGGACAATTGCAGCAAAGTACCAGAAGAAAGAAGACAGAAATAGAAAGAATAAAATGGTGAAAGCCTGTAATCAATTGTGGTATTAAACCAGTCAATTGCGTTAAAATACCAGCAACTGCGAAATACTACAAATATCGAGAAAAGTCAAATTTTTAAATTACGACCGTACGGCCGTGGTTGATCAATCTGGTTCTTCATCTGCAAGAGGTATTTGGGTTGTTTGATTCACGTCAGGTTCACCAAAATGTATGCCTCTCCTTCTGGTTTGTGATCTGTGGATTCCCAAGCTTTCCAAAGGCAAGGGTCAGTAGCAAAGGTTTCACAATTGATATGAATCAAATACACGATACTACTAAAATGAATAACGATGAAACATAATCAATAAAATGTACAAGCAAGAGAAAGGAAAACAAATGAATGCAAACCCCACGATGCTTGAAGCTTCTATTGTCTCTCTCTACTCCTTCTGAAACGTTGTTCTTGATGCTCAATATTGGCAAGGCAACGTCTATGACTTGAGAAGTGTTGAGAATTTGCTAGTTGAAATGGGTGTGTGATCGCAAGATGGCTTGAATGCTAGAACCAAACTGACAAAGTAATGGCGCATGAGAGATTGAAATCCTGGATCCTTCAAATGGTTATGAAGGGTTTATTATATAGGATTTGGTGATGATATGAACGGTTTGAGATCAATCCCAGAGATAGGGAGATGAATGGCTGAGATTAAAAGGAACTGGAGAAGCCATCAGTAAACTCCACCTCTTCATTTGGTAAAGAGGAGATAGAGCTTGGTTGACTGAAGAGATAATTATGAGTTACCTTTTTGAGCTAAAGAGGTTGGTGAAGTTACCTATGTGGACTAGAGAGATGGGTGGAGTAACCCATGTGATCTGATTGGAGTTATCTCTTTGAAGATAAATGAATATTTAATAATTGTTTTCAACATGTGAGATAATTGAATTCTTTTTTATTAAGAATTGCTTTATTTGATGAAATTAAATTAATTTAATTGGAAGAATTTAATTAGTAAGTTTAAATATTTGAATTTAAACTATAGAAAATTGAGTTTAATTAATCAATTAATGGTAATTAATCAATTAAAGCTATTTAATTAAATAAAATGAATTATTTAATTAATTTTGGGAATCTGATTAGATGATTTGGGGAATGAATTTAGAGGAAAATAGATGATTAATTAATTATTAAAAAACCATTAATTAATAGATGAAAATTAGTGTTTTTAAAGTAAAGTCGTAAGCCTGTCCATTTTAGGGTGTCTACAGATAGAAGATGAGAGAAGATAAGCTGATTGCGGCAAATTGCAAAGAGATAAGACATCGCTAAGTCTAAGGACATAAGCCCCAAACTAAAGATACTAACTCCACATCCACGTACAAAGGCACAAAAACAAAAATAAAAATAATGAAAAGAAACAAAGAAAAAAAGATACCAACAACAAAAGCGTTAGTACTAAAACACACTCCAAATCAACTAGTGGAAGAGACCTTGGCCAGAAATGCCTCATCTACTAATATCATGTCTAGAAAGCTATTGAAAGAGCATAAATGATCATATAGGAAGAACAAAAGCACTGCCAATGATGATACAAACTTCATGATCTAATTTACTAGAACAAAAGTAAAAAGAGAGAAAAAGAGGAGTGTGACTACCTCGCCCAGTAAGATTTGTGTGTCTTACTGTGAACCACATAAATGATATAATTGAATGATCTAGCAGGTTTGTGTGCCATTATACTCAATCCTATCAAAATCTTACGCCTTTTGGAAGTTTTTCCTACATGTGTATGTGTGCTCCTCGTGAATGGATCAGGGTTTGTTATCCATGAAGAATTGTCTGTGCGCACACCCCACAAATCGATCAGTTTGTCGCCATGGGGTTTGATTGTGTTTTTTTCTCTCTATGAATGGATCAGGGTTTGTTATCCATAGAGATAAATGTATGTAAATTTTCATCCCAGGGTTGGATAAGGATAACTTACACCCGTCAGGGATCGATTGCGAAAACAAAAAAAAAAAATTTAAAAAAATTTAAATGCAATACAATGGAGGTTGTATGTATACCCCCTCCTTATGATGGCTACATAGTAGACATTATAAGGAAGAGAATCAAGGATACCTACTTCCATCAATAAGGAGATACCCTTAACAATATACGCCACAATCTTAGCTAACAACATTGACTCTTATAGGCTAAGAAAATAGATAATCGTGAAAGGATATATCACTTATGAGAAGAGACCCTTGAGGAAGAGATGTTTTCTACAAAACATCTATCTTTAAGAGGAGCGCTTGAACAAAGAAAACATCTTCAATACAATGAGGGGGACGGGAACAATAATGCACCCAATTAGCCCCTTGTTTCCAGGTGAAAGAGGGATTCTTGATGAAGGACAACAAACTTTGAATCACATAGTAAGGGAAGATTTTTATTATGAATATAGTTTTGAACATAAAGAAGAGGTGATGATCAAGGATATACACATCTTGTACAATAGAGAATAAAAATCAAGACAACAATTCCTTATGAGAAAAGAATGTCACACGATAAAAAAATGCCACTAGACTAAGGAAAGTAGATCCTTAGATGAAAAGAGAAAAATGTACAAAAAGCTTGCCCCCTAAGTGTAAAGGCAAGATATAATATGTAAAACACCTTGAATAATAGCCACTTCATAAGAGATATACAATTCCAAGAAAAATACGTTTTTAAAGTAGAGCAGACCCCTAAAACAAGCATATATGGTAGAAGTGATATCACATATAAAGTAAAATAGTCATCAAAGACTTGGAAAATATTGATACTATAGATGATTATTGAACGAGAAACACACATTTTCAAGGCATAAAAGGATTTCTAAACAAATATGTTAGGATCTTGTTTGTAACAATGTGTCTCATCTTGAAAAGGAATGTATCATACAATAATACCAAAACCATGAAGAAGAAGGATATCATATTAAATCATCTAAAGGGGCAGCCCACTTATAAAAGATATGCACCCCAAGAGAGGAGAAAGTTGTGAAGGGGGTATTCATCTCACCAAGGAGAAAGATCCCCAACCACAAACAACACATATCAAAGTAGAACAGAGATGCATTGTAAAGAGATAATAGATCATAAAGAAGAAAGAAAATGCAAGATAAGTCCTAAAGGATAGATATTTGATAGCATACATGCACTTTTAAATGCAAATATAAGGTTGCACATTGGAATGTAAAACAACAAATATTTTCAAAAGAAAGACATCATATTATAAAACATAAAAAACCACAAGGGATAATGGATACACAAAAGGAGAAAGAGAAGAAAGGAATAACATACTAAACTCCCAAAATGGTTTACCATATATTTAAAATATGCACATCCTATCCAACAAAGGTTGTGGATCATGCAATAGCACTAGGAAAGATATCATTGTATAAGGAAACATGCAAATAAAGAGAGAAACTTGATCCCTAACAAGAATGAATGCCAAAGATGAACCTTGCCCCCCAATTAAGATAAACAAGGATAATGAAATATTGTGTTGTTCTCAAACTCATTATGTAGCATAATGGAGAGCGGCCAAATGGGGGCCAGTAATGTTAATTGTAAGTATGAAGAAGGTGTAAAATGTCTGGTGTAAAAGGAAGTAAACCTTGGTCGACTTTATCATGAACATACAACATAAAATCATCATAATCACAAAGTAAGTGTGTTATTATAATGGAAAGGACATAAAAATTCATTAATAACGTCTGTCACATAAGGTTTAAATCTAATCTTAGGCTCAGACATAAGATGGAAATATACTCGCTTGGCTAGAGCTTCACAAGTATCATAAGGAGATATAGACAGGGTTGGTAAAATAAGATGAAGAGGTGGTTTTTGTGGTGGAGACGTTATAAGAAAGTTATGATAGGGAATGAAACCTGGACCATGTCTATGAGTTTGTTGAGGAGGATTAATGGGAAATTTAATTCCTTTTTCATTAATACCAAGTCCTAAACCTTTGTAGCCTTGTCGAGTAGTGATATTATATCACATAGTATAAGTAGATTTAAGTGTAGATGGAGAAGGTGATGGATCTTGAGGTGAGTGATAATGTGTAGTATAAGGAGGGATAGTAGAAGGGATGTGCTCTTTAGGCTCATCCTTAGCATGTGAGGTAAAAAAGGCATCATCTATAAAATATCTAACATACGGATCATGAACAATGTTTTGGAGATGATGGAAAGTTTGAGGATTATTAGGATGTTGATCTTGAGTAGGAGGAATAGGATTAGAAACATTAGACTCATTAACAAAGAATCATATATGATCTATATATTCCATGTATTTTGTTAAAATGTGAAGAAGAGAGTCACATGAAATATTGATAATAGCCTTGAAATATTTCTTGTAAGCAAACATTGTATATAGTTAATGCTCATTATGTCATATGCAAGAATACCATGAAGGGAAACAAACATAGCAAAATGAAAGGAATTATCATATATTCTAGGGGTTTGATAAAGAGAGGTGAGAAGAAAGGTAATACTATAAATGATTACAAACCACTCCATTTTAGATATTTCTATGCTTGCACACACGCAATTAAGTAGATCAATGCAAAAAGAAGATCTAACTAGAAGATGCAAATAAATATCACACAAGAAGATCTAACTACCCAATCAAAAGATATAAAGTATGAAAGCTTCGGGTTCACCAAAATGTAATGTGATAAAAAGGTTAACCAAAATGTATCATGGTGAATAAGGGAATTGAATTTATAGGAATAAGACCAGGACTTTACCACAGAGGAAACCCGATTAGCATAAGGTGAAGTGCCAATTAGTGATCTTCTCAATGTTGGGGCCTTGGGTTTTGTTCCTCCTTTCCCTAAGAGAAGGAATCCAAAATGTTATGCAATATGATCTATGAAGGTAAGTTTTATGAAATAAAAAATAGGAGAATGTACTCAACTTGAGGGCTAGTAGAGGATGCACATTCAGATCATAAAATAGATTGCCAAATTGTATTAGAAACCGGAACAAAACTGGATCTGGAATCAGGAAGCTAAGATCTACAAACTATAAGAATATGAAGGTCCCAGGAACATGTCAACTTAGAGGCTACAGGTCACACTTGGGTACAAGTCAAGGTCGACTTGTACCTGCATTATCCAAAAATTTGAGATCTAAAGGTCTGACGGAAACTATAACCCTAAATCAACCAAATTTGATCTCAAAAACTTGAAAACCTTCAAATCTTCTCCTACACACAAGAAAAGGGTAAATTTGTTGGTGGGGAGGGGCTTGCCTTGGTCAAGCCTCGGTTCAAGAATTAAACTTGAATTAAAATAAAGGGAATTCTAGCATGTAGTAAAGATTAGTTCCAAACAATGAAATATATCATACCATGTAGATGCAAATATACTTAGTATGTGATTAAATATGTTAATGCAATAGCCTTGAATCAACACAAAAGCCAAAATAAAATCATGTAATATAAAACCTCATGTATGGATGCAATGTAGTTTGCCTAATTATGAAATTGAAGAAGAAATATTGGATGTATGAATGTAGCTCTTCTCCTTAGATTGCTAAACTCCTTTGTCTCCAAAGATGCTAGATCTTTAGAAGGAAATGTATACTTAATTGAATGGACGCCTTCAATGGATTCTTGCTTGAAATCACCAAGAGACCTTTAATGCATGTTCTTGATTGCTTGAAAAGTAGATTGCTCGAATAAATTTGTGGATATTGTGTATATTATGGATGCTCAAATGAAGTGAGAAGGCCTCCTTTTATATTGATTTTGTTAGGATTGCTAAACTGCAATCTTCCCAAGAACACCTGCATGCATAGCTATTACATAAACAGAAGCAAAAGACAGAAGATAGAAGGATCTATGGAGGCCAAAAAGCCAGAGACATCATGTGCTCAAGAAAACAATATATTGATAATATGTTTCTATGATTTACAAACTGATGTAAAAAATCTGTAAAGAAAACTAAGCGGTGATTCCTTATAAAGGATACCGAAGCCCTAAAAAGGAAACTCTCATAAAATAGAAATTTGCCTAAGTCTAACTTAAGCTAAGAGTAGATAACTAATAATTAACTGATTTAATTATTAGCAACACTCGACTACTCTAACACCCCCCCTTAAGTGTAACTTAGGGAGAAGCAAAAAAAGCTAAACTACTGCAGAAAGCAGGAAAGATGGGTCC
>MU228229.1:1482920-1517871 GCA_018584345.1 Thuja plicata
GGATACCGAAGCCCTAAAAAGGAAACTCTCAGAAAATAGAAAGTTGCCTAAGTCTAACTTAAGCTAAGAGTAGATAACTAATAATTAACTGATTTAATTATTAGCAACACTCGACTACTCTAACAGATTTTAGGCATCGAAATCAAAAGGGTCGACTACACTAAGCAGGAAAAAGGCCAATACTTTGCATCAGGCCCGCAAGCCAATCAAAATTTACCTCTCGGGGTACATGTCGAGATTGACATGTACCAAGTACAAACTAAGGTCGACCTGTACCTAGTACAAACTAAGGTCGACCTGTACCTAGAGGTGCAAATCTCAGAGAAAAAATCTCGGATCCCAAGAAGTATTGAGAGGGTTAGAGGAAATATGGTGAAATAAGCAGGAAAATCACTCGTAAATGCATTTAGATCTATGGGGGTAGTGAATTTTGTGATTGGAGGGATAAATGGGAGATGGAGCATAGAAATTAAAGCCAACCTAGAATTTTTTGCAAGATTGGAGGAAGAAAGAGTACCTTGATTCAAATTATGGGGATAATTGAATGCATTAGGAGGTCCTAAATGTGAAAAACACACTAAGGAGGGCTAAAAGGTCACAAAAAGTGCACAAAAGTAAGTGCGGACTTTTTAAGACGGTACAACATATATGTATGTTTTCATGACATTGTAGAACAATCTACTAATATATTGAATTTCGTAATCAAGTGTCTATCGTGCTTATCCTTTTTCTCATTTGAACTTAATTTTTTCACACTATTTTCACTTACACATCTTACATAAAGAAAAACAAAAGAAAAAATCATTCGCTCTTATATTGATGATTTTGCACTAAGTTGTAGTTTTCATTCTTATTCTTAATTATAAGTTTGTTGCATTGTTGTCCTCTTCAACTCTATGCTAGAAGACTAATGTTTTAATTATGCTAAATATGTAGGTTTCATTTTGCATCTCTTCAAACAAGAAACTAAAAATAGTCAAGATCTACACCATATAGCTGAGACTATCCGAACACTTATCTAGCACAATGTTCATCCACATTTAAACATATTCTGAAAAATATGTTATCAATTTTGTAATTATCACTTTAGTCTATATGATACAAACACACATCTTTATTTGATTTTTTTCTCTTCAAACAAACATGTTAGCACTTATGCAATGCTTCATATCTCTACTTTCTTGCACAAGACAACAATTCCATCTCCATCAAAGCTCTTATTTAATTATAAATTAGGATGAAAAATGGATAAATAAATAATGATATTAATTTATTCTAAAGAAGGATAGTTAAGAAAAATGACTAAATAATTAAACTAATTATTTAACCCTAAGGATAAATTAGGAAAATTTAATACGAAGGCAAGAAGGACTAAATAATTAATATAAGTATTTAATAGGAGAGGTAAAATAATTGACTTCGATTAAATTGATAGAGGATTATCAAAATAGAGTAAATAACTACTTATTAATTACATAATTAAAAAAATTAATTAAAGAGAGAAAGAAGACATCAAATGATCAATAAAGATCAATAGTGTGATTTATGGGAAATGTTAGTAAAAATTGTCGTCATAGGTGATGATCAATTTTTAGTATCTACAATTGGAAAAAGTGATATGTATCTCTACTCATCCACATTTTTCATACATGCCTATTAGAACAGTTTCAAAGAGAACAATTGGAAAAAGCTTTATATGCATGCACATGCAGATATATCTCTGGAGAGAGACTTCTAGGAAGATTGCTTGAGGGTGTTTGGGAAGCATGTAAATTTTATTCATAGTGAAAAATGTAGTATGTGGTTGTAATTCTGGTGAAAATGTTGAAGGTTAAGGGTGTTTCCATCTATCCATTATGAAACAACTCTGAACACTTTTCATAGTTGGTTTCATGTGGAGGTGAATAATTATTTTGCTGTAAAATTGGTGGAAGCTTTTAGTATAGTTGTGTATATATGGAAAAATCAAGAGCTTTTTGAGGCAATTTGTAGGAATCAATTGTAAGCATCCAAATTTTAAATCCTTTATAGATATAAAGAAAAATGAGTGTACAATGCAAGTATTACCACATGGCATGTGTCTATTACTTTTTGGAACAATCATATATTAGACGCCTTCATGTAGAAGACAAAGGAGAAGAAGAAGAATTGTTTTGATGATTTGTTGAGATTTGGAACAAGGGTTTGGATAAATAAGAAGTATTGTCATTTTGGGATGAAATATAAGGATTTACATAGATAATAAGATGGGTCCTATTTTTGGTGACACTATGGAGAAAATGACATCAAAATTGGTTATGGAAATGGTCGGATCATGAGCACCTTGGTTGTTTTTGGTTTATGGTAGGTATGTATTTAAATTTCCAATCCAAATGCATTCGTCTCTTCAATTCAATGGTCATGTGGTGTCCAAAATTTTGGCTATTTTGTTTGAAGTGCTAAAAATCTATCTCTTGAAAAACCTTTTACTTTGAGAAGAAAAAAAAATGGAAGAAAAGTTTTTTATTGACTATAATTAAGTCTCAAAATGGATCAAATGATGAATTCCTTATAGCATTACATACTAGACTATATGTAAGAGTATTTGAGATAAACTTATCAATATGTATCTATCACTGCTTTATACAACAACTAAAACACCATTACAAAAATTTCAATGTACGAATTATTACAAAATTAAATCAACTATCCAAGTGATACATCTTGTACAACATGGCATAAAAGCTTAGATCTGTAAAATATCCAATGTATCATCAAACCAAGTAGTCCAACCAAGTGATCCCTCCATCCATCTCTGCACTTTTCCCCAATTATTGGGAATCACTACAATCTCTCTCATAGGGACATCTACTTCTACTACAATAGGTATCCTTGGAGTTTTTGCTAAAAAAGGTATCACTGGAGCTATCGCTGCAACATGGACCTAATAAACATGTGCCCTTGCCTCATTCTTCCTCTTTTCTTCAAGCTCAGTCATGAAATTGTTAAGACCAATCTTAAAAGGGGCCCTTTCCATAGTTTTTCTAGTCCATGAGAGCCCATGAGAAATTTCCCAAGTGGGTATCCTATTCGTTCCATCTTGCAAAAAAAATTCAAACTTGTCCTTTGACAACCTCGTAGTGTTTGTGACTTTCCAAATAACATCATGGGTTATGAGTCTCCTTAGATACTTGGTAAGCAATCTTTCCCTGCCACTAAAAACATCATTATTCCTAAACTTCCAAATTAACCAAAGAATCTGAACAGAGAGAGTAGGCCAAAATACATTAATATCTTTCTTGAGTTTTGACACATATCTAACTGCAACCTCCCAGCTACTAACAATCAAGTTGACAAAACTTCCAAATATACTCTATAACTTTTTTCCAAATAAACAATCAAAATAAATATGCTTCACTTTATCTAGAAGTGTCCAAGTAAATAAAATATTGGGATCCCCATCAGGTTTGAGGATAGGCAACTTATGCAATAAGAGGCTCCACAAAAAATATCTCTTTTTAGGTTCCACGGATCTTCTCCACAAGTTCCCAAGAATGTTTTTTGCCAAATATAAGGGTCAAGTGATATATTCCAACATTTATTAAGGTGGCCTTGTTCATCCCCAAAGTAAGCAAGTTGTCTATAGATAGGTTTAGCTTTAACATAGGGAAGGGTAGACTCATCAGGTCATTTCAACAGGGTGAATCTATCATCAACAGTGTCAATTAAGATTTCAGGGAGGGAGAGAGAGGCGCATGCCTCCCTAAGCACAATATATGTCCTCCATTGTGATTGTGGGACATCAAATATTGCACAAATATCATTCCATGAACCAAGGTATCCCTCATCCAAAATTTCCATGAATTTTACAATGTCTTTGGTGGCACAGATTCTGGTCAAACAACCTTGAAGCTGAGTAAGAGGCTTTCCATTATGCTACAAGTTCCACCAAATTGATCATTCTCTGCATACATTATTATCCTCAGTAAGAATGTTACACTATGAGTAATCAAGTGTCTAACACTTTAATAGGCTTTCCAAATTGATCTAAAGATAATAGACCTAGCTGGTTTGACTAGGAAATGTCCAACAATCAAACCACTAAAGGGCAAGGCCTTCTAGGCTGGACTTTTCTTTGGGACAAGCATTGATATGTAGTGTCTTATTAGGATCTTCCATGGTTCATCCCCTTGGAGGGCCTTAAAGATCCATTTAATTCCAAGTGATATACCATGTAACCTTAAGTATTTCAATCCAATACCCCCTTTATCTTTACTCATAGTGCACCACACTCATTTGACTACATGTTTATTTTTATACCTTTACGATCAGACCATAAAAAATCCCTCATCTTCTTCTAGATATAATAAAATTGATAGTTATTAAAGAGCCAAGTAGAGGTATATAAAACATTGTGAGAGGATAAAATATTCTGATTCATTTATATCCTCCCTACCAAAGATATGTACTATCTGTTATATTTTCTAAGTTTCTTATCAATCTTCTCTCTAACCTTATTCCACATCTCTTTAAGATTTGGTATAATGGAAAAATGAATGCCTAAGTATCTCACTTGATGTTCCAGACCACCCAACATTAAGGGATACTTACTAAACCATTACAAGGGTTGATTATCCTAGCCAAGTATAATAAATTAATGCAAGGATATTATGCTCCTAGATTCCTCACATAAAATATCCATTTTCCTCATAAGGCTAGTGAGGTTGTCTTCATTCGGCTCTACCAAAATGGTTTTTTCATCTACAAACCAAATATTGGAGAGCTCTTCCTGACTTGGTAGTGAAATACTTTTAACCCTCAGACATAAGCATTGGAGTTGATGAAAACTCAACCCTACAAATCCCAAGAATCACCTGCATTGAAACTTGTCACAGAAAGACAGAAGCAAAAGCTATGGAGGCCAAAAATAACAGATTCATGAAAGAGGAAACATATTGTGCAAGCAATAGAGAGAAAAACCTCAATATAATAGCATCCTCAGATAATTAATAATTATTGTTCAGGCTTAGAATTGTCACCCTAGATCAGGCATTAGGGCTACACGACAATTCCATCCTCACAATGGAAACTTCCTCTAGCTGTGGGTGAACTATGGATGAGGAAGAGTTTCCGGATTCTAGGTCGGTTCCTATTTGATTCGGGATATCACCTCCTGATTTGAAACTTGATGGGGAAAAGGGAAAAAGGATTAAAACTGAAAGGGAAATGGGGTGATACACCAAAATGAAATCAGACTTTATTGGAAAAGCTAATGCAGTAATCCTAATTCATATACCACATTTTGATACTTCGAATCTCTAATCAACATATAGGTTAAAAGACTTGGCTACTAGGGTATAGACCACAAATAACTTAATCAGTCAAAAAACATACATATTATTCATGAGGTCTAGATCTTGTCCACGTAGAGGAGGAATGATAAACATTCACTTCTCCTAGCTACCAAAATGACTAACACTTATGAAGAAAGATGAAACAGGATTCTGAAATCAAAACTCCACATGTATGAGCCAATGAAACATCTGCTTTATTCTTCACCAAAATCTGACAAAATGTGATTACAAACATGAATCCAAGGCACTAAGGAAAAATAAGCTCACTTTGCCTTCTTTTCCAAAACTTGCAACCCCAATGGATACAAAATGCATAAAAAAGGTCTACAGGAATAAACAGCTCTCTGAAAGCACCTCTTTACCAAATTCTGAACCTCTATTATGAAAATGAAGGTCCACTAAATAGACCACATGGCTAATCTTGAAAATGAGATTTCCCTCCAAAACTCTCCTCCAAACAGAAAGATCATCCCTAAAACAAAGGCCTAAAAGATGCCTATAACGTAGCCTTCAACAACTATCCCTCCAAAAGGCATATTCCTAAATTTGAGGCATAATTAGTGCCTAAAATCTAGCCCCTAAAGGCCCATTTCAAAAATGAGATACCCTTAAAGTTGGCTTTTAAAACATTTTCATCCTTTTTACATAATGTACCAACTTCATTACAAAATACATTACAAAATTCTACCCACATTTGCATAAAAACTCTAACTCCTGTGACTTAAAACCCGACAGCATAGCATAAAAAAAAAACCTAACTCCACCCAAGCCGACACCATAGTGAAAATAACTAATGCCTAACTCGAGATAAAAAATACAATGAAGAAAATATCTCATAATGCACTGTCTAGGTATTGCAGTTACCTAGGCATTTAACTCTTTCTATTCGATGGATTCCAAAGTTTTATCCATTTTGGCAAAGGTATTTTGTATCTCTTCTTTTGTAATCTGTTGTTTGGGAGAAGAATAAGGGTTTGGTGCCGCCATACTGTTGTTCTATATTTTATCTTTGGTGCTCTCTGTATGCGTGAGCTCGAGCTGGAAGTCTGTAGACAGCGAGTTATCAGGCCATAATGTATGGCACTCTGCATATTCTTATGAAGCTTTCTTTTAAAACTCGGGCTCTATTATGGAACTCGGGATCCACCTCCAGTTAGCTCTTGGGATCCACCTCCAGTTAGCTCTTGGGATCCACTTGCGGGCTCTCCTTTGTATCTTTCTGCATGCTTTCGGGCGGCTATTGACTTCAGCCTTTCACCCAATGGGTGGCACTGTTTGTTTATGTCTTGTTTTCGGTTTCATGCCATGAGATATGGCGTTCTCAATGCATGTACCTACGGTTGAACTCGGGCTTCACCTCCAGTTTGAAAACGCCATGAAATGGAACTGTTATGTATTGTTGTAAGCAGCTTGGGCCTCTCCATATACCGCGGGTTCCACCTATTATTTGGGGTTTTAAATGACATGAAACAAGGCATTTCACATTTGTATAAACACGGTCTCCACCTTCAGATAACTCGGGCTGCATATAGTATCGGAGCTTGGGCTTTGTTTGACAAGAGATAAGTTCAACTTTTTATGTCTTGTCTTCTCTTTTAACTGCAGTCTGAACTCTCTATTTTTAAATACATAGCTTTTGAAAGCTTGAGTTGTTAACACAAATTTCTTGTCAGTAAAGCTGCATGCACTTTGCACTATTTTTTAATGAATGCTTGAGTTGTTTCCTTTGAACTGTCGGCTCCATAATTAGAGTCTCCTTCATTAACTGCCTGTTGTCATTGAATTCGAGGCTATTGATTTCATAAATGCTTGAAGAATCTGCATCTATTTCTTTCGTGATTCAATGTTTTTTTTTTTTTCTGAACACCCGCATAGCTTACTTCGTAGATTTGGAAGTGAACACAAAAATATGCAACCTGTCAGTTTATGAACTCAAGCTATTTGGGAGTCTTTTGTTGGATGTCTTCCATCTCTCTTCATGTTGTCCCACCTTGTATGCACTGAGCATACCAATATTATTTAGACATCAATCCTGAAATCATAACAATACTATCAACATGGGTACATACAACACTGTTATTTCAGCATACCAGAATTCACTGTTTGACTAATACCCTGCATATAACCTTTCTTCAAATTCATATTAAACATATGGATACTGTACTAGTTCCACTCTTATGGATATATTCACAACTACATCACAGGACTGCTGTTTGCCCTCCATTTTTCATGAAACTCTGCATTTGAACTTATTTTTTTATCTGTAAGTGATACCCTTCCTTGTAGTACTTTGTTCTGTAACACCATCTTCCATTCATGCATAAAATATGTTATTTTTCATTTGAGTATAAACAACAACAATGAGCATTAACACTATTTCTCTCTTCCATTGTTAATAAGGCATTGCATTTGCTCTTTTACCTCTGGCATCAACACTGAATTTATCACCAGCATTCCCTATTGATTTCTTGTTTGGAACATCAGTTGAACATGTGAAATAACAGCACCATTTGATCATTCTTTTTTTGTTTGAGTTCATAACAACAAAACTAATATCCATTCTATTGTATATATGCATATTCTGATTACAAAATAGATACCATTTAGTTTTATCTGCATATGCATGTTACTTTATAACAACATTACTATTATGTACTGTATCTTCTTTTACTTGTATATGCATAACATTTTTCACAACAACATTGTTGCTTGATTCACCAAACATGCATAATCTTTTGATGACAATAACACTGTCATTTTCATTTTACTCTTACATATGCATTATTTAAAACTGCATCTTCATATGCCTAATGTGATCTTTTGACTGCACTGAATCTTGCTCATCTTTCTGCATATCAGTATCAATAGTGTTTGAAATCTGTATTTGATCATTTCTTCTCTTTCCTGTACATTGAACATCGAGCATTGTTTCATTCTTTAATAATGCATATTTGTGAAGTTCGAGCACGAGCTCGTGACACTCACTACATCTCTCAAATATAGCACAGGATTTCATAAAGATATGTTTGTTTGATATTATTATTCAGTCAATGTAAATGCATATCTTTCTATCACATTGATATCATCAGTAAATATGCAGTTCAGGGAATTTGACTGATGTATGGTGTTTTTTAGGCATTTATGTATTACTTAGATCCAATTGGATCTAATATCTCTTTTACACCATGATGCAGGATACAGGACCACAGATGACCTAGGATTGAGGACAGACAAAGACAAAACAGGATATGAAAGTCTTCAGATGATGCAGATGAACCACTCCAAAAACTAGAAGACCTCTTAAAGGCAATACATAGACCCTAGACTTCATCATGCTTCCTTCTTACTTTCTTTTCTGCATATGTCCTCTGAGTTTCAGTATGCAAGATGTGACCTTAAAGGAACACTTGTCTAATACATTTAGTATGGATGCACAATGTAATGATCATTTATGAATATGAAAGTGTGAATTTGATCAAAACTTAGAGTACAAATAAAATATGATAATATGAATGTAATAGTAATGTATTCATTTGTATTGGTTGAACAGTAATGTCTAAAAGATGTATCTTTATGCAAATTTTACTTTTTTCCTGCATGTAAAAATTTGGGTAACAATTACAAAGAGATCAAACCTGATAAAGGTGATCAAAACCCTAAAAGGGAAAAACCTAGGTTGCATGATAACAATTAATAAAAGAATTAATTATTATATGCCTAAATTTTATCTTAATAAACTAGAGATAATAAGTGACTTAATAATTAAATCAAAATGATTTAACTAATAAGTGAAATAACTTATTACTCTAACACACACACACCCCCCCCCCTTAAGATAAACTTAGGGAGTAGCTAAAACTTAGAAATAACTAGTGAAAGTAGGAAATGGGTCCCGACAACATGGCCTGATCAGGTACCCAAGTACAAAAAATATTTTTAAAGAGGAGAAAAGGAGAAAACCTAGTGGGAAAAACCCCTCTATGAAAAGAGATGAAGACTAGTGAAGGACTGAAGAAGTCCCCAAACTAGAGAATGTCCTAGAAAATAGGAACAAAGGATGAACATGAAGAACACCACTGAAGCATGAGGCTGCAAACACTGTCGAAGAATAGTTGTTGGAACCTCCACTATACTAAAACATGATCACGTAGAGAAGACTTTAATCTGCATGATTCCCCTCAAATGACACTACTCAAATCGAGATGGAAAACAAAGGCAAACATCAGAACTCAGAGACACAAATGGAAAAAAACAACAAAGGCTGAAGAGCTGATCAAAAAATGGAAGGATATCTCCAAAATAGGAATGAAAGAGTGTCCATATGGTAAATGATCCATATCACCGAAATGCATAGGTATTCATCCACTACATCCGCCTAGTACATAGGAACAAATAATGAATACATAGCTCACTCCATCGAACCAAGGAAGCATTAGAACCAACATGAGATACTCCATAATGATGAGAAGGGAGAGGCTTGACAGGTACACTAAAACAGACTGCCAAGAACAACTACATGTCGAAGAACCAGGAACATGGAAAGTGGAAAAGAAAGTACAAACACATATAAAGGATGGTGTCGTGGAAGGATCACTTTCTTGACACACATCATGACACTATTGTCATGGAAGGAATACTCACTTGACAAAGGTAGATCAACCCCTCCCCCCCATGACACTTTATAATATAGTGTGAGTACAAACAGGCACAAAATGTGCAAGATCCCAAGCATGCAACAGATGACACTTTATCTCAGTGTGTTTGCAAAAAGGAAGTTCTATAGAAATAGATGTCTACAATGCTCAGGAATGAAAAAAAGTTGTAACAACATGAGTAACAGCTAAAAAATAGTCATCTCATGCAAGAAAAATGATGTTAGGACCTGAAACGTCCAAGATATTCCCCAGACTGCAAAAAAAGAAAAAATATGAATTAAATGTAACTGGAACAGATTCTGGAGATGAGACCCATACCAAAAGAAAGAGCACAAAACCAATTTTCCAACGATGTGTGGAAGTCATAAAATGGAGCCCAAATGAGCAAGATATAGCTCCCAGAGTGCAAAAAGGAACCCTGACTTTGATTAGCAAAAACATGTACAAAATGGTAAAATCATAAAACCAAACCTGGAAAATCAGATTGGGCTTGCAACTAACTTTCTGACAATATCTTATTTTCCCAAAAATGCTTCTATTTGCTCAAGATATTAGCAAAAAACCAAAGACTGGTCCAAAACAAGAAGAGTCGCAAGAAATCTCGGCTAAATCTCACGGAGCTCCACTAAATCTGGTGATGCCACTAAAAATGGCGAGACTGCCAAAATTGGCAGAGGTACCAAGAAAAAAAATTTAAAAAAAATTTTAAAAAATCCCGTAGCTTCGAAAAATGTGTCGAGAATAGGTTTCGTACATGCAAAAAAGAATTTGCCTCATGTAATGAAATTGTGTCCAAATTGGATGTGCCTTATATGAAAATAGGGGTTTTTTGGCCTTTTGAGCACAACCGTGATGTTTGTTTGAGCCCAAAGTGCTCTAAAAACAAACTCCCTTCTAGATCCACAAAAATCTGAAATAGAAACCCTCTTGAAAAACACAGATCTGAAGAGCAAGGCCAAATCTCTCATGAAGAGAACAGGTGCATGAAGATCTTGAGCTCTGACACCATATTGGAGTTGATGAAAAGTCAACCCTACAACCCTCAGGAATCACCTGCATGCAAACCTGTCACAGAAAGAGAGAAGTAAAAGCTATGGAGGCCAAAAACAACATATCCATGAAAGAGGAAACATATTGTGCAAACATTGGAGAGAAAAACCTCAATACAATAACATCCTTGGATAAATAATAATTACAAAGAGATCAAAGCTTATACAGGTGATCGAAACCTAAAAGGGAAAAACCTAGGTTGCATGATAATAATTAATAAAAAAATTAATTATTATATGCCTAAAGTTTAGCTTAAGAAATGAGAGATAATAAGTGACTTAATAATTAAATCAAAATCATTTAATTAATAAGTGAAATAAGGTATTACTCTAACAATAAGAGGTTATCCCTCAAAATTTAATACAATGCCTTCGCAACAATGACAAAGATGGAAGGCGTTAGTGGACACCCTTGTCAAATAGACCTGGTGAGATCAAAACTTTCATACTTGCACCCATTGATTTCCAGTTATGCCTTAGCATCCTCCATTTGTGTCTTTACCATCTTATAGTACTGAGTAGGAAAGCCAAGACTTTCCATCATCATAAAATAAAACTCCACTCTATCCTGTCATAAGCTTTTTTAAAGTCTATCAAAAATATAGATGTCATTTTCTTAGACTCCTTATCCCAATTCATAGCCTCCCAACATGTAAGTAAATTTTTTGGTATGTATCTTCCTTTCACAAAGCCTGTTTGGGTGGGATTCACCACCTTGGGAAGGATACCCTTTAATCTCCTAGCCAACATTTTATCTAAAATCTTATAAGAGAAATTTAGAAGTGTAATAGGCTTCTAGTTCTTAATGAGAGTTTTATACCCTTCTTTAGGAAACAATTTGATAGGACCACTATTGATCTCACCACCAAGAGATCCCTTTTCAATATCCTCTATATATAATGCCAACAATTCATCACCATCCATTCTATGTTCTTGTAGAATTATGTCGACACAATTCAGACCTGGTGCTTTATCAATACTTAGACCAAGTATAGATTTTCTAATCTCATCCATGAAAATTTCCTCAATAATCTTGTCAGCGTCCTTCCTGCTGATTCTTTTAGGAATGATGTTCCTAATCTTATGTCTAGCTCTATTTTTTCCTTTCTCATCATCTTCAAATGTGAATAACTTGCTATAAAATTCCATAAAAAAATTCTAGATATTTTTCTGGTAAGTGGTGTTCTTATCTCCTTCCTAGATACAATCAATCTTCTCTTTTACTTCCTTACTTTTAAGAATATATGGGAGAAAAAATTAGAGCCATTATCACCATGTTCTAGCTAGTTCATTATGGCTCTTGTCTTGAGCCCTTGAACTCTGACATTTTGAATATTCTTTAGAGCATCTTTGGCCTGGGTAAGGGCTTCTTTGGCATTCGAGTTATAGGGGTGATTTTGAATGCACTCCTCAACTCTTACAAGCCTATTATGAATTTGTGCCTCCTCCTTCCTTAAATCCTTGGCCTTTTTTCTCCCTATTGTCTGAAACAACACCCTCCAAATTATCACATTTTGAATCCACCTATCTCTAACACTATGTAATTTTGAATTCCATTTGTTAAACTATCTAATGATACAAATATCTTGGGTAACCTCTTCATCCATCAACAATCTAGTTTTCAGAGCAAAAGCTTCCCTATGCCTTATAGGAACATAGGGGGAATCATGGAGAGAGACCATAGTTTGTTTAGGATGATGATTTGAAAGGGTGTATGGTGGTAATCCTAGAAGGATTAGAAGTTTTCATTAGTATACAAGTAGATAGTTTCAGTCAGTCATGATCACCAAGCAACAACACTCACCGAGCAACAACATTCACCAAGCGCAGTAGTCACCGAAAAGATTTGAACTCTAAGTAGTATATCAATTGAGCATCAGTCTAAAGAGACATCACCAAGAACCAGTATAAAGAGACATCACCGAGCACCAGCCTACACCGAGAGACAACATTTCACCAGAAAAAGCGGATCTCAAACAACACGTCAGCTAAAGCACTTTAGTCTTTAAAATAGATTTTTGCTTAGCTGGATAATCGTTTCTTATGGATCAAGAAAAGTGTAAATGATGAATTTAATTAGTTTAACTGATTGTGTTCATGCAAACTAGGAGATCAAGGTCAAGTTGTAAACCTTTGATCTTAGAGTTATTCAAGAAAAATGTGAAACCTAATTAGGTCAAAATCTTGTGTGTGTGTGTGTGTGTGTGTGTGTGTGTGTGTGTGTGTGTGTGTGTGTGTGTGTGTGTATATATATATATATATATATATATATATATATTAGTCAATCAAGAACATGATGATTGTAGCCACCAAGGACATCTATGGATCAGACAGAGGATTTCATGTAGAAGGACATATAAAGAAGAATACAGTTATGAAGAACTACATTCAAGGCTACCGAGAAGAACATAGGTATTATCCATCATAGTAGGTGATATACATTTTGTGAACTTAATGGATCTATAATCAGAAATTCGAGATTGCAAGCTATCAGGTAATACATATTTTGTTACTCTCTAACAATTGTAGCAAGCAGTAAAATCCTTTAAGAAGGTAGACTTAACATTCTTTATGTAAATCTCTTAACTGAGTGCACACATACATTATGTTGCTAAAATCTCTTAACTGAGTAGACTTAACAAGTCTAACATGTTACTCCTAATAGTGTAAGATCATTATAAGTGATCACAAATTGTAGCCCTAATAGGAACCTTCCATTCTATAGATAGTGAAGCGTTGTGGGTTTCATCCCCGCCGCATTTTTTATCTTCTAACTAGGGTTTCTGTGTTATCAAATACTTGTGTCATGAGTATATGAGTTTCATGAATGTTTCAATGTTTGTTTACATGCATTTACATTTATGCTATGATGTTGCATGCATGAAATAGAAAAGCTACAATGGTCCGTTATGTAAGTAATAAGTACTAAAGGTTAATTGATAAAAGTTGTAAGGGTATTGATTCACCCCTCCCCTCTTAGTACACACCCTTCCATTATTCCAACAATTGGTATCAAAGCTAGATATCTTATTTGGAAAAGTTTAAATCACTTGAGAGAAAAGATCATACAATGGAAAGGTATAAGCTTGATAAAAATATTGAGAATCAGAAGTTGCAAATACAAATTTTCTTTGAGCAATACAAAGAGGCAAGAAACAAAATGAAAGAGTTATTGACTGAAATAAAAGTCATGGCATCTCACTACAATGAAACTGACTATCATGAAGAAGAGATACATGTCCTATTTGATTCATCTAGATTTGGATCTGGTAATACATCTGACACATCTAAAGGAAGCATTACAAATCTAAATGAAATCAATCAACATATGAATGAACAAGTGAAAGTACTGCAGATCGGTCAAGAGACACATATAGTAAGAATGATTGATGTTATGAATAATGCAAGACAAGCTGAACAAGAAAGAACTTTAGCTATTGATGACAGGAGAAAGATTACTGAAAATTTGCAAGAGAAAGAATTTGAGATACAAAGACTTACTGAACATCACATTGAGATCACCAATCAAATAGTTCTTATGAGTCATGAGGCCAACCGAGTAAACATGGAACTTACTGGAAAATTGGAAGTTATTGGTGAACTAAAAGAAGAAAATGAGAAACTAAAGCATGAAACGAAGAGTCAACAACATCATAATGATATGATCAAAAATTATGAAGAGAGTACAAAAATAATGGAGGAATTTCTGAATGGACAAAGAAGACTCAACAACAATACTGGTTTAGGGTATACTGAGCATAAAGAATCATCAAACCGAGTTGATCAAAGGAATGTCTACACAAATCCAAGACTAAATAAGAGTTCATGTAACCATTGTGGAAAACCAGGCCACACATCAAATGTTTGCAAGAGCAAAGCAAAAGGTATTCCTAAAACTACTTCTACATTCATAGGTAATTGTTATAACTATAACAAACATGGACACAAAGCACATGAATGCAGATCTAAGATGAACAAACCAAAGAAGAAATCTTATATGGAAAAACATTGTTCTACTTGCAACATGCATGGACACACATTTCATGTATGCAGAAAAAGGATAAAGCAAGT
This sequence comes from Thuja plicata, assembly GCA_018584345.1. Lineage (NCBI taxonomy): Eukaryota > Viridiplantae > Streptophyta > Pinopsida > Cupressales > Cupressaceae > Thuja > Thuja plicata. The sequence continues at coordinate 1,498,029 of MU228229.1, forward strand.
CTGGAAACCTAAAGAACAAGAAAATGCATATCAACCGAGAAGAGTCGGTAATACATATGTTTGGGATTACAACACTTGGGTAAATTGTACAACGTGTGGTAGATATGGACATATGCTACTAATTGTATGAGAAAATAGATAAGAAGATCTAGAAACTGGACTAACCCTGGAATGGCATGCTTACACTGTCATAAGGTCGGTCACTTACGCAAGGACTATAGAGACCGAGTGACAGAGTCAAGCACTTTTGCAAATGGAAATACTATTGAAAATGAGAAATCAAATGTGGAGGAGAGCTTCAAACAATGATAATGTTGGACCAAGCACTACAGTTGGTGACACCTCATCTAATGGATCAAGTGATTCCACCACCCCCACCTAAGAAATACAAGTAAGTATGAAACTGCACTCTACAAAGTTGTATTTTACATCAGTTCCTATATTCATTAATAATATGCCAAATTAGCATGAATAAAGATGTACTATGGTATTTCATGTTATGCCATGTGAATCTAGTCTGGTCGGTTAATATAAATCGAGCATAAACTACACGTCGGTAAACATGTGGAAGACAACTGAGTTAACACTATGCATTGAGTATTGTATACTCACCAAGCTAAAGACTTTGGTGTGTTAACCAAGCATCTATGTTTTGTCAACCGAGTGGTAGGTGAAGCATTTATTACATCACTTAGGTTATATTTTTCTATAAAAAGTGCAAACGTGAACTCATTCGTTCACCTAGTGTTAAAGAGCAAATTGCAGAGTGAAGAAGCGACTACATTGCAAAGCGATTCACAACACCTTCAAAGCTACTCCAACAGATCTTGAGCATTCTTAGCAAGCATCCAGTAAGTATCTAGACTTACCGAGCTATTAGGTTATTTGCGAAGAAGCCCTAATTTAATGAACAAATGGCAACCACTTCCCGAACCTCGAAGATCAAGATGGTGAAGGACAAGAAGGTCATTCTAATCAAGAACTCAACCTGTCAGGAACAAAGCTACAAGTCATGTCCTGAGGTTGTTTCTCAACCCAACAACAAGGGAGCATTCTTGAGTATCCCACCTAGGGTTTTACTGGTCGAAGATATCCATGCATACATTCACTGCAAAGTTGCTGAGATTTGAGACATTGAGCTTGAAGAACTTATCATAAGCTATGCAAGGATGGAAACCTAAAATATGAGTACAAACACATTGAAGTAAAAGGATTGACCAATGCCCTACTGTTCCCAAAAGAATTTAAGACAGAATGGACTCGCATTGTGCTCAGCCAAGTGCATGACAATAAAATATAGTTAGATGAACCTAAACCAATAATAAAGGATGTGATTCATGTAGTAAGTGGATACCCAATCACTGAGAAGGAAAAATCCCTAAGGCACTCTAGATGCCTCGAGATTGAAAAGCTAACTGGAGCCGAATGGGACGACATAGGTCTGAAAGTCAATTCAATCACCGACCCTAAAATGAAATTTGATGCATATGTGATTAGATACAAGATATTTCAAGCAAGAAGAATGAACAACGTTGCTTGTGGAGTTATCGACACTGCATACAAGATAGCAAAGAAAGGAGTGCAACTAGACATAGCAGAGCTGCTATTGAAGCAACTGGAAGAAAACATGAGAACAATTAGATCAGCCCGATCTAATACATGTAAGTTTGGTTCTCTATTAATGTGCACATTCTTTTACTTCCATAACTTATTTCCTTCAATTGGTAATGTCACTTGGGACACCAACCGATTGATAAAAGCACAAATTAGTGATTAAATTAAATCACTAGGAGATATTTTCATTCCACTGTTGGATGGCTACTTCACAACATTTAAGAATAGGATGCAGATGAGGATGAGAATTCCTACATAGTTGGTTAAACAATACAAAGATGAGATATGCTTTGTAGTTGACATCGACACTACACTCATCAAAGCTGCCAACCCAAGAACAACATGGTTACCACCATTGGAATATGAAATTGACATAGATCTGGCTACAAAATCCATTGAAGCCCTACTAAATGAACCATTTGAAAAATCTATAAGAAAATTTGGCACATGTGAGGAAGCCATGTCAAGAATAAATACTGGCTTAGTAGTCAAGAAAATAGGGAAGAAGCAAACACAAATGGTGAAAACACTTAAGAAGAAACTCTCGGTAACTGATGAAGAGTTGGAACAATCAGCATATATCACCGAGGAACAGTCACCTGTCGGTGAAGGTAAAGAGTTAAGTGATTCTGAGTCTACATAATCAAATCTAGATCCACCAAAGGCAAAGAAAACAAAAGTTACTAATGTAACAGCTACATCAAGGATAAGAAGCAAAACAACTAAGGTAGACTCACCACAATTGAAGAAAGACGCAGTAAGAACATATATGAAAAGAAAGCCTAAAGCCTCAACCGAGTTGAGACAACGAAAGAAATATATAAGAGGTAGATAAGACAAGGATGACACTGAAGAAATAGAAAGAGAACAGAGAGTCCAAGCAGAAAAGGCCAAAATACCAAAGACAATTGATGAAATTGCAGAGTCAATCATCAAAATAGGCAGTATAACACATCATAAGATTAGACAATGGGGAAATATGTCTAGCAAGGATCAAAACAAAATAGAAGAAGAAATCATTAAGATGATGGTACCTTAAAAGTATGTACCCCTACAATTTGGCAATCATATTCCACAGGAGCTACAAGATAAAATATTAGCTAGGTGGAGATATGCATTGCATATGGAGAAACAGATGAGTGAGAAATCCCTAGTTGGATTCATGCCCAACTCCTTAGTTGAATAAATTGACTCAACCATGAAGGAGTATGCAAATAAATTTTCTACAAAAACAAGAGAATACAAGGTATTACATAACAAGCTCAAAGATTTTGACATAGAGAGCAATAAGATTTGGACTCAAATCTTTAATCCACCCAAGTAGATACTAGCTATAACTAAGACTGCTCACACCGAGGAAAAGGAGGCCACACCGAGCCCTGAGAACATTTTCATCAATGACACCGAGGATGTCAATCCCACTGACTTAACCATAGAGGCAAGTAAGGCCATGGATGATATTCCTAAAATATTGCAATCATTAGAAGAAACACCATATATAACTATACAAGATATAACTCATGGTGATTCTGATGATAAAGATGCCAAGGCTGATGAAGATGTAAATATTGCCACCGAGCAAACAAAGGAAAAGGACACTACTGATGTTGCACATGCACAAATACCAGGTAATATGCCTTTATTGATGCAATCAATAAATATAATAACTGAATCATAGCAGACACCACCTGAGATAGAAGAAGACAAATCGATGGACAAAGGTGAGAAACAAGGGGAGAAGATAGGTAAAAATGGAGAGGACATACCAAGTGATGCACCCACCGAGGACAGTGGAAAGGAAGACAAGGTTGCGAGACAAGAAAATGTTGATGTAGAGACATCTACAACTGACCAACAGGTTTTGACCAAGCAACCTAGCAAAGGCACCACACTTCCCAAGCAATCAATGACAGAAACCGAGCAACAAAAGGCTCTTGCTATAGTACCACATTCCCCTGCATCAAGCAACATTTTGAATAAGAATAAGAATAAGAAAAATAAAGCCCACATTACACTTGAGGAGATCATAGACATACCCGACTGTGATCCAAGAACACTTGATCCTGAGTCACTGACAAGGTATGAGGAGCTATGAAAAAGGAAAACACATCAAGACAAGCTCAAAATGGAACACAAGAATACACAAGTCCTAGAAACAACAAAAGAGATTCTATTACAGGTAGTTCCTAACACACAGATTGATCAAAATGCACCCATCATTGATCAACTTGCAGTTCTGACTGAGGCAATCACACAACATAATGTAGACATCGAGAAGGTCATTGCAGAAGAGAAATATTACTAAAAAATCACAAATAAAATCAGCTAAGAAGTGACAGAGAATAAGGTGAAAATTTCTGAACTAGTAACTACTTTAGAACCTATTATTTTAGAATTAGTTACCTTAGTTCAAAAGTTGTGCACTATTGAGAACTTCACTACCGAGCATGATGCACAAATAGCTAAGTTAAATGAAGATCTAAAAGCTAGTGCACAAAGTCTTTCAACCGAGCCAAATGCATTCCAATTGCATTATGAAAAGCTAATTGAATCTAAAGGGTTAAGACTTGAAATACAAAAGGAAGAAAGCAAAATCAGAGATGAAGTAAATGAGCTACAAGCCATTTTAGTACCAAATCTCATATTGTTGATGACACACATGACTACGGAAAAGAATCTAATTTCCACCTTAGAGATGTCAGTAGTTGAAAGCATCTATGATATGCACGCTCAAATCACATTGGAGAAAATAACCCTAGAGCACTTGAAGGAGAAATGGGAAAAGCTGATGGCAGACATCAAGCAATCTCATAAGCACATTCTTGACAAGTTGTAAGTTATACATCTTTGTCATTACTTTTAAAAAATGGGGAAACATGTACATCCATTATATCTACATAGGGAGGCATGCACATAGGGGGATTCATTGTAAATGTATAACATACTTGGTGTATATACTATACATATCAGTTTTTTATACTAATGCCAAAGGGGGAGATTGATAATCCTAGAAGGATAAGAAGTTGTCATTAGTATACAAGCAGACAGTTTCAGTCGGTCATGATCACCGAGCGACAACACTCACCAAGCAACAACATTCACTGAGCGCGGTGGTCACCAAAATGATTTGAACACTAAGCAGTAAATCAACCAATCATAATTCTAAAGAGACATCACCGAGCACCAGTACAAAGAGACATCACCGAGCACCAGTACACAGAGACATTACCGAGAACCAGTCTACACCGAGAGACAACATTTCACTGAAAAAAGTAGATCTCACAAAACACGTTAGCTAAAGCACTTTAGTCTTTAAAATAGATTTTTGCTTCATTGGATAATTGTTTCTTGTGGATCAACAAAAGCGTAAATGATGGTGTAGACACCTAAAACTGGGCAGGTGTTCTCTAATCAAGCAAATCTGCAAATCTCAGCAAAATGCTCTAAATTTCATCAAAATGGATCAAATCAATTCAAATGGACATTTATTGAATCAAATTGGGATAAATAATTTAAATCAAAGGATTAATTAATAAATGACATCAAATGATTAAATATAAGCCTAAAGGGATTAATCAAACTATATAGTTGATTTTAATCATTTAATTATATAGTTTAAATCAAAAATCAAATTGAACCTATTTCCCTACATGATTAATTTAATTAATTTATTAAATTTAATAAATCCTAATATCTTTCAATATGAATTTGAGCAACCAATGAGAATTGAGAAAGCAAAACACATGGATTGCTCCAAATTTGCAATCTCAATCACTCATTTTGAACTTTCAATCTTAATCACTCAAAATTGTCTCTTTGTCCCAACCTTTGAGACAAGCATTTAAATTGTCCCCCCATTTGAAACCATTTGAAAGCCTTTCACTCAACCAAGGCTTAATCGTGATTAATTGACTCTACCCCCTACACTTGGGAAAATCCTATAAATACAAGCCATTTTGCAAGCATAAGGATATCCTAGAAATTTGAATGCAAAGCATCTAGACTATAGGCATTTTCATAGCAATTAAGAGCATTTCAAAGCATATCAAAGCATAATTGATCATCTTGCATAGCAATTGAGAGCATTTGAATCCATAATTTGAAGCAATTGAGAGAATTTGAGCTATATTAGGCAAATCTTTATCATATTTCTCATTCTAGGACTATCATTAGTAGAGATTAAGGCTAAGAGCTTTATTAACATGCTTAGGTAGAGAGCCATGGGATGCTTATTGATTTAATTGCAATTCTTCACTTAAATTGTCTTTAATATTCTATAGAATTGTAGTTAAATAAACTAATCTCATGAAGGTGTATTTCATTCACACACAAATAACGCCCACCGTGGGGCTTTGAGCCGCAATTCATCATTTTTATCAATTTTGTGTGTTTTCCTTCATTTTTGTGCTAACTTTGTAGGTTGCAGATCAAATGATGCCTACAAGAAAAACAATGACACCTGCTAGCAATGAAGTGATGCCTACATAATTTCTTCTATTTCTTTCTTAAATTCTTTCAAAGCCTGTCAGATAAAGTGTGTCGCCTATGCACGTAGAACGACGCCTTCTACTCGGGAAATAATGCCTATCAGCTTTCTTTTGCCGCATGTGAAGTTTTCTAGTTTGCATTTTACACACTTTAAACCGCCTGTGAATTTTATTTTCATGTCTGTAATCTATTAAGTCATGCTTAACAGATTGCAAAGTGATGCCTAAACTACTACAAAGTCACGCTTAATACACTACAAAATAATGCCTATAAGTTGCATAATGACACTTGTTGTTTTTTGCGTTTTGTTACTTGCAGATTGATATTTTTCAATTTCCTAACTCTTTGTTACTGTGTTTTCTGCAAATGAACATACACAAAAAGGTGCAGAAACTAGAGGTGCAAATCAAAAGGCAAAGCAAGGAGGTAAGAGTCCAAAACAAATACTTAAAGCAAATTCATAGTGCTTTGATTTTGGAGGATTTAGGAAAAGAGCAAGAACTGTATGAGCATTATATCAAAATCATTAGTTCTTATAAGAAAAAGTTTTCATCTCTCAATTGATTTTATGCTTTAAGTTCTTAAGTTGTTTTATGCAAATTTTGCTAAGAAACTTAATTGCATTTTCAATTCCAATTTAAGGTTTTCTTCACTTTGTTTGGTTGTGTTGTACTAACCTTGTTGGAGGAGACAGAGAGGGAATGATCACCACTAGGTGAGTGAGCAAAAACAAGATAAAAACCTCAAAAAAAGGCCTAGCCTTTGCTAACTACAAAATGAGGTTTTTTTCATATCAAGCTTGCTTTGTTTAAATTGTGGCAATTTTTTTTATATCTAGTTAATAGGGACGCCCTATTATTGTCCATTCCAAACGAAACATTAGGTATATGCTCTCAACTTTTCAAGTTTGATCAAAAAGCCAAAAGTGTTGAGTTTGGGTGGTAGAAAGAAAGGGAGGAAATTGAACCAAACACTTCAAATTTTAAGAACCTCCTTTTCAAGAGGTTGAAAATGAACAAATATGCTTGAAGTGCTTCAAACTTAAGGGAAGCAATAGGGATATTCTCTTCACTTTTTGAGTGAATCAAACTCCAAACTTGCTTAACTTAGTTCAATTTTGCTTTTCTATATACATGCTAGTTAATTAGAGATTTAGAGGGCCTGCCTCCTGAGTACATCCTTAAGAGGATGGTGAGAGGGAACAACCCAAAGTGGGAGACACTCACTTTAGCTGTGAGACTATCTGATCCACTATAATAAAAAAATGCACTCTTAATGGGTTGTAGTGACTAAATTGTGCTTAAGTTTCTTCACTTCCTCTAGTAGTCCTTCAGGATTGCGCAAAATCATACTTTCGTGCATGTGGGAAGCCCGCAAGGGGGTAAAAGAACTTTTCATAATTTAGAACGGAGGTGATAATTAAAACCTTGATAAGTAGCATGCTACCTTTTAGAGACAACATGGTTTAAAAGCCAAATATGACTCTAGGTAGATTGTTTGGAAGCTATTCTTGTACAAGACCCGTTAAAATGACTAATAACATACACTTAGTGTGTTTTAGGGTTATGATGCAAACTTGATGTGTGTGTTGTGTTTGTGTCTACATTTTCAAGCAAGAATACCATTTGACAGATCTGATCACAGAATTAATCTTTCAAAAACCCTAAAAATTGTGAAAAACCAACTTGATCTACAAAGTGCCACATACAATAGTTTAAACGACGCCTGCAATACTTTTGTGACGCATGTACAACTGAAATTATGCCTATAATTGTTAAAATAATGCCTAAGTCACTGGAAACTGACGCCTGCAAACATTTAAACATCGCCTATAAGCAGACAAACATCGCCTGCAATCTGCAGAGTGTCGCATACAGTAATTCCAGAAAATGCCTATACAGTGTAAAGTCACGCCTAAACTGCAGGAAAGTGATGCCTTAAAACAAAGAAAGGAAAATAGGGGATTTTTCCCTAGGGCTTGAAAACAATCTAATCACATTTTTGGATACCCTTTTGGAGATTTTACCTTTTCATAAGTTAAATTTGATCAAAATCCCCCATTATTGGACAAATCGCAAAATCTTTAAGGGATTGATCAATTAGGTGATAAAAGCCAAGTTTTTCTTGATCTATACTCAAGTTGGCTTTCACCCGATCACATTATGTCAAGTCTACCCTACAATCTAACGAAACTTATCTAAGGTAGGAGATTCCTTTTCCTAGTGATACTTTTACTTCTTCACATCCAACTCAATAATCCAACCAAGAAGTAGAACCGAACATGACTTTCTCATTTGAAAACATGGATCCTGACCTAATCAACAACACCGATAGAGATAACACTAATAACGGAAATGGGGAGGTCAACAATAATGGGGTCGATGGAAGAGGAATTGACCCTAACAATCAAGGGGTAGACCCTAATAACAATGGCAAAAATATTGACCCTAATGATGAAGAGGCTACTGAAGAGAAGGTCAATGAAGCGGTTCAAAGCCTATTCTTCATGAAACTCATGGAGAAAGTATTGGAACGAGATAGGGAAAAGTATTTTCTAGACCTAGCACAAGTGGGGACTAAACTCCCTCACACTTTTGATGTTGATAAATTAAAGCAAAAAGAAGATGAAGCAAACCCTATTGACATCACGAATAAGCGATTTAAATTATTCCAAATGCAGTCGGATACAATGAAACAAGCAGGGGCTCCTAAGTCCTTTTCTATCAAGGCATTGTGTCCATTTCCATTCGACAAGACACTAATTATGGTCCCATTCCCTAGAAAAGTTGTTTTTCCTAAGTATGACAAGTACGAAGGAGCATTTGATCCTCAAGATCATTTAAGGGAGTTTTGTGCATTGATATTGGATTTCATGCATGACACAATATATTTAATGAGGTTATTCCCAATAAGTTTAGGAGGCATGGCAATGGAGTGCTTTTCCAAGTTACCCTCCGACATCCACACTTTTGAGGAATTGGCCTCCAAATTTGTAACCCATTATTCTTATAATATCAAACACGAGGTTACGATGATTAATTTATGTAATACCAAGAAACGCTAGGGAGAAGGATTCTTACTTTTCCTACAAAGGTGGAGAGTCGTATTTGTTAGATACCCTCAAAGTGTGCCTGAAAAGGAGAAGATGGATATCTTCATTAATAGATTGAACAATGAGATGAATTATCGGTTAAGATTACAGTGTCCTAGGTCTTTCCAAGACCTAATCGAGAATGGAATTACCATGGAGGAGATATTAGTTAAAAGTGGAGAACTTAAACTTTATAAGGATAATAAGAATTCTAACAACAATACCTCCAACATCAATCAAAATAGGAATAATCCTAACAATAACCAATTTTGGATGAGGAATAATAACAAAGGTGTGGTCAATGATGGAGTTGTGGAAGCAAATAATTTTAAGGTCACTCCTTTTACCCTCACAAGAAGACCTACTCAAGTTAACAATGCAAGTCAAGCACCCAAAGTGCCTTTCAACAATAAAAACAATAATAACAACTTTGGGAACAATCAAGAGGCCAATAAGCCTAAACCCTTCTTCGCTCCATCGCCTATAAGGAAGTTCACGTCCTTGGGTGAACCACTTGAGAATGCATTGAGAACCCTCATTGCTAATAAAATTATTGACTTACCTAGGGCTCAACCCTACGAACCACAAGTAAAGCCTACTTGGTGGAGTGAATCCAATCATTGTGAATACCATAGGAATCGAGGACACAAAACAAATGATTGCATGTGCCTAAGACATGTGGTGAAAGATTTGATTGATAATCGTGTAATTAAGGTGGAAGGGCCCCAAAACAATGAGGATCATACGAATTTTAAAACACCTTTCTTTAATCATGAGAAAGGCGATTCTTCAAATTCAAATAATCATGGCAACAATTCTAAAGGTAACAACAATGTCAATTTTGCTCATCATTATGAAAATACTATCAATACCTTATCCGGACATGAGAATGTTTTTAATGTTGTGGTGATCAAGGAACAACCCAAAATGGAGACTTGTAATGCTATCACTAGGGGGAAGCATCAAGGATTACCCTACAAGGGGGTGCTCCTAAACCTATTGGGCCTACACAATCAACTATTTTGGATAAACAAACATCTACTACAATAAATCCTTATAGTTTGGTTGATCAATTGCAAAAGACTCCAACACAAATTTCTATTTTGGAGCTATTAAAACTTTCTCCCAATCACAAGGAGATCTTAGAAAAAGCTCTAGTGGAGACTAATGTTCCTATAACTTTGGAGGAAGATAAGTTTCAAAACATGGCAGGACATCTTTTTGCACCACATTGTCTTTCAATTTTAGAACAAGATGATATGTCCATTACTCATCCTCAAAATTTACCCTTGCATATAGAGGTCTTAATCCAAAGGCATAGGGTCAAGAGAGTCCTCATTGATGGAGGAGCTGGTCTCAACATTTTCACTTTGAACCTTGTCAAGTCTTCAGGGTTATCTGAATCATCTATTGATCCTAAAAAGCAAATTACCATAAGGCTTATGGTGAGGAAGAAAGATCTTTGAAAGACATGATAGTTTTACCCATTCAAGTTGGACCTATCAAGAAAGACACCATATGTCAAGTCCTTGACATGAAGTTAACTTATAATATATTATTGGGAAGGCCATGGATTCATGAAATTCAAGCGATGCCTTCCACCTATCATCTATGTATTAAATTTCCGCACATGGGTGAAGAAATCACAATTGTAGGAGATTCTAATCCCTTTCAATATTGCAACACATTGAAACCTCTTCATGAACTATTTATTCCTCATAATAGGGAAGGCATCATTCCTAATGTCACCATTGAAGAAGCTAAAGAGGAAGGTCCTAAGCTAACATCAAATGCTACATCTACTTCCAATCCTCATCAAACTAACTCATCTACATCAACTAAGGGTAAAGAGAAAGTGAGTTATGAGGGTCAAAATTCACATGAAAAGTCAGTCAAAACTTCTACACCAAAGGTAGAAATTTTGAGACCTTCCATGGATGAGAGAGAACAAACCAAAAAGTACCAATACCAAAAGATGAATGAGATGATGCATAAGTTCGAAAAGCAATGTAGAATCAATTCCAAAGGAGTGGGGGAATATTTTGTTTTCCTATTTAATTTTCCAACTTCCCCAAAGACACATGGGAAACCATCAAGTGCTCATCCACCTCACAAATATAACTCTCATTTTGTAAGAGAGAGTGACAAATCAACTCTAAAAAATGAGGACAATGAAGTTTTACAATAGCTCTACAAAGAGGAAGATACTTTAAACAATCTCGTGGAAAGAGTGCAACATATCAATATCCAAACTGATCAATATGGAAAGGGATTTCAAATTATGAAAAAAATGGGATACAAGGGAAGAGGACCCTTAGGAATCAGGAATAGAGGGTTTATAGAACCTATTGAACCTCCTTGGAGGTCAAAGGATGAGAAATATGGAATAGGGTATCAAGATAAAGGAGAAAGTTCAAGCCCTATGCATGATTTTCATGAACATGTACACATGGTAGGATCTGAAAGTGAGGATGATTCTGGAGACTATGAGTGGGAATATCTATTCGTAGACTCTTTTCATGATAAAGAGGTTGATGTTATTCATACCTATGCTACCATTCCTAATACCAAAAGTCAAGACAATGAGAATCAAAGTTCAAATTCTACACAAACATCAAATGAACCTCAAGAATCCAATATAGGTCAAGCATCTAGTGGAAACCAATGGATAGGTGACCCTTGGATACCTTTGTGGGGGGGGGGGGGTGATTCAAACATTATATTTAATACACATGCATTCTTTCCCATGGAAATCCACGAGGACTTTAGTGAAGAAAATTTTGATCCTACTTCCATGGAACACCTCGAGCAAGCACATGTTATTGACCTAAGCGATACAGTGTATGATCCCTCAAATGAGGTCATGTCCTTGAATCCTTCGAATGACAACTTTCCTAATGAGTCTTTAGCCCTTCTTCATCCTGATCTCATTGATTGGGACTTTACCGAACCAAATGACCTATTATACTTTCCCAATGACAATGCAATAGCCCAATACCTAAATGCGGTTGAGCCATCTGCTTCCACTAATGAATACAATCCAGACATGATGATAGAGGCAGGGGTCCAATATCTCAATCCACAAAATAAAAGAAAGAAACTCAAAAAAATTAGAAGGTCTAGTGGTGAAAACCACCATGTGGCAATGCTAGACCCTAAAAAAGTAAAAATATCGGATGTTTTCGAAGGTGAAAACCCAAATGTGGCACCTAAGGAAGAGAGGTTGGATACCCTACCAGAACATGATGATGAGAGATCTCTTATTCTCATAGGGCCAACAGAAAAGGTTAACATTGGAACTGATTTGGAACCAAAGTTTATTCACTTAGCAACATCATTAACCCCATAAGAAAGGAAAGAGTTCATCGAATTCTTTCAAGAAAAGCAAATCAACTTTGCATGGTCATTTGCAGACATGCCAGGGTTGGACCCAAGTTTTATAATGCACCATATTAATGTAAGACCTAGCGTCAAACCTGTAAAGCAGAAGTTGAGAAAGATGCATCCCCATGTAGCTCTATTGGTCAAAGCAGAATTGGAAAAGCTATTAAAGGTTGGATTCATAAGAGTAATAGCTTATGCAAAATGGATATCCAACATTGTACCAATTACAAAACATGACAAATCCATTATAGTATGCACATATTTTTTAGACCTTAACCTTGCTTTCCCTAAGGATGATTTTCCATTAGCTAGCATTGATGCTATAGTGGATTTGACAACAAGTCATTCTATGTTTTCATTGATGGATGGTTCTAGTGGTTACAATCAGATTCGAATTGCACTTGAAGACCAAGAAAAGACCGCTTTCACATGCCCTTGGGGAACCTTTTGTTGGAATGTGATGCCATTCAGCCTCAAAAATGCCAGAGCAACTTACCAAAGAGCAATGACCACTATCTTCCATGACATGATGCATACCTTCTTAGAAGACTATGCGGATGATATCTTAGAAAATTCACATCAAATAAAATATCATCTTCCTATAATAGAAAAGATTTTCACAAGGTTGGAACAATTTAAAGTGAGATTAAACCCAAATAAATGTGCATTTGGGATCCAATCCGGCAAGCTCTTGGGTTATATAGTTTTAACAAGAGGCATAGAAGTGGATCCAAAAAAAGTACAAGCAATCATGGACATGTAAACTCCCAAAAATATCAGTCAAATGAGGTCACTTCAAGGAAGACTTCAATCCATTAGGAGGTTCATTTCTCAATTGGTGGAAAAGTGTCATTCCTTCACAAGATTGCTACATAAGGATACCATTTTTACACGGGATGATGAATGTGAACAAGCCTTCACTTTATTGAAAACATGCTTGGTAAACCCACCTATCTTGATGCCTCCCATCAAAAGAAAACCCTTACTGCTATATATTTCTGCAACAAAGAGATCTTTAGGGGTTTTGTTGGCACAAGAGGATAATGAAGGAAAGGAAAGAGCTATTTACTATTTAAGTAAAACCTTGATCAATTATGAGTTGAACTATAGCTTCATGGAAAGATCTTGTCTAGCAGTGGTTTTTGCCTCACAAAAACTAAGACATTACATGTTGATGCACAAGGTGAAGTTTATTGCAAAGATTGATCCCTTAAAGTATTTGCTTAGTAAAATAGCCCTAACAGGAAGAATTGCTAAATGGGTGATGGTGCTTAGTGAATTTGACATTGAGTATGTGGACTCAAAAGCTATCAAGGGCCAAGTTATTGCTGATCAATTGACTAAAAATCCACTAGTCTCTACTCATCATATCCAAGTTGAACTTCCAGATGCAGAAATAGTCAATGTGGAAGCTAAGGCATGGAAATTGTATTTCGATGGATCCTACACTCAAAATGGTTCAGGGGCTGGAATTTTATTGATCACACCTCAAGGGTACACCATTCCAAAATCTTATAAACTTTTGTTCCCATGTACAAATAACATTGTAGAATATGAAGCTTTAGTCATAGGCATCAAAATGGCTTTAGAATGGAACGTCACAGAGCTGCAAGTTTATGGGGACTCTCAATTGGTCATCAATCAAATCAATGATGAATATCAAACTAAGGATGAAAAATTGATGTCATATAAGAGGATGGTAGATGACTGGAAGAAATACTTTGCCTTAATCACATTTGAGCAAATTCCAAGGGACAAGAATAGAGCTGTAGATGTTATGGCTACTTTGGCTTCATTACTCCGAATGCCTAATCAAAATGCGAGGTACGAATTCTTGGTGGAAGAGTTGGTGAAACTAGCTTTTGACCTACCTGACACCCAAATCATTGCCCTTATTGATGGACATGACTCACCTTGGTACGGACCAATTTATTCCTATCTCAAAGACCAAGTTTTGCCTATAGACCAAACTCGGGCCCAAAAATGACATTTTACACGACAAGTCGCTCGTTATACCATCCTATCAGACATATTGTATCGCAAAGGTCTTGACGGAATGCTTCTTAGGTGTCTAGAGGATGAGGAACCAAGGTTATCCTTAAAAGACGTTAATGAGGGGATTTGTGGGTCACATTCGAGTGGGTTGAATTTAGCTAAGAAAATCCTTCGCATGGGGTATTTTTGGAAAACCTCAGAAAAAAGATGCTTGCCACTTTGTCAAAGTGTATGCAAACTGCCAATACCATGGAGACATGATCCATGCACCTGCACAAGAATTGCATCCATTTATCACACCATGGTCATTTTACCGATGGGGTTTTGATCTTATTGGAATGATTTATCCACCTTCTTCCGATGGTCACAAATATATTATAACAACATAATATTTTACCAAATGGGTAGAGGTCGTATCTTTGACAACTGCCATGGGAAAATAGATTTCTATGTTTATCCTTAATCACATCATTTTGTAGATATGGTATTCCTCATGCCATCATCACGGATAATAGAAAACAATTCAAGAAAAAAGATGTGGATGAACTATGTGAAACTTTCCACATTACACACCATTCTTCCTCCATTTACTATCCTCAAGGTAATGGACAAGCCGAAGCCATAAACAAGAATATTCTCAAAATCTTGAAGAGATCGGTTGACAAATCAGGAAGAGATTAGCATGTTCAGATAAACCCAGCATTATGGGCGTACAAAACTAGCATTCAAACACCTACAAGGGCTACACCATTTTCCTTAGTTTATGGGGCAGAAGATGTTCAACCTTTGGAGGTTTAAATCCCATCCTTAAGAGTCTCTTTACATGGATAAATCAATGATGAAGATTATAGGGTCACTCGACTTCAACAATTGGAATTGTTGGAGGAACATCAAACACAAACCTATGAACATTTGTAGGTATATGAAAATAGAATCTCAAGGAACTATAACAAGCATATCAAACTGAGAACCTTTCAAGTGGGAGACTTAGTGTTAAGAGAAAACCCTAAAAACCAAGCAGATAGAGAAAAGAAGAGAAACTGGGAGGCAAATTAGCTTGGACCTTTTGTAATTACTTCCTCTTTTGGAATGGGGACTTACAAGCTAGCTGATTCTGAGAGTGATGAGTTACAAGAGCCTATTAACAACATCCATCTAAAGAGGTTTCATACCTGAACAGATGAAAGAGTATAGGAGGAAAGAGTATCAGACGAGTGTGTATCCGATGATTTCAGCATCATTCTTTATACATGAGAAAAGTTCAAAATCCAAAAATAGGAGAAAGATCAAAAAGTCAGAAACAATGGAAAAGTAGAAAAGCATTAAAAAGGAGAAAATTGAGCATGAAGAAAGCAAAAAGATTCAAAAATCAGAAAAATAATTATCTTGTTAAAAACCTAGCAAATAAGCGCCTTGATGATATCACAAAAAAAATTTTGAAAAAGAGAAAAGTGCCTTGGTGAAAATCTAGCAATAAGCACCTTGGTAGCAAAAAAAAAGCAAAAAAGAAAAAAGAGCAATAAACCCGAAAGGTGAAAACCTGGTAATCAAGCGCTTTTTTATCCCTTAGGTCTTTCCTAGTTGCATTTGTCCATATTGCCTTTTCATCATCTCATTTGTATATTCTTCATTGCATCCATCATTTGTGCATAGTCATAATAAAGTCTCTCAGCTGCATTGTCACATACTAGGTTTCATTTGCCCAAGATTCACAAGGTCACATTTATCACTTGGGGGCAAAGCATTGGTTTTTGGTATAAACGAATTCAAAAGAGATACATTTTGGTCACATATCACAAAGGAGATTTTTAGAACTTCAGAGGAGAGATATTGTTGAACCTTTCATGGATATCATTGTTCAACCCCAAGCATTTGATCTTGCAACTTGATCCTTGAACTTCATGACTTTATTATTAGGATTAAAATTTGACAAAACCTAAATGATCATAATGTTTGGAATTCTATTGAAAATATTGATACAAAGCAAAACACTTGAATCTTTTTGATGGTATTCATTGCATTTTGTCATGTCTTTTTAGCTAATCGATGATGTTTCGACTAGATTGGCGATGATGAAGACATGATATTTTCTTGACTTTGAGTGAGTGTTTTGAGGAAGATCCACTAACTTGTGTGAATTTGTCTAAGGACATGGTCATCAAAGAACCATCGAGGACTTTCATATAGGAAGGAGGGTTAACCTTTGTTTGTTTATGCAAAAGGATACCTTGGCTATTTAGATCTTCCATATCTTAATACCAAAATCCACTTGCAACATTGAATCCGATGAAACCAGTATTCATACTCCCATAGTTGGTTATTCAACTAGTGAGGGTTGTACTAGTTTCCAGATGGTTACCAAACATGATGAAAGTGGTATTCATATCATCATGATGTGGTCTGTGATTGTTGTACTTGCTCCTAGTTCCACAATGCTCAATGATGAAAATATATCTCTTTTGCATTTCTTTCGCAAAAAGCTAATAACAATTAGTTGCATTGCATTACATTTTTCATGTTAGATTAATTGCATGTTTAAAGGATTTTTCCAAGTTCAAGGGGGCTAATCAATTTTGGGGGTTCAATTTAAATTATATTTGTTTCAAATCAATGACGTGAGATTATCTTTTGCATTCATTCATAGCATTAATCATTAATCATTATTTATTATATCAGAAAATCAAAAGAAAAGAAGCATTAATCATTCATAATTTTACATCCATTTTAAGAGTGCATTTCATATAAGTTGCATACATTAAAAATCAAAATCCAAAAAGAGATTTGCATTCATTTTACCATTACATTGCATACATCATTACATTCATCATAAAAATCAAAAAAGCATATAGAAGTAATTGCATAAATCATTTGCATCTATCTATCTATGTCATATATAAGATAAATTGCATCCATAGCATAATAAAAGTAAATGCATCATAGACATCATATAGATCTTCATATAAAGAAATCTCACATCAACATCATAAAAAAATCATGGGAATAAAAAGTATCATCAATAAATGTCCATCAACATATCCATAAACATTTGTATATCAAGATACATCATCGACAAAATGATACATCATCAAAGTCCTGATAAAAAAAAAAAATGGTATATCAATGCATGTCCAGAGGATCAATATCAATTTGTCTCATGACCTAGTAGGGGCACCTGATCCATCACCTGTACCAGCACCTGATCCATCTCCAGTACCTGTATCACATGTGCCATCGGGATCTCTGTCACCTGATATATCATGTGTCGTCGGAGGTACCTGACTAGTGCTAGATATACTAGGAATATGTGCCATCATCATCATAAACTGTTGCATCATCCTAGCCACCTTATCAATCTGACCGCTCATAGATGTCATCCTAGCCTGTATGGTCCTCACATCCTGTGTCAAAGCATCTATCGCCTAAGGAGCCTCTGGTGCCTGTGGTGCAAGAGATACATGTGGTGCAACAAGAATCTGTGGAGCTGCCTGTGGTATAACATGAATATGTGGAGAAACCTGTGGTATAACATGAATCTATGGAGGAACCTATTGTGCATGAACTTGTCCCTATAGAGGAGCCTGAACCTGTGGTCCTAGACCCTGTCTCGTAATAGCTATATGTGCATGCCTCGCAACCCTCTATCTCTGATGACCCCAAACTATGGATGGTATGGGATGAACCTAAACCTATCTCTGTCTTGGCTAACCATATCCACCATCCCTAGCCCTGACATGTTCACCCTGCATCTGAGGTCCAACCCATCCTCTGCCTAAAGCTCTAGGAAACCTAAGAGCTCTCGGTACTCTAGGAGCTCGTTGTCTCTGTACTCTTGGACCACCACCTCTACCACCACCATATCCGACACCACCATCTCCATCGTCATCATCAAAAGTATCATCCATATCAGGAATAAGCTTTGTTGGATTAGTAAATCTCATAAATCTGTGTCGAGAAAACCACTCTCTATACTCAGCAGATACTCTGACATCAGCAACATGGTCTATCATATCCCATCGGATAAATCCCAATTTTTCAATCTCAGTGCAAGCATACTCATAGTCTACCTGAGCTCCCCACATGGATCGCTCTGCCTGTATACGTGCATATAAGACCATACCCTGAGGCATATCCTAAACTCTTCCATAATGTCTCAACACTCTACCAAAGCAGAATCTCTCAATCATAAGTGGTGATCGACCAATCATCCAACGAGGGGAAAACATATATGGAAGCTCATCATCGTCCTCTCTCCGTCCCTCACAACCAAGTTAAGGTCTCCAGACGACCTGATCTATATCATCAATAGTATGATGCAAGTACTCAAGCTTGCCCAGACAATGCTGGACAACTATACCATCATAAAGGAGAGCATAAGGCCATCCTCAAACTCGCACTCGAGCTGCTATCAGTAATAAAATAGCACTTGATGATAAAGTTGCACTAGCTCGATATACAATCTCGTGCAAAGCATGATATAATTGTGCCAAAACACAGGAGCCCCAATCAAAATGTCGAGGATGTGTAATCAAGTCCTCCAAGATCCGACCCCAGCCAACTGAGAATCTGTGACCTCGTCTATCAGGGAGAAGTAATCCTCCTATCACTGCACCTAACACTGATGGCAAAGTGGGGAATGAAGCAAACCACACCCATGTAATAGTGTCATCTCCAATTTTATCATCTCCAAACACATGTTTGCATACACTTCCATCATAAACCTGATCGTAGTAAACCCTCTCTCCTCGAGTCGAGATACACTATAATCTATAAACATCCTCAGGAGTGATCGTCGTCTCACCAAAGGGTAGGTGGAAAGTATTATGGTCAGAGTGCCAACGCTCTACCATAGCTGTAAGTAAACCTCAGTTCAGCTAGAACCGAGGAAGCTCAAGAAGGAAACTCAAACCACACTACTTTATCACACATATCTCTAGACCAGTCAACTCATCGGATAAATCAAGTATCTAGGAAGCTATATTCCGCACATAGAACTTACGGAACTATGCCTGTTTTGCAAACAAGTGAATTATATGAGTATCATTATATCAGTGGATCATTTCAAGTCAATCAAATCAATCCTTTTCTCTTTTTGAGTGCATCAAATTATTGTTCCTGACTCTAGATCTTGAGAAGGGGCCAATATGATCATTTATCCTATGAATTAGTTTTCTATCCTATCAGATTGAAAAATAAAACATCCATTTATTTTATTATTCTAATATCCTAAACACTTGATACCATTATTAAACACATCTATCTATCTTGGAAATC
>MU228229.1:1518263-1554436 GCA_018584345.1 Thuja plicata
TCTGACCCTGTTAGGAGTCTTTTACAAAACCCTGTTAAAGGTATATGGCTCACTTCCTAGGCTCACTGCCCAATAAGATGAAGGCTACAACCCTCTAAATGTTGATATGCACTATATCAAAAATGAACTGTTGTAATGACACTGTTGTCTGATCAGTTCCTTGTATGCGTGAATGCTCCTACTCCTTTAAAGAGCTATATCATCTACTGACTTCATTATACTACTCATTTGTATCTTCCTCATGCATAATAATCGACTCTTGTAACATAACAATACATTACATACTTATATGTTTATAATTGAATAGGCGCGACCCAAAACATAACACTAGTCGGCCTTTAAACCAAAATATACAACGCTTTCAAACAAGTCGGCTCAAGCGCGTTTACTATAACATTAATTACATTATTACAAACTTATAACTAAAGGTGCATGGCCTTATCATCTCAAACTAATTCATGCTGACCAAAACTGTAGTCGACTTCCATGCACTGTCTTCTGGACTGCAGGTTTACTAATCTGCTTGTAACTTTTCCGTACTGATGTTTTGTACTCTGCGCATCTGGATCTAGCATGTATATACACCATAGAGTATATACCTAAGCACACATGCTCTGGTGTGATCTCTAACATGTGCGTTGATGTACTGATCTCTGTATGTGTCTGTCTGCCCTGTTTTCACACTTAGTCATTTTGTCTTTCATAACAGAACTTAAGTATGACTTTGTTGCCATGATTGACAACACAAAATCAGTCAACTTGCCAACACTTTACAGTGTACATGTCATTTCATCATCCTACGTGTCATTTCAAACGTACTAGGCGGCATTTAAAATATACTTTTGACCTAAGGTTTGATAGGCGACACTTTATTGATCAAATGCAAGTTTTAACCTAAACTACACACGGTGTTTTACTATGCATAGGCATTATTTCACTACGCGTACATGAAATTTCACATGTCCAGATGTCATTTAAACTATGTTAGGCATCATTTGACCTAATCTATCTTAGCAAGCATGTTTAAATCCAACAAATGCAGTGAAAATGAAGTAATAAATGCACTAGGAGGTTCAAAACCACTTACCGGAGGTCCATAGTCAGGGGGTCTCTGATACTGGCGTGCTTGCTTGAACTGATGCTCTCAAATAGGGACCACCATCGCTATTAATCTCAAAAGGATCAGAGCAAATTCTCTGCAGTAAAAAGTGAAAATGAATAGTAAAAATGGATTTTTCAACCTATTTAAGCTATTTGCCCTAATTTTGGAGAGATTTTTGACGTAGTTTGACTTAATCTGCATTTTCTTCACACTGGGGCATGTTTTGTTTCCATAATCATCATCAATGTTTTTCAGAAATGAAAACATCTTGGATCTATTCTTTATCAATATCATCATCTTTTCCTTCAGGACATCAATCTATTTTCATTTTTGAGGGGGCATTATCACAGTATCAAATCAGAATCTGCATCAAACATCAATCAAATCTGGGGCATTGAAATTTCAAACATTATCAGTGGGTAATTCTACATCTTATCAAATCAATCTTCATATTAGGGCATTACATCAATTTTCAAATAAGGGTTTAAAACTAGGTTATCAATTGGTCAATCAGGTTTTCTATCAAATCAGGTTTTTGTATTAATCAATCAGGCATCGAATCAATGATTAGGACATGCAAATTTTTTTGAATCAATGCGCTTCGCACATCAATTCAAAGAGGGGCATTGTAGACACCTAAAATTGGGCAGGTGTTCTCTAATCAAGCAAATATGCAAATCTCAACAAAATGCTCTAAATTTCATCAAAATGGATCAAATTAATTCAAATGGACATTTATTGAATCAAATTGGGATAAACCATTTAAATCAAAGGATTAATTAATAAATGACATCAAATGATTAAATATAAGCCTAAAGGGATTAATCAAACTATATAATTGATTTTAATCAATTAATTGTATAGTTGAAATCAAAAATCAAATCGAACCTATTCCCCTACATGGCTAATTTAATTAATTGATTGAATTCAATAAATCCTAATATCTTTCAACGTGAATTTGAGAAACCAATGAGAATTGAGAAAGCAAAAGACATGGATCACTCCAAATTTGCAATCTCAATCACTCATTTTGAACTTTCAATCTACATCACTCAAATTTGTCTCTTTGTCCCAACCTTTGAGACAAGCATTTAAATTGTCCCCCCATTTGAAACCATTTGAAATCCTTTCAATCAACCAAGGCTTAATTATGATTAATTGACTCTACCCCCTACACTTGGGAAAATCCTATAAATACAAGCCATTTTGCAAGCATAGGGATATCCTAGAAATTCGAATGCAAAGCATCTAGACTATAGGAATTTTCATAGAAATTAAGAGCATTTCAAAGCATATCAAAGCATAATTGATCATCTTGCATAGCAATTGAGGGAATTTGAATCCATAATTTGAAGCAATGGAGAGAATTTGAGCTAGATTAGGCAAATCTTTATCATAGTTCTCATTCTAGGACTGTCATTAGTAGAGATTAAGGCAAAGAGCTATATTAAAATGCTTGGATAGAGAGCCATGGGATGCTTATTGATTTAATTGCAATTATTAGCTTAAATTGTCTTTATTATTCTATAGAATTGTAGTTAAATAAACTAATCTCACGAAGGTGTATTTCAGTCACACACAGATGGATTTAATTAGTTTAAGTGATTCTATTCATGCAAACTAGGAAATCAAGGTCAAGTTGTAAACCTTTGATGTTAGAGTTACTCAAGAAAAGTGTGAAACCTAATTAGGTCAAAATCTTGTGTGTGTATATATATATATATATATATATATATATATATATATATATAGTCAATCAAGAACATGATGATTTTAGCTGCCAAGGACATCTATGGATCAAACAAAGGATTTCATGCAGAAGGATAGATAAAAAAGAATATAGTTATGAAGAACTACATTCAAGGATACCAAGCATAATAAAGGTATTATCCATCACAATAGGTGATATACATTTTGCAAACTTAATAGATCTCTAATCAGCAATTCAAGATTTCAAGCTATCAGGTCATACATATTTTGTTACTCTCTAACAATTGTAGCAAGTAGTAAAATCCTTTAAGAAGGTAGTCTTAACAGTCTTTATATAAATCTCTTAACCAAGTGCACACATACATTATGTTGCTAAAATCTCTTAACTGAGTAGACTAAACAAGTCTAACATGTTACTCCTAATAGGGTAAGGTCATCAGAAGTGATCATAAATTGTAGCCCTAACATGCACCTTCCATCTACAAATAGTGAAGCTTTGTAGGTTTCATCCCCACCGCATTTTTTACCTTCTAACAAAGGTTTATGTGTTATCAAATACTTGTGTCATGAGTATATGATTTTTATGAATGTTTCAATGTTTGTTTACATGCATTTACATTTATGCTATGATATTGCATGCATGAAGTAAAAAAGCTACAATGTTCGGTTATGAAAGTAATAAGTACTAAAGGTTAATTGATAAAAGTTTTAAGGGTATTGATTCACCCCTCCCCTCTTAGTACACACCCTTCCATTATTCCAACAGTATGGGATAACCTTCACACAACCCCCCATTTTTATTCTTCATGAACTACAAAACATCCTTGTTGGCATGGAATCTATCTAATCTATTATATATCATTTTATCACATTATTGATAATTACACCATGTAAACCAGATATCATTGACCTCACTCTTATTCCCAATTATCAAATAAAACAATCTTAGCTTATTAATCATTCTACTACAAACAAAATCCCCCCCTTCCACTCAAATTTCTTTCCAATATCCTTACCTAGTGGGCTCTCAATCATATTGAAGCCACCCCCAATCACCCAAGGAAGCTCCTCCAACTGTGTCATCCAATTCCAAAGCTCAATCCTTTCATATAGTCATTAGATGCATATATTAAGTAGATCCAAATCTCCTTATCTTTATGCTTCAAAATCACACATACTAACCTATTACAAGGTGAAAATCCCCATATGGAGACATACTTACTCCATCTATAGCTAGTAAAAATAATAATTTCCTCCCTTGCCTTGAGTATGTTTAGTGGTAAAGTACTCTGCATCCCTCCAGATGCATCTCAAATCAATGTCTAAAAAAAAATGATTCGCCTCTATCTCTTGCAAAAGGGGAATGTCCACATTCTTATATAATCTTTAAAATCTTTTAACTACATACTTTCTATCTGGGGATTCCAATCCACTGACATTCCAAGAGACACAATTCAAATCCATGACTGATTACGGGGTAGTATACATTGGTGCCCTAAATGTTTTGTAACATTTGGGAAATGTACCTTTATATGCCCTTGTCTCTACCATGCTATCAATAAACCCACTGGCTCTCCTCTCTTTTTCTTAAAACCAAACATTTTTTTTTGCCCCGAATGGAGTAAAACTATCTTTCACCACACTCCTTCATGGCTTCCTCAATTAAGTTTTCCTTAGAAGTTCCTTGGAAGGGCACAATAGCCTAGTTAATCTCCTTAAATTATTTTGGATTACAAACTTCAATACCAACCATCTTGTGGCCATCCTTATCCTCCTCATGATCTCCTCCCATAGGGACAAGATCACAACCCTGACTTGCAAGGCACAAGGCCTCACTAATCTCTTGATTGTGGTTAGGAGAGGGGGGAGGGGATTAAATATTTCTACCACATTGCAACCATGTTGAGCATTTATCAACTCAGGAGTCCTGTTATCATTGATTGGGATCTCCTTTGGCTCATTATTTTGAGCACTTGGAACTTGATCCAATTAAAAAGTCTTAAAATTGGGCTTCCCCCCTCCACTAAACACACCTAGGCTAGTACTGGGGTAAGAGGCTTCCCTATCTAGAATATTGATCTCATCCCTAGTAGGGGAGGTCATAAGGGCATGTTTCTCTATAGGATTGACATTGTTATTCAATTCATTAGTGATATTGAGCCTAAAGCTTGTTTGTGTTTCAATACGTTTCTTGGTATCAAAAATTCTTTTGAATTTTTTAAGAATAATATATTGTGCATTCAAGATCATGTGCTTAGGGAGTCTGGTTTGGGACAGAGGCTCTTGTGACTTGGAATCCAAAACAGGAGGAATGGAGATTTTAGGATGAATGACCTTCTTAAAGGCATCATGGAGGATATCAAGGTCTTCAATGATGGAGACCTTATGGCTACTTTCTTTGGTCTTAGGGCCATGGTCGGTAGGCATGCTTCCAAAGGAGGTGATTGATAGTTTAGGATTAGGTTTAGTGGGAAGGATAAAGTCTAGGGTCTTTCTCAGACCTAGAGATCCATTTATGACAATGCCCCTACCATTGGGGTTAGGCTTATCAGATGATCTACTCTTTGAGGAATGTTTAGCTGACTTTTTGTTAGTTCTCAAGATGGGGCATTGCTTCTATATATGCTTTTCTTTCCTACATAAAAATCATGTGTTTATGCTACCCAATAATTCAATGGGATAAACAATTGACTCCTCATAAAGTTCAATTTTTAGTTCTTTTGACAAATCAAGCCCAATTTTGATAGATACAAGTAGTCTTGCATCCATGTGCGGTAGAAGGGACGAGGATTCATCCATCCTCAACACATTGCTAATAAATTCTAAGGTACCCATTTTCACAAAACGTGAGGAATATTTTGTATGGTGATCCATATAAGGCACAAAAGTGCTAAGATTTCTTCATTATTGGCCTCTAGTGTCGAACCAATGGCCATAAAGCAACCATTTCCAATGGACCAAGATTCCTTTTTCACTTCTTTCTAGCTTTTAACATCTTTGAAAAAACAATAAAGAGGCCTCTTTGGATCATTTGACAAAATGAAAAATGAAACCCTATTTTCTTAACCCAAATGTTTTGCAATTAGTTGTTTATATAACTACGAGATGATAATTTACTAGCATCAAGCACCACAAGAAAGACCACAACATCTCTAAGTCTATCTTTTTCACTATTCAACGTTAAGGTCATTTCAAAGTTAGTTTTAATGACGGGAGTAGCATCAGAGAAAGGCTTACCTCTTCTTTCTCCATCACCTAAGCAACCCTCACTAGATAAAGCTCGAGTAGACACAAATCTTGTTAGAGTAAAAAAGAAATTTTGCTTAGTTAATTTAATCATATTGATTAATTAATTAAGTCACATTTTTCTCTTTTATCATTTGAGCTAAATTTAGGAAGCTTTAGTTTGCATTTAATAAATTCTTTTTATTTTATGCATGCGTGCATTTAAATATTTCTTTTATTTTATGCATGCATCCTTTAGGGTTTTGATCTCCTTTATTAAGGATTGATATCATTGTAATTTTAATTCAGATTTATTCAGTCTCATTTATTCCTTAATTCCAATTGTTTATGCACTTTCTTGTTTGAGGATTTTCTCTTGTATGTGATAGGTTATTTGCATGCAGGTGATTACTGGGCTTGTAGGAATTCACCAATTCTTGAATTCCAACATGGTATAAGAGCTTCAAACTTGATGCTTCTTGTTCGTCAATTTTGAGATTTTTCATATAGTGAGTTTTTTGTGCACCTTGGGGCAATTTGGATCTCACAATCAGATCTAGAAGGTTCGTGAACAATACAGATTTGCAGGTAGCTAAAAAATCTAGGCAATTTGGCGCAAAACAGAGGTCACCATTGTGCTCAAAAGGGCCCAAACCCCTATATTAATATAAAATTTGTCAATTTTAGTGAACGTGAAAATCTGAGCACATTTTTGGGGTTACACACTTTACTAGGCATTTCTACCACCACTGACATAAGCGCTGTCATAATTTTTTTGTGCAGGTTTCTTCCCAAAAAAACAAAACAAAAAAAACATGCATTAAATTTTTTTTTGTAAAAGTTTGACTTTTTAATAAAGCTTTTTTTAAGGCCCGTTAATGGGCTTGGGAGGGCACAACCTCTTGTAGATGGAAATAGGCCTAGCCCTAGTGTTTGGCAAGCTCCATCCCCTGGATGGGTCAAAATCAATTTTGATGGCGCTTCACGTGGCAATCTGGGAGTTTCAGGGATAGGATTTATTGCATGTGATGAGAAGGGAAAAATTATGGCTTTGGGAGATAAATGGCTAAGAGATGAAACTAATAATGAGGCGGAGTGTCTGGCTGCAGTAGAGGCAATCCTAATGGTGAGAAGACTAGGAGTAAGGAAATGTCACTTGGAAGGGAATTCACTCCTAGTTGTAAATGGCATAGCCAAAGGATAGATGAACACTTGGTACTTGAACAAACATATTAGAAGGATTCAGGACCTGATTGGAAAATTTGAAGACTTCAAAGTCTCACATGTGCCAAGAGAGGCAAATGATATGGTAGACAGACTTTCAAATGTGGGTGTTGATGGATCATTAGTTAATAAATTTGATCTTTTGAAGATTTTAGGACCTGACCCTAGCTGCAAACATTAATACTAAAGAGTGACATAATGAATTGGAGGGCAATCGACCATAGAGGAGACCCAAGGTCAAGAAATAGTGGATCTGCATATGTTGATGAGCACGTGGAGATGGCTGCAAATGAGAATGGAGGCAGTATGATGCAATCTTTCGCTTCCCGAGGATTTCATTACATGAGAGGGAAGAGGTGGTACAACATTGCGTAATGAGAGGGCAAAGCACTTGATGGTAAATGATGGCATTGATAGCTGTGAGTCTAGAGGCTTCAAATGCCTATTAAACTGGGAGAGGTGGAGGAAAAACTACATTGACACTAAAATATGAGAAACAACAAGGCAAAGAAGAATGGAGGTCAATTTCTCGCTTGGCACCAAGGGGCAAATTCTGGCATTTGTTGGCCCCATTACAGTGAAAAGGCTGGGAAATGTCTTCACAGAAGATGGGGAGGATTTCTGGGTGGAGATCTGTTGCATTTTTGGGGAACACTATCTCCAACAATGGTGGAAACCCTACACAAACTTGGACATATCGTCGTTGTTTGTGGCTCTAGGGCTCATATTGGTGACTACCTCAAAGGATGAGGTGCGAGTGGTGGTGCAACAGTGTATGGCCATCAAATGGATCGAAGGGATTGAGAAGTTTTGCAAAGGACAGAGGTTGGAGTGGGCCTGCACATAGGAAATGAACCAATTCGTGTGGTTGGTCATGGGCGTCAGGAGCTGCAGCCCTTGGTAATTTGGTCCTCTGCTATCCTGGAGGGTTTGCATTTGGCTCGAGCTCACCGTGGCTGGATTGCTTTGAAGGCAGTGTTGGAAAAGAGAAAGAAGGTGGTGCAGGAAGGTGGTGGGGTTTTTGGGAGGAGGCATAAATGCACTCCCATCAAGTCAAGTGCAGTTTTGGGGGAGGATGGAAGACCGCAGGTCCACAGGCAGATTAGTGCAAAACAAGGAAGAAAAACAGTCGTGGCAGAACACAGAGCTAGTGAGATGGATGATGGCGCGAGCGATGGAGGAATGGGTGCACCCCGAGGTGGCAGACTGGTGGATGGCAGATGACCTTTCAAAAACTTCACAAAGGAGGACGTGACAACGTGGTTCAAATGATGGATGGGTCTGTTGAGTGCTTTTTTGTATTTTGTATAGACGAACTGTGAAATGAATAGTATTGTCTCCAATAGATATAGCTAGGGACATATCAGAGGGATATAAATTTTTTGTATGAATGTAATAGCGTAGCCAAAGATGGCGTTGATGTAATTTCCTTCTAATATTAATGAAAAACTATATTACCGATAAAAAAAAGTTTTTCTAAAAAAAGAAAAAAAAACTTTATTATTTTCCAGGAAAAGTACATGTTGCAGTAATGTTGACGTTAACACATCGTGAGCCAAAATTTGACGGTCTTCAACTTGTCATAGTTTGACCTTTTTCTCATAAAAAGCAACTATTGGTTTTTTGGCCATAACTTGCTCATATGATATCAGAATTGCGCAAACGATATGTCTTTGGAAAGCTAATCCTGAGTTGTAGGTGACGTTTTCTAATTTTTCCATTTTACAGGGGTTTCTACCAATCAAAGTTAGAGGTTGTTTTTTGCCTTCTCGAGGGCATAACTTGTGCATCCAGACTCCATTTTTTGGAAACAAATAGGCGTTGGAAAGGTGTTTTAGTGCTTTTTCATATATGCATTCAATTTCATCAAAATTTTCACCAGGTACATAGACATCAAATATTAGTGATATTTTATTTTCTGCACTTTCCATCTTTCAAATTTGTGCTAGGGTTTGAGTTCTTGTATTGTGTGTTGGGGGTGTATTTTTCCCTCTATTTTACATGGCAAACCCTTCCTCTATTGAGTGTATTAATCTACATAATTATCACACCTGGAAGACACATATGACCCACCTTCTCATGTCAAGGGGGTTATGGTCCTATTTGGATGAGGTTCAATCTCAGTTGACTCGCCTGTTTGAGGTCATGCAACACATGAACAAAATGGATGAGGCCATGGGGATTATTTCCTTGAACACTTCAGATAGTCTTTTTTTTTCACCTCGAGGATTGCGCTACACCTCGGGACATGTAGACCAATTTTCATGATCTTTTTGGCACCATTAATCAATTTTGATCATTTCAGATTGAGGCAGAGTTGACCTCTCTCGCACTTGATTCTTTTCCATCTATTGATGATTTAGCAACGAAATTCAAATCACTACGATCATTATTATAGGGTTGTGGTAAGAACAAAACAAGCACTGAGTGTATATAATTGATACTCTCTAATCTTCAAGGTCAATTTCTGATATTTTCTTCTATATTCTACTCTACCATGGATGCTTTGGGTTCACAATTTGCCATGCCTACCTTTTAGGTATTATGCAAGTGGTTGACACATGAGCAGTCCAAGCTCACATAGTTGGATGCTCTTCCATGATCGTAGAACCAAACATTGGTAGCTCAAACATCTCCAGGGAAGCAGGAGCAGAAATAGAAGTCACAAACCATAGACCCTAGGAAGGATTCTTGTTCTCAACACCCCTCTGGCCCACCTTCTCCTAAGGGGGGAAATTAAAAGATAGAAATACCTAAGTGTGCTTATTGTAAAAATCTGAATCATGATGAGTATCATTGCTATGAGAAGAAGATAGATGGATATGCAAAATAGGTTTAATATTTGACAACTCTTCTTACGAAGAACACCATTAATATTCCTCTTCTTTTACTTCTCACAAGTCTTCTTCTTCTTCAACATTCCAGACAGATGGAAAGGACAAAGGAAAGGTTCATGTGTGCTCAAAATGTATCACACTTCTATGAATCATTCCATCCAAGGTTGATCAAGAATGAGGCCTCAAATATCGACTCATAGCTCCCTAGTCATGGAGTGCAAAGGTTTGTAATGGAGGCCCTCAGATTGACCTAGTTGTGCCCATGCAAGTACGCCATGAAATGAGAGATTCAATGCATAAAAATGAGAACTATTTTATATGATTGCAATGCATAAGAGGAAATTAATTTATATGATAACAATGCAAGCTTAATCTATGAAAGGAAATATGCAAGCTTAATCTATGGAAGAAAATATGAATTTACTCTAATATGAATCTAATCTACATGAATAGCCATGGATGCAAGAAGAAGAAGAAGACAAGAAGAGAGAAGTTGCAATATCCAAGCCAAAGTGCTCAAATTCTCCTCCAAAATTGCTCTCAAACCTGCAACATAACAATACATAAAAATTCTATATGAGAATGAAAAGGAGAGGTTTCCTTTTAAAGAGAAATGGACGGTAGAGATTAAGAGACAAAAATCAAAGGCTATGATTAAGAGGCAAAAAGCCCACCACTTAGGAAGATGTGTAGAAAAATGAACTTTATTTATTTTTATTTAATTTATTTCATTTTTCTGGGGATTTTTATTTATTTAATTAAAAGAGGGGTTTTCTTTTAATTAAATAAATTAGAAGAATTTTATTTAATTAAATGGGAGGAATTTAATTAAATTAAATAAGATGAATTTTATTTAATTAAAAGGGAGATTAAATATTTTAATTAAATAAAAATGATCAAACCTTAGGAAATATTGAAATAATTGAATTAATTACGATTTGATCAAGCAAATTGATTTGAATTGAAAAAATTACAAAGCATTGATTCAGGAATTTTGATAAATTGATAAATGGGGCCCATAGTCTATGCGACCATTTTAGGGTGCATATATTTGCCCCTCTTTGACTAATGTGTGATCATTCTAGGAACACATGTAGTCAAAGAATGCAGTTGAAGTGTGAGATCGATTTGGGATCACAAAACATCACAGACATCAACACCGTTGTAAATAAGTAATTGACATCAAAACAAAGATAAGCTGATTGCAAAAAAGACAAGGTCAACACCATTGTAAATAAGTAATTGACATGTCCGAGATAAGAATCTCAAGCAAGGTTTCCCCAAGCGGAGCAAATGATATGATTGATAAAGCTGAATCAAGGATTGAAGTTTGATAGGTACTGCCCCCTCGTGATCGAAATCGAAATGAGATAGCGGAGAAACAACAAATTGATAAATTTTATCAAATCGAACTAAAGATAAGGTTCTTGATGTAAGATGAAAGATATAAGGATCACAGAACAAAGGTAGATCATCAAGCATGAAAGTTTATGCCCCAAGGTTGAATTAGAAGAAAAGAAGTGGGGTGAAAGTGAATGGGAGATAGAAGTTTGGAAGAGGTGGAAAGAAATGGAGAGAAGAAAGAGAATTAGCCTTAAGAAAGAGAATGCCCCAAAATCAATCAACTGTTTAAGATAAAAATTTTTGATTGAGATCACGAAAAAAGATAAGGAAATGAAGATCAAACACATGATCACAATTGATCAAAAGTCCACAATAAAGATGAAGGAAAACCCTCACAAACTCATAATGCAGCCTAAAAATGCAAACTAACATGAGGTCTAACAATGCAAGCTACATGAAAATGCAAAGGTGTACTTGCAATAGAGCAATCGTAACATAGGACTTTGTGTTCATCATTCATTAGAGAATGTTAAGGAACTTATTTTCATCATTGGGCCATTATTAACGAACATCAAAAAATCACACAATCATCACTAGTCACAAGCGGAACTATGAAAATATGAATGCGATTTATATCAGATTGAAATGTGGAAAGATTCTAACATAAGCATCAAAGACATAAAGGTCAAGATGATTGTGATGTTAGCTTACCTAATTTAATATAGCAAAACCATGCTCGCATCAAGGCATAGAGGCCAGTATGACTAGCAGAATGGTTGTGCAAAATAGTGAAGCATAAAGTAGGAAGCAAATAAAAACATGTTCCATGCCCCAAGTCCTCTAGCTATGCATCCCGGAGAGACTTATTAGAAAGGGACACTCAACGAAAATCGATAACAGTTAGCACACAAAGAAAAGATCATAAGATAGCTCAAGCATTAAGTGTTGCATTTAAAAATTTAAGTGTGTTAACTGATACTGAGTTCCGAGGATAAGGATCGAATGCTCGCAAGCAGGTAAGACCACATGACAAAAAGGGGTAAGACCAAACTGATAAGTGTTGAAAAAAACTCAATGTCAGGGGTTGTATTGAAAAATACTGTTGGGGTGGTGTTGAAAAACACCATTTGTGAGATGTCTTAAAGACCAACGCATCCAAGAGACAAAAGCTAACATAGTTATGCCCCCTAGACAGAGACAAAGACCAATTCCAGACTGAGGCAACAAGGACAAGGCATGATGGAGAAAGGCTAAGTGTCGCAGACATGCGCTAAGAAACAGGGGTGCAAAGGCCTCAAGTAGCACCCGTTTCTAGGTTTTCACCACTTGGATTCTATTAAAAAAATTTCTCTTTCATTTTTTTCATTTTTTTCTTCTCTTTTTTTTCAGGACTTTTTATAAAAATTTTAAAATTTTTGCTACCAAGGCGCCTGTTTCCAGGTTTTCACCAAGGCACTTTTTCAATTTTTTTTTGAATTTTGAATTTTTTATTTATTTTTTGAATATATATATATATATATTTTAAGATACATCAAAGCGCCTATTGCTAGGTTTTCACTAAGATGATCATTTTTATAGGACATTTTCTGATTTTTAGAATTTTTGACAATATATCAATTTTTTGGATTTTTTCAGGATCAATAATTATATACAAAGGATGCCCCCAAACAGAATGGGCATCATGGATAGAACTTCTTCAGGTGCAAGACATTGATAGGCTCAAGGAGCTGATCTCCCTTTTCTGTAGACAATAAATAAGCACCTATCCCAAAAGTTGATGTAATGATATAAGGTCCAAGCCAACTAGGTTCAAATTTGCCCTTTTGATCTCTATGCTGTTGATTCTTAGGATTTTCGTGTAGGACAAGATCTCCCACTTGGAATTCTCTAGGGAGAACCTTTTGTTGAAGGTTTTGGACATGCACTTTTGTTGTGAGTACGGCTAATGTAGTATATTGCTCTTTCTTTCCCATTTTCATCAAGTT
Organism: Thuja plicata; assembly: GCA_018584345.1. NCBI lineage: Eukaryota > Viridiplantae > Streptophyta > Pinopsida > Cupressales > Cupressaceae > Thuja > Thuja plicata. Next base: position 1,531,691 of record MU228229.1, read on the forward strand.
GAACTAGTAATGCCCCCAAGGAAGATTCTGATGCTGAAATGTATAGAATAAGTGGTTTCCCTGGGATAGGAGACATTTAAATGGGAGGATTTTCCAAGTACTTCTTGATTTGATCTATGCTCTTTTGACAATCCTCATTCCAAACACATTTGACTCCTTTGTGTAAGTTCTTGTTGAAGGGTTGAGCTCTATCTGCCAATTATGAAATAAATATCCTTATAGATTGAAGATGTCCTTGAAGACTCCTCATTTGACTAATGTTTCTAGGAGGTGGCATATCTATGATTGCTTGAACTTTTTCAGGGTCTACCTCTATTCCTTTTACTGAAATGATGAATCCTAGTAGTTTTCCAGAGGTGAACCCAAATGCACACTTTTTAGGATTTAACCTTAGTTGAAATTGTTCAATGCGATCTAGAATTACTTCTAAATTATCTAAGTGTGTGTCTCTTTGTTTAGACTTAGCCAATGTGTCATCCACATAATCTTCCATGTTTTTATGCATCATGTCATGAAAAATAGTTTTCATAGTTCTTTGATAGGTGGCTACTACATTTTTCAATCCAAAAGGCATAACGTTCCAACAATAGGTACCCCATGCGCAAGTGAATGCAATCTTTTCTTGATCTTCAGGAGCTATCTTAATTTGATTGTACCCAGAAAATCCATCCATCAAGGAATAAATCTCATAACCCACAGTCATATCCACTATCATGTTTGTATTGGGAAGTGGAAAGTCATCCTTTGGGCATGCTCTATTGACATCTCTGAAATCTGTACAAACTTGAATGGATTTGTCATGTTTGGAAACTGGAACAATGTTTGATATCCATTTAGCATAGGCAATAGCTCTTATGAATTTTGCACCAAGGAGTTTCTCTTATTCCGCTTTGACTAGAAGAGCTACATGAGGATGCATCTTTCTCAATTTTTTCTTAACTGGTTTAACACCTAGAGCTATAGACAAGTGATGCATGATAAGATTAATGTCCAACCCTGGCATATCTGAATAAGTCCACGCAAAATTGATCTTCTTTTTCTGTAAGAACTTGGTGTAAGCTTCTTTTTCTTGAGGTGACAAGGACTCAGCCAAGTGTACTATCTATGGAGCCTCATTTGTACCCAAATTTACTGCTTGTGTTGGTTCAATAAGAACTGAAGATCTATCTTGAAAATAGTTGGGGAGACGATCAAGTACCTCATCCTTAGGCACCTTAGAGAGGTTTTCACCCTTGGATACGTCATTTCTTTTTACTTTTTTCAGTTTTGACACCGCCACACAGTGGTTTTCGCCATCAGAACTCCTATTCTTTGGATTTTCTTTTCTTTTTATCTTGTGACTAAGGTACTTGATGTCTGGCTTTGTCATGCTGGTTGTCAGTTCACTGGTGGAAGAGACTACGGGTTCAATGGCGTTTAGGTAACATGCTATCTCACAATCATTTTGAAATGTTAAGAGCTTGGGTTCTTGATAGCGTTGGGACCAATCAATGAGGTCGGGATGAACAAGAGGCAAGTCAACAATTGGTTCAAGGTTATAAATGTGAATGATATTATCGTTGGTGACCAAAGAGTCAGAGTCTGTCAAGTATCCTTCTAAGCTACCCAAATCAGGATTCTTCCTAGAAAGCAAAGAATCATTCACTACGACAACGCGTGGGCTTGAATCCTCTAATCCTACACATGACTCATTGGCTACCTCAGGTTGAGAACTATAAGTGTGAATAACATCAACATCTCTATCAACTGTGGAAGACTCTGAGAAGGAGTCCCATTCATACTCGTGTGAACTTGTGTCTGAACTATGGCTAGGATGTTTGCACCATGAAGGTTTTGGGCATCTTGATGTGGAAGGTTTCATTTCATCAAAGGTAACACCTTCTCTTTCCATTAAACAAGCAAGATTCTTTCGCTGGCGTTCTTTATCAAGATCTTCAATATCTGATTTGTTTTGTTCTAAAGTTTCAACTGACGCATGAGTAAATGGAATATCGGAATCTCCCCAAAGGAGATTAGTGGATGGGACCCAATCTTCACACATGTCTTGTTGATTTATCAAATTAGGAACATATTTTGGTTCATCATCACTATCTGATGCCTCAAAGATAGGATTAGTGCGCTTGTTGTAATTCTCAAATCCTAGGCCAATCGGCTTCTTAGACTTGCGTCCAAAAAGAGAATGATCAAGGGGTTCAGCTCTATCATCCAAATTGTGATTAAGAGGGCCATATCCGGGATAGCCCATCTGTTTGACAAAAGCATACCCTCTTCCATAATCCTTAGGAGAGGGAGAGAATTTCTCATTGTGCATATATTTTTCTTCTCTATAGATCCATTCTCTAACAAATGTCTCTTCTTTCTCATCTTGGATAGGCACTGAGGACTCTACAAATGTGCCAAACAATGTCATAGTTGAAGAAGAAGGTTTCTTTTCTTGCGAAGGTTTTCCATAAGACTGAGGCGAGAGTGGCAGTGTTGTGAGGGAGTTGAGTTGATATCCCCCCATGCCAAGGTCTATTGACCTAAGCTTGCCTTTGCATTCAACTAAGGTTGCATCAAAATCTTTTTCTTCTCTGTTGAGGGGAACATGAGCCCCTGCTAAAATTAAATTGACTGATAAAGTGTTATCCCCAGGTATACAAATCTCTATTCCATTTTAGGGGAACTTAACACACTGATGGTAGGTAGGCAACATTGCTTCCATATCATGAATCCATGGTCTACCAAGTAAGATATTATATGCAAGGGGTCCACCATCAACTATTTGAAATAAAATATCTTTTTGAACAGGGCCAATCCTAACAGGAAGGATGACCAACACCTTGGAACTTCTTTCTACCTCATCATAGGCTTTGATAGTGATCCTTTTCCTTATATCTATAACTTCTTCAGAATAACCTAACTCTTTCAACAAATTGAATGAACAAATATTTAGCCTAGCACCCCCATCTATCAACACACGCCTGACATGGGTTCGATGAATCATAACCTCAATATGAAGGGCAAGATTGTGTGGATGACTCAAAGCTTTATCATCATCTTCTGAAAATGTAAGATAATGAGGGCTAGCAATGTGATTAACCATGTTTTGGAATTGATCGACATCTAAGTTGTTGGGGACGTTCGCCATGCGCAAAGCATCCTCAAGGATTTTCTTATGTCTCAGGGACAACTCTGAGAGCTTAAAGATCAAAATATGAGTCGGGGTTCTTTGTAATTGATCAACAAGACTATAATTTGACTTAGGATTGACAACTGGTTTCAAGGTGACAGGCTTGGATGCCACTTGCTTAGGTTTACTGGATTGGCTTGAATTGGGTCCTCTAATGACAATGAGACCTTGACTTCGTGTGACAACATTAAGGGCTTGAGATGACCTTCTAGAGTTGGGACCCCTTAGCACCACAACAGGTTCTTCATCAAAACCAGGAGGAGAGTCCTCGTCGAGATCATAACCATAGGGATATCTACCCCTCATCATATTGACATTTTCTTCTACAAATTCCAGCATGTTGATAGTATTCTCTACATCTGTGTAGGTGTAGTTGATCTCAACTTTTCCATTCTTAACTTTAGAGGTTTCCCCCTTTTCATATTTGGGAAAAGGTTCCTTGAATGCCTTATGATCGACGGTTGTGTTCAATCCATCTATCGTAAGTTTTCCATTCTCAATGAGATCTTGAATGATATGTCAGAGTTTGCAACAGTGTTCGATGTCATGTCCAATACCATTATGAAATATGCAAAAGGCCTTCTCATCCCACCAATGTAGTTTAACGTCCGGTATACAAAAATTCGCAGGATCTTGAGGATGTGCAAGGTTGTTAGCAATAAGTGTTTTCAAAATATCCGCATATGACTCACCAAGTTTGGCAAATTGACGCCTTTCCTTCTTAGGCTTACCTTGGTATCTTGGCTTACTCTCTTTTTGATTAGATGTATTGAGCTTCATGGTTTGAACAACACTAGATAAGTGGAGCACAGGTTGATCTTTAGGTTGGGAGGAATCCACAACTCCATCATTAACCACTTGTTTGTTCTTATTCCAATGTTGGTTCTTCCCTTTATCCTTGTTAGAGTAGTTGTTGTTTTGACCATTGTTGTTGTTATTATGTCCATGTTTGGTAAAAATTCCTTGTTCTCTTAAAACATCTTCAATCCTACATGCGGTATCAACCATGGTGTCAAATGAATCAAAAACCATTTTCTTAACTTCATACCACAATTTGGGAACCAAATTGCTAACAAGGATGTCAATCTTTTCATTGTCGGGAATGGTTCTAGGATAGCAAGAGCATTTTTGCCTCCACCTTTGCAAGAAAGCAACAAAGGATTCCCCTTGGTTCTGCTTTAAGTTACATAAGTCCAATAAGGTGATAGATCTTGACAGATTGTAAGAAAAGTGTTGAACAAATCTTTGAACAAGATCTTTGAAAGTCTTAACATGGGGAGTTATATTAGTGAACCATTCTATTGCTTGTCCCTTAAGACTTCTTGGGAATAACCTCATGAGATAAGAGTCATCTTGATGGAACTCAAAAATAGTGGTATAAAACTGGCGCACATGATCATGTGGATCTCCATTCCCATCATATTTGTCATATCGAGGAATTTCAACCTTTCTAGGGAACTCCTTCATGTCAACACTCTTATCAAAAGGATTAGGACAAATCGAGTCTAGTGAGAAAGAATTCTTAGGTGCCAACATCTTTTCCATCGTTTTCTGCATTTCTTTGATCACCTCATCTTGAGACGGACCTTGCTTCTTAATATTTTTATCCACACCAAAGTTGTAAGGGACCCTAACACCCTTGTTGATTAAACTTTCTAGGAACTTATCCTTGTTTTGCTCCAAATATTTCTCCACATACTGTTGGAAAAGTGGATCTTGTTGCATTTTCATGAAATATTGGGAGCTGTAGTCAAAATTTGAGCTACTACCCCCGTACTGTGAACCATAATGAGCACATTGTGAAGGTGGCCTTGAGTTCCTAGGAGGGGTTTGTCTCTTATAGTGATCATGTCTTGAGGCCCTTCTTCCCTTAGGGCTAGGAGATCATGATGGTGATCTTGAATGTCTTCTACTTCATGGAGTCCTAGGAGGAGTAGATGGAGGAGAACTATTTCCACCACTAACATGCATATTATTGAATGGATCATTGAGTTGCCGAGCCAAGAGCCTATCTTGAACTTCTTGAAAGGCCTTCTTTTCCATTTCTACCAAAGTCTGTATCTCGTACTATAGGCATCTAATTTGTTCATCTTGGAAAGCTTTCTTTTCACGCTCAATCCTCTTAATCCTTTCATTCATGTAACTTGAAGAGGTCTTGAGTGGTGAACTTGGTCTTGAATTTCGAAACAAGTTGTTGGTATAAGTTGTATTGACACGAGTGTCATAAAGTTCATCTCCTTGGTTATCATGTTGGGATAACTCATCTTCATAAGCATCTCTCTCTCTCTCTCTCTCATCCCTTTGGTGTGCATCTAGATATCTTGTTGAAATAAGGGGTGAGGTCGGTCTACTATTATGAGAGGAACCACCAGATGAAATAACATCTCTATTCTTCACAAATATATCATCGTAACGTTTATCCATGTCTTCCCTCTCTCTCTGAGTCATTATGTAACTCATATCCATAGAAGAGTGAGAAGATACTAAGGGGGTACCCAACTCACTAAGGTGGCTCTTGGAATCAAACCATAGTTCTGAGTTGTTCCTAGGTGATTGATCAAATATGGGTTCTTTTCCCTTATGTTTTTAGCGAGTTTGTACTAAGGGTAATTGGTTAAAAACCACTTGAGGTCAGTTTCCTTGATTTACTTGATATCTTGTTGTAACTGGCATGAAAGAAAAGGTACTAGTTGATAAGATGACCCTAAGAAATGTTGGTACGAAACTAGGATAGTAAAGGCATTAACTTGTCCAAAAAGAGGTGATAAGATAGAAAATTGCAAGAGGCGCAAGTCAACACTGCCATAGAGGTGCCCAATAAACGGGTGAATACCCTAACACATATGGATTAGGAGGATGATCTTACCCAAATTATATTGATTGAAATTGAATATATATGAAAGTGGTTGGACAAGAGACTATCAAAACTCTCCAAGTGTGTTATCAAAGAATCTAAAGGTTTATCTTTTTAACAAGGACGGTTTCTAGCTTACCAAGCTCTAAGCAAGGTTACTTGTGAAATCAAAGATCACTAATCCAAGAGGTCAAAAATGCAAGAATCCAAAGCATAAACAAGCTTCCAACAGTGGTGTAAGTAATCCAATCTGACTCGGATCAACTAGGGAAAATTGGAAATGACAGGACAACAATCAAGCAAGCGGGTAGATGACAGCAAATAGCTCACTGGAAGACAATTTTGCGCGACGAAAAGCTTTCTCGTGCGAGGATTAGCACAAGACCGCACAACAAAATGCACAGAGTCGCGCGAAGAAAGACTAGACTGGTGTGACAGGATAACAGTAAACTGATAGCAAGTTTGCAGAATATCGCTCGAGGATTCTCAGAGAGCCGCGTGAGAAAATGCAGCGAGCTGCGCGAGGGAAGACAACAAAAATCAGTATTCACTTGTTTTAGTTGACCAACTAGATACATTAACAAATTTTATCATGAATCAGGCACGCAGAACAACAATCAGGGAGTTCAAGCAATCAATGTCTTCAAATAATGAGCAAGGGACAAAGCAACCTTGCACACGAACATAGACAGTGTCATAGTATTTCTACTCCATAAAGATTCTACTTGTGTATGTTCTCAAAATGTTTTCCAATCATGCACATAGTCCTAAAAAGAAAATTTGGTTGCACTATGGTTCTTAGTAATGGTTTGAATCTGCAACTTTTGCAATCTCAAGTGGGTGAAATCCAATCCCGACGCACTGAGGTTTTGACATAGTTCAAGAATTTAATCAATCAGGAGCTGCTGAGGAGATCTGACAACCCAATAAGAAGCCACACCCGTGGTGATTTCTTCCACAAGGACATTTATATAGTGGTTGTTGCTACCGCAATGAAAATGACTATTACCGCTTGAGGTTCTGTCCACGTGGTTTACCCAATAAAGGGAGTGTCCACTACAGTTAACCCTCTCTAACAAGGAAGACTCACAATATGGACCACATGGGGACTTAGTTCGGATTCAAGGGTTCCAAGTTTTTGATTCTTCCAAAAGGGAAAAGAGCATAATCCTCTAGCCTCTTCACCTCACCAAAACATAGCAAACAGATTAATTGACCCACTAATTTGAAATCACCTCACCCAAGGTTCGTATATCAACAACAATGACCACCAATCTCAAGAGAGAAATTACCAATCAAAGTTGAAGACTAAACCAAGTTTGAAGTAATGACAAATCCTTCCCTACCTACAAGGGGATCTATCGTCAAGAAGAGCTTCGCATGTAAGACAAGCGAATGAAGCCCACTCTCTCAAGATCGCCACAAATAGCGTTCATAGGACTTTATTACTATGTGAAACATATATGCAAGAAAGCCAATCTAGGCTCAAATTTTATAGCACTTATTGGAAATGTGATCTATGAAAGCAAGAAACACTCAAGCTAAACACATGAGAGGTTCATTTTTATTTCCAAAATCCAAATGTTCTAGAGATGCAACAAAATACCTCAAGTCCAAAGCAACGTGAACGTTTTGTTGTTTATCCACGCAAGTCCAAATCAGCAACAACAACAACAACAACAAATCAGAAACCATCAGAAACAGTAAACATTAGTGGTTAGAGATCAAATATATAAAATATAGCAATAAAAATAAGATCTCTGGTGTGAAATCTCGCGCGAAGATTCTCAGAGTGTCATGCGAAGATTCACAGATAACCACACGAAGATTCACAAAATCTCGCGTGAAGAAACGCACAGACAACAAAAAATTGCAGAAAACAGTAAATAATGTCAGATTTGTGACTGGTGTCAAATGTCACGCAAAATTTTGCACAGAGCTGTGTGAAGAAACACAGCAGGTGGCACGAAGAAACACACATATCAGCAAAAACTCGCTTGCAGAGCTACAAAATATCGCGCGAAAATTCCCTGCAGAAGTACGAAAAATACAGAAATCCAAAAATAAATTATGAAAAATAAATATAGTGACAGAAAATGAATCTTCTGCCCCACGGTGGGCGCCAAAAATGTGTGCTAAAAATGTGTCACACTTCTATGAATCATTCCATCCAACGTTGCTCAAGAATGAGGCCTCAAATATCGACTCATATCTCCCTAGTCATGGAGTGCAAAGGTTTGTAATGGAGGCCCTCAGATTGACCTAGTTGTGCCCATGCAAGTACACCATGAAACAAGAGATTCAATGCATAAAAATGACAACTATTCTATATGATTGCAATGCATAAGAGGAAATTAATCTATATGATAACAATGCAAGATTAATCTATGAAAGGAAATATGCAAGCTTAATCTATGGAAGAAAATATGAATTTACTCTAATCTACGTGAATAGCCATGGATGCAAGAAGAAGAAGAAGACAAGAAGAGAGAAGTTGCAATATCCAAGCCAAAGTGCTCAAATTCTCCTCCAAAATTGCTCTCCAAACCTGCAGCATAACAATACATAAAATTTCTATATGAGAATGAGAAGGAGAGGTTTCCTTTTAAAGAGAAATGGACGGTAGAGATTAAGAGACAAAAATCAAAGGCTATGATTAAGAGGCAAAAAGCCCACCACTTAGGAAGATGTGTAGAAAAAAGAACTTTATTTATTTTTATTTAATTTATTTCTTTTTTCATCAAAATAAGAGCTTTAAGTGGGGATTTTTATTTATTTAATTAAAAGAGGGGTTTTCTTTTAATTAAATAAATTAGAAGAATTTTATTTAATTAAATGGGAGGAATTTAATTTAATTAAATAAGATGCATTTTATTTAATTAAAAGGGAGATTAAATCTTTTAATTAAATAAAAATGATCAAACCTTAGGAAATATTGAAATAATTGAATTAATTACGATTTAATCAAGGAAATTGATTTGAATTGAAAATGTTGCAAAGCATTGATTCGAGAATTTTGATAAATTGATAAATTGATAAATGGGGCCCATAGTCTAGGCGACCATTTTAGGGTGCATACAGTTCATACATTATGTATAGCCGCGAGTCCACACTCTTCTAGATGGCTACTGGATTCATGTGCTTCACACCAGATGACATCTTCTCAGGATTTATTCTCATATTTTTAGGCTTCTCCTACCCCACACATTTTGGTGGGGAACAACACTATTGTGATTTTATGTGGGAAAGGTTCTACTGACATTGATGACAATTCATTCAATGATGTACTATGTGTTCCATATTTGTCCTCTAACCTTCTCTCTATCTATCATATTACTCATAGTAAGACATGAAAGACAGTTGAGTTCATACGAGATTTAGTGCACATCAGAGACAATGAGACATGCAATATTATTGCAACATGGATAGTTGATCATTCTTCCCGCTTGTACTCTTTCTCTCATTTTGGTCCACCATCTCCTTTGTCAGAGAATTGCTCTCTTTCTTCACGAGAGGTTGTTAAGGTGAAGCCAGGTCGCTTGAACTTATGTGTTGTTCCTAAGACCAGTGTTTTGAATTTTACACCTCTACCTCCCATTGAGTTTGCATATGTTCAGCGAAATTCCTGTTCAACTTTGCCTGAAATTGTAGCTCCACGCATCGAGCCCCCTAGTGTAGTTGTTGAGGACATATCAGAGGACATTCACCTCCTCTCAGATGATAGATTCAACACATATGCTATCCCACCTTCATTGGAGATTCCATTATATGATTCTTATGCGTTCTCCTTTGAGCATCAACTAGGCCTTCTAGTTTCACCTCACATTCAGGGGTTTCCTCTTCTTTGTTCGATGCCTTTGTTTCTTCCGCATTGGAACCACATTGGTTTAATCATTGTCACATGGGTTCTATCATTCTGGGGGACTTTGGATTCTTCATGCTCTCTCATGGGGGGTTGGTTGGTTGGACTTATGGTCTTGAGAGAGTCTCTTGAGACATTGCATTTGTACCCTTTTTCCATATCTTTTTGGGGGGGAGTTTTTTCCCACTAGGTTTTCTCCCTTTCCCCACTTTATAGAGATTTGGTTGTGATTGGGTACCTCATCAGACCTTGTTGTCAGGACCCAAGTTTGCTTTCTTGCATATAGTTGCATTCACGCACTTAGCCTTTTAGCTACTCCCTAAGTTTATATTGGGGGGGGGGAGGGGTTAGAGTAAAAATGATATTAAATTAAATTAATTTAATCATATTTATTAATTAATTAAGTCACCTTTATTTATTTTTTCACTTAAGCTAAATTTAGGAAGTTTTAGTTTGCATATAATAATTTCTTTTTATTTTATGCATGTACACATTTAAATAATTCTTTTATTTTATGCATGCATCCTTTAGGGTTTTGATCTCATTTATTAAGGATTGATCTCACTGTAATTTTTATTCTGATTAATTCAGTCTCATTTATTCATTCATTCCAATTGTTTATGAATTTTCTTGTTTGAGGATTTTCTCTTGAACGTGACAAGTTATTTGCACACAGGTGATTATTGGGCTTGTGGAAATTCACCAATTCTTGAATTCTAACAAACCTCGCACCCTCCGACAAGCATTGAGTATCTACCACGATCTCCTTGAAATATTTTCCACTCTTCTTGATAGACGGGGACACAATTTCATCTTTATCTCCTAGGGGTACATCTCCCATATAAGATGTAAAAGACTCTGGCAACAACAGAAGGGTTATGTTAAATGTGAGCCCGTGTACAGGATGGGGAAGACCGCCTTTGCTCGGGTTGAGCAACTTCTCGCTCATGCAGAGTTGACCTTTGCACAAGATGCTAGGTTAAGTTGCAAAAAAAATCTCTCGAATCAACCGACCAATCAATGAAAATAATGTTAAAATTTGAAACCCTAAAATACATAAAAATTGAGTTGAGGTAACCTGCTTTAATAATGTGAGTACCCTCTCCTTAGTCTCCTTTTATATGAGATGTTAGAATTTGGCAAGAAATAAAAATTTCTTAAATGATGATTCAAAAAAAAAGAAATCTATGTTTAATGAGTTTCGACTTGGCTTGAAGGCAAGAGTCCCCAACCCAATTGTTAAAGCTTGGTTGTTGCAACTTTTGGTCCAAGAGGATGAAGTATATAGGTTTTTCAAAGAGCAAGAAGGATGCCAATGCTTTTCGGGGCTATTTGGCTTCCATTGTTGAGGTTATAGCTCTCAAATAAGAGGTTAGGGAGACAAACAATGAGCTTAAGGAGGTAACACAAATCTGCTATGGTATTCACAATTCTTTGGCACAATTTAAGAATTGAAAGAGTAGCTTTGCAACCATTTTTTCATGAAAATGAAAAAGAATTTTAGAAGACCAAAATAAAATAAAAAAAATAAATTAATAAAATACCAGCAATACAACATACAAGTTATACTTTTCGAAAGATTTTTTTTTAGTGAAATCGCCAAAATTGTCAAACATCTGAAGTGTTGTACTTGCAAGGGAACCTACATTTTTTTCTCTAGTATTTTCTCCATTGCAACAATAAAATTAGTACTAATCTTCTTTGCTACAGGGTTCAATTTAAAAAATTTAATTTTTATTTGTGATATAAGTTTATATTATACATGTTGGAGAAGTTTGAGCCAGTCTACCGCTTGAACAAGTTGGAAAAAAATTGGTATGACAAGGAGACACAAAATGAACAAGCATAGTTGCGTGGAGAGCAAGCAAAAAAGGCACATATATGGAGGTTATAATTACTACATATTAGCTGCACACAAAATTCATTGGTAGGCTCAAGCATTCCATCTGCATTCATTGAGATGATATCCGTGGAGACGTGCATTCAATTAGATAACATCTCCCAAGATTTTGCTGGATTTCATTGACCATCTACTAGTACTGAGAATATAAAATGATTTCCCATGTTATTGATTACATTAAAATAACCTACATAGGCTTTCATAATTTTTTTAGGATCTCTATTGAATGCACTTGACACTATACACAATGAGAGGCCCTAGGAAATTCTATGCATACGTGTCAACATATGAATTCAATGAAACGAGTTTTTCAAGATTTATGTGAAATTCAACAACCATTCATTATTATCAAGAAGACAAAAAAATTAATGTCTTTTCAAATGGTTATAAATAATTGAAGCTCTTATAAAAAATAAATAAATTTTACAATGATTATTTGCAGTGTAGACCAATAAGAAAAGAAATAAATAACATTTTTTTTTAAATTATGAAAGATTGTGCCAAAAATCAATACAAAAGTGCAAGCAAATATTTTCAAACGGTGTGATATGATTAGCTAGCTTAAAAAAACAAATTGCATATGACAGATGCATAAATTAACAATAAGTAATAATAAAAACCATCATAGATGTGAATAATCCCAAATTACAAAAAAACATACTAGACTCTTATGAAATGACAAGAAGCCCTACCAAGAGATTACACAAACTTAACTCATGTTAGGTCAAACATAATCATTGTGTAATAACACTTTATTTTTGCAAAAAAATAAATACAAACCAAGGTTTTTTAGACCTCAAAAATCAATCTTCACAATTGAATGATTTACAAGATCATTTTAAATTAGTAAGAGTAAACTATGCAATACATAATTTAATTGAAGAAACTATATAAAAAATAAATGACCATTTATAATGTTGCAGTTTTTGGATTCCGATATGTGAGTATTTTTTACATCAATGTTTCCGATCACACTCCGTGATCCATCATCAGGATGCAAGAGAGTAGCAGGGAAACAATACAATTTAAGTCAGTTGTAGCAGATTTTGTATAATCTTTTTAAATGAATATTTCAAGTTATTTGAACAGAACCAAAATGCATTATGTGACATTTCATTAGACATAAAAACAAAGGCTTCTACTAAACATGAATTATACTTATATGAATACACAAACTTAAAATCATGTAGATGTGTCCTTGATTTATTGTTAAAGTTGAATGGTTTTGAATGAGCCCACTAGAGATCAATTCTAGTTGAGTACAAGGCCTTGACATCATAAGAGACGAGACGAGGATTGTGACTCGAATGATTTTGATAGTTTGGATACATCTCAATTCTTAATGAAACAAAGGAGCTTTTATAGTCCACGATATCGAGCGATCTAATTTTGGGTCTATAATTGACATATACTAATGTGAGACTACCTTGTACTCCTTACCAGAGGTACAAACGAGATATACGTATCTTACCCCTTATTGAATTTGAACTTTTCACCTCTCTCTCTCTTTCAAAAATATGAGTACTCCACCACTACACCAACTAGTTTTCCAATAGACCAATTGAATCTTGTACACCAACATTAATGAAAAAACTCCTACTACTAGGTACATATGGGAAGCCACCTCCCACATAAATGAATCACTTAGAAACCCACCAACTTGGAGAAAGAAAGCCAAGAAGGTGCTATTTGTAAAAGGTTAGGTACATGACAAATCTAGAAAGGATAAGACATGACAGCATGAAATAGCCCAAGGGCAATAAAAGACAATGCAAAATGAAACGCATGGGCTTACCTTCCTCTATCATTACAATGTATGAAGAGCCCCACATATGGCAAGTGTGACCAGAAGATGATTGAATGTACAAATTCCCTTACCATTTATATCCTTATCAAGCAAACAAATAATAATAATAAAATGAATCTTTAAGTACCGAGCTGTTCTTCTCGTGTTCCGCGCTCCGATCTAAACTAAGGGAGTGATTGACGGCGGCAAAGAAAAGAAAATCTGTCTCTTCTCTGGAAAACCGACGTCAGAAGCGTCAAATGACGTGAATGAAAAATCCGAGAAACAGACGTTAGGAAGCAGTACATTACGGTTTAAACTGAGTTTAATTTTGTTTGATAGGCCTAACAAGTGCACAGCTGGGCCGTCCAGTAAGGGCTTTGCTGTTGCCCATTGTCTTCTTCATTTATACTAGTCCAGCATGAAATTTAGTTTTTTGGTGGAAAGTGGGAGAAAAGGTCTTGGTTTTCGCTTTTGATATATTGTGGTTGGATTCGAACCCGCGACCTTTTGGAGGGGAGGTGTGACTCTTAACCCTCGACCTTCGAAAGGTCAAAAGGAGCGAGGAAAAGGATTGGAGGTTGCGGCCGCTATTTGCTTCGGAGACGGCGATGATGGACTGATGAGTGTTTGTTTGAGGGGATTCGATGCTTGTGTCTCATTGGAGCTGCGAGGATTTTTGGTGGAGGAGGAAGAGAAGAAAGGATGGTGCTTTGTGAAGGGCGCTTCGTCTTTGGAGAGGTTTTGAGTTCTGAACACAGCCCTTGCCCTCGCGGGCGTTTGAATTTATCGTTGTTAGGAAGGGGTTTTGGTTTTTTGTTTTTGTTTGTTGGATTTTGGAAAGGTTTGGTTTTGGTGCTTTGAGCCGTGAGGATTCAGGGTGTGGATCGTTTAGGATTCGTTTGTGATTTTAGTTCGTGTGCTTGATTTCTGACGAGGCGTTTGAGTTTGGTGTTTTGAGCTGTGAGGCTTCAGGGTTTGAATTGCTCATTCATTGTCGGTTATGTTGGTTTGGATTTGGTTTCGGCGTTTGGAATTTCGAAGCCTTGTGTTTTGAATGTTTTATTTTGAAGTTTGGATGAATGTTCTATTACGGCGTTTGGATTTTTGGAGATTCTAGTGTACTTGGGGTTTGAATGTCTGATTTTGGTGTTTGGATTTTTGATGATTTGTGGTTCTTGATTGTCTGAGATGCTGTCACTGATTTTGTTTGGGACTTTGGATGTTTGACTTGTTTTGTTTTGAATGTTTGATTTTTTCGTTCGAAATGTGATCTTTTGTGTTTTTAATTGTTATAGTGAATTAGTGATAACAGTCTTTATGTCCGTGTTTAACTTTTTGGACAGTCGATCTTTAAGATTTTGTAGTTTGAATTGTTCCACAGGTTGTCAATGATTTTAATTTGTATGTTTTACTTCAGGTTTACGTGAGTGATTGTCCATAATTAGGAGGTATGCTGTGATTCAGATTTGGATTATTCCGGAGATTGTTAGCGATCTTTAACTTGGATGGTACTTTTCCTAAATTTCCAATGCCGAGTTTAGTTTAGTTCACGATTTCAGGGGTTTGATAGCTGACGCTAGTTTTAAAACAATAATTTTTTCAAATGGTATAACTTATTCAAATTTGAATGTTTAATTCCTTCTAATTTCCAGCATGTTTTAAATGAAACCGAACTTCAGCTCAGGGGTTTAATTGTTCGTAAAATTGTCAGTGGTTTTACTTTGGATGTTTGAATTCATGGGTTATGATGCCAAATGCTTTATCTGGAAACAGGAAGAAGCCAAGTCGCGGTTCATTCAGCGTGTGAAGGGCGAAAGGCTTATTAAGAGGTGCCTTTCAACGTTATCAAGGAAAGTTTATTAACGGCCAGACTAGAAATTGGACATTTTCTTGTGGACACGGGGGCATGAAATTACATGGTTCGAGATTTGGTGTAATAGCATCAGTTTAATTTAATGGGATAAAAGCGCCGTTCGATTTTTTGACTATCTTTGCAAGGAACACGTTGCTTAGGACAAGTAAAAGTTAGTTTGACAAGGGCAGTGTTTGGAGTCCCATGAATCAAATCTTTTTTAAGTACGTTAATGGACATTAAGAAAGAAACGAGAATAAAAAATTTACTGCTGTGAAGGGACTCAGTCTTGGACCTCCTCACCGCGAGTCTGAGGCATTTCTTCTGGAAAGGGCAATCGAGGTTTGTTTTTTTAAATTTAATCTAATCAAATTTATTTTTTTAGCTGTAAATGTGCAAAGTGGCCAAAGGTATTGTAGATAATGAGATATTTGAAAAGTACACAGTAACAGGAGTGTTAATGCATCTTTGATATAATGGGTTAAATTACGCAAAACAAGAAGGAGAAGCAGGGTTAAAAACACAAAACCAAAGATGTAATTCTTGAAATTCTAATGGCATGTCATTTGGACACTCTTAAAGTCAAGAAGAAAGTGGTGATTGGGTTCCACTAAGTATTTTATTTGGTGACAGTGAGATGGAATCTGGCTGACTGATCTAGTAACCACTGTTTGGTTACAGGTTCTGTATGCGTGAAGGATGCTGCGGCTCGGGGCCAGGGATCTCCATTGTCAATCAAAAACAGGTTTTCGAAATGCCTGTCCGTAGGTCAGATTACATACCGCTTAAACAGGTGCATGATGATTCTTCCAACCTGCAGAATAATCCCCGAAGGCAGTCACAGTCACAGTCTCAGTACAACCCTCACCGGCGGCATTTGAGTGCAGACAGGATCCCATTTGATGAGAATAATTTTGATGAAGATAGACTAATCAAGCCTTCTCTTCCTTTAAATACAGATGTGAGGAATAATAATAATAACAACAGGGATCTGTTTTATTATGATGACAGAAACTCTGCTGGGGCAGTTGATAATTCAAACTATAATGAATGGACACCTTCTAGACCGGGGTTGTACTCTGATAGAAAGTCTTTGCAGTCCTCTGTAGATCCTGTGAATTTAATTGAATATTGGAAACATGCTTATTCAGAAAACCATGTAATTGAGCACAGAAAATCTGCTTATTCACAGCCAGACCGAGTAATTGACCAGCATAGAAAACTTCAGCAACAGCCTTATACGCCACCTGAACACTCAAATCTCAAACAGACTTATTCCCCTACAGAACATAGGAAACCGCTGTCATATTCTCTTATTGAATATGGAAATGAACAGAGGAAGCCAGGACAAGGACCGGCCTTTTGGTCTGCAGATCATTCAGAAGATCATGGCTTACAGAGGGGGAATAATTCAAATGCATGGTTTGGTGATCGGAGCTCAACAGGGAGTAACGGTAGGGTTCATGGCACATCATCATCTGGGCTGCAGAGGCAGTCAAGCGGAAGTAGCTATGCTGACAGTTATCTTTCAGGGGATTTCCCCCTACCAACTCTCTCACCTTCCATGTCTTTGAATGCCAGTGATACTGCCTTCATTAATGCACTTTATGAGGAGGGATGTAAGTATGATGATCCCAGAATTGGGGGTAAGTATAGTAATGGCTCAGCAAAGAGTTGGGCACAGCAGACTGAAGAGAGTTATAATTTGCAGCTTACTCTTGCACTCCGCCTTACTGCAGAAGCGTCTTTGACAGATGAACTTCATTTCCTTGTCAATGATTTTCAAGCAGCCCCTAGTAACATATCTGCAGATTCTGTTAAAACATCGGAAGCTGCATCTCATCGTTTTTGGGTACATATCTTGAATTTTCATCCTGGTATTTGTTTCCAAGCTTGTCCTTAATTAATGTCTTTGCAGATGTAAAGATGTGAAAGTGATCAGAAACCTGCTCGATGTAACAGTTTGCAATAGGGTGTTTTTTTGGACTATTTCTTTTATTTCCAATTGGTAAATATTTTATAATTTTGTTGATAGTTATAAGACCAATTTGAAGATCTTCAAAATTACTCATTAGTCATATTTTTGCATTAATGTACATAGTAGATCTGACAAAATTTATAGTTATTAACCATAAATCCTATTTTTTCCTCAAATGTTAGCCTGATATACATATGTTTGCTGAAGTTGGAAATATTTACATACTATTAAAGTTGCAAAATAATCCATTCTTTAATATTTTCCCTCTTTTGCAAGTGAGAAATATGACTTGAAGTACAATAGTAATTTCCATATCTAATGTTATAGTAACGTTTCTCCTATGTTCCACGGCGTTTCGGGGATGGGGACAGGGGGACGTGTTTCCAGGACGTTTCCGAAGAAGCCAAAAATAGGGGACGACAGGGGACGGCAGTATACAAATTTTTAAAATGTATATATATTTGTGTGTGTGTGTGTGAATTTTTTAAAATTATTTAGATATTATAGATAGAGAGAGGGAAAGAGATATGCCAATAATTGATTATTAACAATACAATATGCAAATAAATCACTGATTCACGAGTTACAACAATAGTATATCAAACATCAAAACCATGGTTTATCAATATAAATATCCAAATCAAAATGTCTCAAGCATTTATACAAAGTCTCAAGAGTTCAACATCAAAATATAATGTTTATATATATATATATATATATATATATATATATAAACAATATTACTTGAATTGTTTTTTAAATAATTAAATATTTAAAAGCTATCAAATTAAATTTATATTAATAACATATTTTTTAATATAAAATTTGTAACATATGTTTATATGATGAATATTAAAAAACTTAAATTAAATATTAGATTTATAATTTTAATATATAAAATTTAAAGATATTTTAATCACAAATTTCGTTGCCGAATATTTAATCATGAATTTTATTATCCGCAGGCATGAATTAGAATCTTGTGGGCCCCACACATTGTTGATTTGGCAAAAGGAATTTTTAAAAAGTGTTTTTATTTAATTTTTAATGCCAAAAAGCATCTGAATATTTTGGGGACGCTTTTTTGTTTCAGGGATGGATTGGGGACGTTTCAGGCATCCCCTAGGTGTTTCGGGGACGATTCGCTGTCCCCAAATGTTAGGGGACATTTCCTGTCGTTTTTTGAAATCGGGGACGGCTAGGGGACGTTTCCTTTTCATCCCACTTTCCCCAAAATGTTTCCGGGACAGAAACGAGTCCCCTAGGGACAGGGAACGCATTTCCGTGTAACATAGGTTTTTTCACGGTAAAGGCATATCCTTAAGTTATGCAACTACACCAGAGTATCTTTCAGCTCATTTTGAATTAATGTGTTCTTTAGTGTGAATAATCGATAAGAAATTTATTTTTGCATTTCCAGGCACAGTCTGTAAAAAGTCTTGGAGGCTTATATCTTTAGAGTTTGGACCAATGCAACTCATTGTCTTTTATTTTTCTCTGCTGTGCTATTCTGGACTACTTGGTAAAACTTGTAAAATTGATCTTTTCATGCACAACTTCTAGGTTCCTAATTCTTAAATGGTTGGACTGCTGTTTAGCAGAGCACCCCTAAGTGATTTCTTTTGAAATAAGCTTTATTTAGTTTTCTAATTTCACTGTTGATATTTATTTACTCAGGATACAGTTAATCCAGACTCAGGGCTTCCCTCATATTTCAACTTGCAAGTTGGGAAGCTTCGCTGTCTGGTAAATGCTTACATGATGCAGAGTATTCTGTTACAGTCTAACTAATGTAGAACACTGTCCCAGTCCTTATCTTTATCCAGTTAGGCTGTACCAAAAATAACAAATCCAAAACTGTTGTAATTTTTAAACCATTAGATGTAAATGATTTAGTAGAATGCTTCTTTAACTGTCCATTGGATTGCTTATTGCAATGCAAAATAAATAAGCTCAATAGGTATATAGCTTTTGTTCAAGGGAAACACAATGCAGTCCTGGACGCTAAAAACCAGCTTGTTGCAAATATTGATTAACCTTTATCTGTATGAAAACATGGCCTGTTGAATGCCATCTCTCTGGAGCAGAAGCATCTCTCCTGGATTCATCCCTTGGCTTATCACACCAGCATATGTGATTCATCCCCAGCATATTTTCTAGGGGCCCTACTATCTATAAAAATCTATAGAGTAGTAGCGTGACTATTCATTCCATCTGATTACAAAGCTAAATTTTTATTCCATACCAATATAGAGGTAGGGCCCTAATATATAGTAGTTCTGTAGATTGGCCAATCCCGGGATTGTATTCCGTCTTCAGGGAGACTGTTCATTCCATCCAAACAGGATTGCAAGACTATGCAGGCTTGCAGCTAGGCCCATTTCTTGCACCATTGGCCATTCATCTACTGCCAAAAAGACTGACCACATGCTAATCTTGTGCAATAGTTCTACCTGGGCTCTCACTGATAATTTATTTCAGTTCATAACAGCAGGTTTAGAAGAATGATGTCTATTTCCAAGCAGTATTTTTTTTAATTTTCAAATTTTCTCCAACATCATAAGAAGTATGCCGACAATGAAAGATATCTTTTTTCCCTGAGGTGAATTCTTTCTTAGTAGACTCATAACTACTAAATAGCGAGGATCCAATACTATATTTGGATATACATGGAAATATGTTTAGGCACATGTCCTTCAAAATTGCTCAGCAAACAAACTCTTTGTTTCTTACACTAGATATAAACAAGCTCACATCCCAGGTGTGGCAAGTGCCCTTGAATCCAGCAGTTTGCAAGAGTGCCACGTGTCTCAAAGAAATATACCTTGCATGATTCTTTGAAAAAAATTCCAAACCTCAGAGCCAACATAGTAACAGGCTCTGCGAAACTAATTAATTTTCATACTTATCCCATTTGCTTGTGTCATTTGCCTTCTCTGAAAGAAGATTATAGAGCCTTTCCTTGCGGAAATTTGTTTTCAAATTTAATGAAATCTTCAATTGGTGAATCGAGAATTGCTTGAACTTCTTTCTGCTATTGTTTAAATTCTTTCGTTCACAGGCCAACTTCTTGATATTGTCTTTCAATTTCAAGTTTCATTTCCCCTAAATATTTCTCAGTAGATTCAAGAACTGAAATCAATATCAATATTTATTTCCACTTAAGTTCACCTTTATGGCACGCTCTTGGAGCTATAGCTTTAGTTATCTCTCAGAGCTTCTATTTCGGTGCCCTTAAGCCAGTATTTTGAATGCTGGTAGAGCATTGTCTTGTATGACATTATGCTTTTCTAAGACAAATCTTCAATTTCTTCTTTAAAATGAAGAGTTGTTTTGGTTTTGTTTCACAGGTCCATAATTGAACATTTAAGAAATTCCACAAGCATAAGAAAGAACTCAACATGTGAAGGCGTCAAGAGATATCAAAAGAATAGTTCAATATAAAATGAATTGCAACAAAAGTGATTCAAGCGATTTATGAGGTGGGAGGCATTGCCTTAATTTATGCTCCTCCCAGTAAGTCACAAAAGGGTAGGGTGATCTGTCAACTCTCTAACCATAATATGATTTTAAGTGCAAGTTGCCTATGTGGGCACATTAAGTACAATTTACAACTATAAGATATACATAACCCAATTATATACCATAAGTATTGGTAACTCAAAGAGACCCAACAAGATGTGTTTTCTGCTCTTCGACATGCTTCCTAAGACGCAACTTGATGCGATGAAAAGAATGGGGCATTGATAAGCCGAGATTTTTGATAGGAGAGATCTTCACATCCTGCTAATGATAACTCTTGGAAGCCTGAGAAGTTCCTGCAATCTATCAAACTGATCATCCATCCTCTCAAATTTTATGTTGAACATCTTCTCTGTCTTCTTATATTTTTTGTTGGCTTTGACCCTTGACACTGTAGCAAGGGAGCCAATTGCTTTCTTACACTCTTCTGGGTCCATGATGTTGTATTTGTGACTTTGTTATCTCCCATGTTTCTTCAAGGGTAATGGTGCCCCACCTAGGACATCTAACACCCCCTCCCCCCCCCTAGACAGAGGAATCTCATGTGTAAGATTTATCTCCTTTCTAGGCCTGTAGGACCATCCTCATCCTATACATTGTGGTCAACATCCAAATCTCTTTCCTCTAATACTTTCCATGATACAATACCTTATAAGTACCAACATAACACACATATGAAGATCCTTGTATCCGAATGATGATCTTGTTTTTAGCAGGTTTTCCATAATCTATAGGCTTCAGACTTCCTCTGGATAGACCATCAATATTCAGTATTCACTTATGGCTTTTAGTACTTTTCTCTTTCACTACACTTTTGGGCCCAAGATACATTATCAAATACACTGTAGTGGCCACTAGTAGGTTTTCTACCACACTATTTTTCATGTGGTGTGACAATACAAACTAGGCCTCTTGGAAGGATTGCAAGATGCTGTATTTTAGGGGGCTCTTGGTGAACCCAAATCTAAATTTGTTCATAATTAGTGTAAGCAATAAGTAGTATCTTTGTTGAGCAGTTTATATGTGTCTCCACATCAGCTGTTTCAACTTTAGGTAATTGGTGTTAATGAAATCTTACTCTCAAGGAGAAATGCATTTTGAGTGGCGAGAAGGGGAAGAAACTTTAGGATATTAGAGGACCGCTATAAATTTGAGGGAAAAAAAGATAAATAAGTTCTCTTTGGATGGGAACTCTGTTGTTTCACACTGTTATTTACTAAAGTATATTCTCTATTCATTTGCTTGCCTGAGCCTAGTTCTGCTCGATTGACTTTTATCCCTGGTGGATGTCTACCTTAAAACTCTAGGTGAAGATGTAGGATCTAGAGCTGAATTGAGACCATGTAAAAAGGTTTTCTCTAATGGGTAATGTCTCTTTTCCCTAAATATGATGTAAAGGACAATGCAATAGCCTATGACTATGATAGAAACCCTGGTTTTCTTTCCTATAGGAGTTCAAACATAACAGGATATCCTCCCTTGTCTACCCAATACTTGTTTGGGAGGGTGGAAACCCTATTAATGTGCAAAAAAATTGTTACTCTAGTTTGAAGGTGCTTATTCTTAAGTTTGTTGTTGTTAAGTTTTTAGGATAGCTGCAAATGTAATAACACTCTATGTTGTATGTATTTTCCAAATGCAACAATCTCTCTTTCATTTATATTGGGAATGAGGATAGGAGAGACATGTTTCTTCATGGGACATGTCTATTCATTATTATTTATAAGAAAGGACATGCCTCTTCCCATTAATTATAATTTAATCAATCTTATAATGTTTCATCAATCAATTATTAATTAAGAATAATATAATAATTT